>OY754972.1:27561167-28016167 GCA_963576475.1 Molanna angustata
ATATATATATATACAGCCAAAATATTGTCAAATTATTTTCTTTAAGTAAATTTTCTCAAACAATCGACAAACAATTTTTTGCCATTCAACCATAAGTATAAGTTTACCTTTTCAATGAAATCCATCCTTTTTATATTGATGACAATAATTCATTTTGGCATTATCCATTAGGGTCGTATCATATTTCATAGATGTTCAAAAGATTATCATATGAAATATATATATACCTACCTATACATATCTCATTTCTTTTTATAATGTAGGTATATCCCTTCTTAGCGATTCTTCTTATCTTTATATCTATAGATATAGTAATCTAGTTTCAATAGGCTAACTAATTCAATTTAACTATCATAAATCAATTTAATTTATATTTATAAAATATTTATTTATTTAACTTCATGTACATTATAATGTATACAATGGCGGGTTTATTGCCACAAGGCAATTTCTTTCAACCAACCAAAGCAACGTGAGGTCATATGTATGTACATTAAATTTACAACAAACGAAAATAATATTTAGAGTAAATTCACAGCAACAAAGGAAGGAAGGAAATCGAGGTAGAGGGAGGGGAGGTAGGATAGATATGGGGTGTCAGTAAAGAATTATTAGACAGGTAAAACAACTTTAGTTTCTTTTTTAAAAAGTTGAATCGATTGAGACGTCGTAATATCATTACTTAAAGTGTTCCATAGTCTTGCTGATTGTACTTCAAAAGAGGAACTGAAAAATTCAGTAGAATGAATGGGAATAGCTAGTGTGGAACGTTCAGCAGATCGAAGAGGCAGACCGTGATTTGACAAGAAAATAACATTATTCTTTAGATATTGTGGTGAATTTGTGTTGTTAATTAAATTATACATTAGAGAAAGTAAATGAATATTACGACGTTGACGTATCTTAGGCCAGCGAAGAAGATTTCGGTAAGTGGAAACATGATCAGATTTCCTAAGATTGTAAATAAAGCGTATACAAAACATTTTGCAATCGTTCAAGTTTATTAAGGAGTTCTTTGTAAGCATCCAGATAACATACGTCAGCATAATCAAGCAAAGGGATATCCTTATAAATATTTTAAATATTATTATATTATAGTCATAATTTTATTTAAAAAAAATATTGCAGAAAGTAATTGAAAACATTTAAAAGTAGTATTTAAATCAAAAACCTGTTTCTCATCTTATAATTTTAATACTGTAACTAAAGGAATGTAATATGTAGGTATAGACCTTTTTGTATGGGAAACTCACTGATAACCTGTAGGCTAGTGCAGAGATCCCGATTATTATTAAATAAAACGTTTCATAAAGTAAATACATAAAAATAATCCTTAGGTGAAACTGAGAGAAAAATATGAATTTTGTTCTTTTGAAACCTTTTGAAACCTTTTGAATATGATTTTACTAATTTTGTATTGTGGATAAACCAGAGAAGACAAAATACATAATGGTTTTTACTGATTTCTCGCTAAATATATACGTTGATCCTTTCAGTACATTATGTCGATTCATGTATGTTATTAAATTTCTTAAAGCGTTCAACGTTTGCATGAAGGAGCCATAAAGTCAATTCGTGTCACTGAAGGAGTCTATCAGGGCTCAACACTTAGCGTACTAGACACCCTCACAACCGAAGTACAAAAACTGACATTTATTTTTAGTGACAATTTTTCACATATTTCAACATCTCAATAGAGACGAAGTAGGGATATTGTAGGAGAACATGATTTATTTGACTTATTTATTTATTTGTATGATTTATTTTTTTTTATTTGAAAAGGAAAAAATCCAATGTTTGCGACATTTATTTTATTTTATTTACATCTTTATCACACCATTTAAATAATCTTCATTAAAAATAGATAACTGCTGCCCAACAAGGTATAGGTACCTGTTCTAGGGCTAGCAGTGTACATATTATTATATTTCATAGGAGACACACAGGTTGTACCTATTTGCATTTTTAAAAAGTATCTAAACAATATAAACTTTACTATTTGATATTCATATACATACATATTGTGTATACTATGTAGGAATCTTGTAATTTTTATTTGTTAATTGCACAAATAATCTGAAATAGTATCTCTTGGGAATACTGAACTGACAGAGCATCGATGTGACATGTTTGTAAAATACCACCGGAATATATAGGGAATGTGGCCCAAAACTTAAATGTGTCAGGTTAAAGATCCAGAGGGAGACTCACGCGTAGATGGAAGCAAATGATGAGGCAAGATATGCTAAGTAACTGAGTTAACCCAGAGGATGTGCAGAAAATGATGACGTAGAAGCAGATCCCACCAACATGTGGGAAAATTCCATAAAATAAGAATAGATATCATGAAGGAATTAAGATGAGTTGATGTTTTCAATACAACTCTACATGCATACTATCATGCCATGTCCTTGTTATTGGGGCAGGCAGAAAGAACCAAACGCCATCCGCTTTTACATTCAATACATCTTATATGTGCTTGTCTGTTATTAACACTCCATTATTTCTTTCAGAATATTGTTCAAATGATCGTGCCAATTTTTCTTGATCAGTCCCTAAGTATTGTTCCTTTTCTTTCAACTTTCATTCTGTTACATACATACTATTTCTTTTAGCAAACCCTTCTAAGCGACCTCAATTCTGTGGTATTTATTCTACTTTTATGATTTTTCTGCCATGTCCATATCTCGTATGCAAAGCCGGTACTACAGTAATTGCAATTATTGCATTATGTACAATGTATATGTGGCAAGTTTAGCCTCCTTAGATGATATGTATTACGATTATTTATCACTGGTCTTACTGCTTCATTCACTTTATTCCCAGCCAGCAATCTTCTTTCAATATCTCTCAATACGATTTAATAAACGATCCGATTGAATAAATACAAATACTCTATCTAAATTTTGTCATTCATCGTAAATAAAAATAAACGAAAAGAACGGCATTATATAAAAACAACAGCCATTTCTCTGTCTATCAATTTATACCAACAATAGATTGTCTCGTTATTTTTGTTCGTTTGTTGTTCAATTTGAGGGAAAATAATAATTAATGTTTTTCAATTTTGCCGACCTTTGTATTAAAAACAACAAACCCCTAATTCATTTCAGAGCTTTTGTGTACCTTCCCATCGAGGAAGTTTTCAACTGGAAATAATGTCAATTCTATCTATTTTTTTTATAAAGAATATGAACAATTAGGAACACGAAAATTCGAAGTCAAATCGTTGCGGAATAATGTTTTATATTAGAAGTATGAAAGTTGAAAATCATTTGTGTTTTATATATCACTTGTTAAAATGTAATGGGTTTGTTTGTATTTTTTCTTTATTTGTGTTTAAGGGTGAGAACCTGCAAAGTTGTCATGATTTTAATTATTTAATTAAATATTTATTAAAAAAAATATTTGTTTTGTATATTTATCTCATAAACGAATTAATAAAAAAAAAACACACTTGGATTTCATTAAACGGTCCAAGCGGAAGGGAGATGCGGATATTTTAAATACTACTATATACGTTATTGATAATAATTTATAAAAATAAGTGGGTTGAGGCCGACACTCAACTATTTACAAATCTTATATTCAAGCAAATATAATAAGCAAGAATATGAAGCAAGTGTGTATTACGTTGCATACACACTTGCTTCCGATGACAATACTTATATAAAAACGTGGCCAACATATTAAATTTCAAATCATTTCCAATAAAAATAAAAATTAAATTCTAACTATCTATCTGTGGCTCTACAACCCAGGTTGGGTCTTAGCCTCCTGCAGAGCCCGTTTCCATGACTGTTAGTCTTATGACGCATTACGCCAGTTATGGATGCCGATGCTGTTTGCATCCTTCGAAGTAAGTAGCGAATTATAAAAATCGATAACTTATTCCTTCATATTTGCGTTCGCCAACGGCGGGGCATTTAAACTAGTTATTTAAAAAATTCATATTCTAATCTTATTTGATCTCCTTCTAGTCTTAGAGTTCTAGTGTTGTATGTCGCAATATAGATGTTATTTTTTCTTTCCGAACTTGGTATAAGCCTAAGAGACAGAATAAGAAATGAGGAAATTAGGAAAAGGACCAGAGTAGCGTACGTCATGGATCGCGTAGCTACATTGAAATGGCAATGGGCGGGACATATTGCTAGAGAGGAACCCGCAAGATGGACCCCTAAAATATTGAGATGGAGACCTTGGGAAAGTAAGAGAGGCGTCGGAAGACCTCAAAAAAGATGGTCTGACGACATAGCCGCTGTGGGGAGTAGAAATTGGCTGCAAGCAGCAACCGATAGAAGGAAGTGGAAGAATATGGAAGAGGCCTATATCCAGCAGTGGAAGACAGAGGGCTGAAGAAGAAGAAGAAGAAGAAGATTTAAAAAATTATTTCTTCTTCTCCATGGTCACAATCCAAGGATTGGTTTGCACCAAGGACTCCATCTCTCCACATATCTCTGTTGTCCTCCAGCCTTTTCGTTTCTTCCCTTTAAAAAGTCCCTTTATAATATAAATTAATTGAGTATCTTTTAAGATTTACAATACCTACCGGACATCAAATATTTGGATTGATAATTGAAGTCATGTAAATATTTTAATAAGAATAATATGATAGTACAAGAGAATAACATGATCCTTTTGTTTATTTTTAAGATACGCAATTCACGATTGTTTTGGATAAAGTAAAGAAATTAATAACGAATTCAGTTGAGTTTCAGGAAAATACACAATACATTTAAAACAATAGCCTCAACAATACATACATACTTATAATAATGATTTTCTATTATTATTTAATTAAACTAACAACGCTTTATCATTGTTTTACTTTGGGATCATTTTCGGCAACAATTATGACCATTATTCTCTAAAATAATATATCTTTAGAGATACTTGAATAAAATATTTGCTTAATAAAAGTAGAGAATGTTATCTCTCGAAAATAAGGTGTGATGATTTTCACATAATCTTTACATGTAATTTGTAGGATGTATTCTTTTGAAAAAGGTACCTATTGTTGGAAATGTATATTCGCCAGAAACAGAAACTTTCATAGATTCACTTTGAGATTTTTCTGATAAATGAAAAATTGAATGAAATTTTCCAGACCCGAATGAAGAGAGCCAATTTAATTTAATCGGAAGTACCGACATTCTTCTATCCCTTTATTGTTTGGTCCATCACTTCTGGGCCGCGTATTTTCTTTTCTCTTTTCAAGGTCAAAATAAGGCAAGTACCCACTACCTCGAATAACGCACGGGTTTATTGCGCTAATTGACTTACAAACTCTTGACCATTTCAAGGAATCCATCCTTCTATATTGTGCATGGGTTTGCAGCTAAATTTGTCCTTCCAAACACGTGTCAGGCGAGGCAAATATGCAACGAAAGCAGCCAAACTGTCTCTATTATACATACTAGGTGAAGACTAGACATATTATTGAAATTTCTTGGCCATTCTGTAAAAATTTTTTTTTCTTATGCATTTATTTATTTATTTATATAATTTATGTACATGTGTACAAAGGCAAATTTATTGCCATAAGGCAATTTCTTCCAACCAACCCGAGCAACGTGAAGTCTCAAAGTTAAATTGGTACAATACTTATTTAGTGATAAATAAATTGATAAAAAATTAAATAAAGAAGTAAGAAATAAAAAAAAACAAAGAGAAAAAAAAATGAAAAGAGAGTTAAAAAAAGAATAATAAAAATAACACTGATCATAGCAATGAGGAAAATGAGGTTACGGAAGGATATAGAAGGATATAGTTTGACAAATAAAGTTTTTTTAGCATTATTTTGCATTATTTTTATCAAAGTTTCATAATTTTTTTTGGTTTCCCGATAAACAAACGTCATGATGTTATCATTATAATAATAAGCTTTATTTAAAAATTCACAAAATCAGCGTTTTATGTATGTAAATTCTGTTGGGTTTCATTTGATTTTTTTTTGGTATTCAGTATATGTACAGCATTCAAACGAGCGACATTTCATGCGGAGGTATGAATATTGTACTTTGGTAAACTATATTTTAAGCGTCCATTAAAGTGAATTATTCTCTCTGATGTCACTTTTCACTGTATTTGTCTAAGAGGATTTAGCTGAGAATATTATTACTGGCTTTCAGGCGATGGGTATTTACTTACATAGAGAAGTGATGGCTAGAGTCACCATACTTTTTCAATTAACTCGACCAACTAAATTGAACGTGGCCAGGAAACATACGTATTCAAATATATCTTCACGAATTTAATAAATGTTATTGCATATTGAGTAATATTTTTGTACAAAAAACTCAGGAAAAGCAATACATCACTGCATGGGTCCGCAGTAAGGAGATAGTCCAGATATTTTTATTTTTATTTTATACCTATTACTTCTCGGGCAACTAGCAGGTAATATGTCAAATTCATTTAATGCGCAACCCAATAACAAGTTGCTATTTTATGGAGACATTCGACATTATTCGTCTCACAGATTCAGACTGAAAACACAATTAAAAACTGTGTCTCCACCGGAAATCGAACTCAAGACCTTTGGATCAGCAGTCAGATACCTAACTAACTGAGGCATGAAGGCTGACATGATAGCTAACATCCGCAGAGCTGATGGCACGTGAAGAAGAAAAAGATAAATCCAACTCCCAAAAAAACTGCAGTGAAAATATAAAAATTTAGAAGTAGGATTTAAATATATGTAAATATACGATTTTCTTATTTAAATCTGAAAATTAATGAAACAAAAAATAAAATCAACGAAACTGAAAAATCATGTTGAAATGTTAAAAAAACAACCTTAATCTTCTTCTGGTGCCCTGTCAGGAACTCCCGAGGTT
Source organism: Molanna angustata (assembly GCA_963576475.1). Taxonomy (NCBI): domain Eukaryota; kingdom Metazoa; phylum Arthropoda; class Insecta; order Trichoptera; family Molannidae; genus Molanna; species Molanna angustata. The sequence goes on from OY754972.1 coordinate 27,568,007, forward strand.
GGCGATCATTCTGGCGAATCCCCCTTTGTCCTGGTGCTGCCCGGAATACCTAAATGTAAATTTAAATTAACCTTAAATTGAGAATTACCCCGAATTAAAAATAAATAAATTAACTGACTTTAAATTGACATATAGGTATACAAATAAAAAAAAAGCTTTCAAATACTTACATTCTTATCAATACAAAATGTGGTCACCTTCAATATACCTACATCAGAGCGTCGTCGCGACGCTTTTGAAATGTCTACATTTTCTGCCGCATCTTTTACTACTGTAACTTTCCGCTTTGTATTATGCTAATGTAAGTTTTCAGAGTGCTTTATTTTTCTAATTTATGCGCATAGTATTCAAGCATTACTATATTAAAGTATTGTCCTCTTTGCTTGCATTAAAAATTCTGCACCACGTTTGGATTTTACAATTTTGTTTCTATTTTTTTTTATTTATACTTAATAGTAATGAGATGCTGAGTAAAGAAGAAAGAAATTTTTAAGTTATTTTAGTACAGTTTCATAATATTATATTAAGACTATGTAAAAAGCGACATTGATTAATATAAAAAATACGAGATTTTCTCTAGTTATGCTTTAAAAGTAGCTAGAATAGCTGTTGTCAAAAAAGATTGGTTTAATTTATATGTTTAGACAAATTTATTAAATTCATTTAATATTTGATAAAAAAAAGTTTATAATAAACCATCGTTTTTCATCATTTAAATAATATATATATATATTTTTTTAATTATTTATTTATTTATTTATTTATTGATTTATTTATTTATTTATTTATTTATTTATTTATTTATTTATTTATTTATTGATTTATTTATTTATTTATTTATTTATGATTTATTTATTTATTTATTTATTTATTTATTTATTTATTTATTTATTGATTTATTTATTTATTTATTTATTATTTATTTATTTATTTATTTATTTATTTATTGATTTATTTATTTATTTATTTATTTATTTATTTATTTATTTATTTATTTATTTATAAACGGCATAAAATGCCTTTTACATACATAGATAAAAACACATATTGATGATAATAATAGATAGAATAAAAAAAGCAATTAGGTATACACTTGGCAAACAAAAAAACTTAAACCTAAACAATAAGACAATAAATAAAATATAATAAAAAAAGTAGATGTAAGCAAACATAAAAAAAAGTATACATAAGGATCCAAAAAAAAAACAAAACAGTAAATTCAAAAATAAACAACATTAAATTAAAAAAATCAATTACGTATGCAAACATAAAAAAATGATGAACATATAGACTCAAAATCAACCTAAACATTAAATCAAAAAAGTATTATTAATAGAAAAAAAAAATAGCAGCAGTGTCATGTAAATTATAAAGAACCAAAAAAGATATACAAAAAAAAACAAACATTTAACAATCGCAAACATACAAATCCGTACTGAAATATCACAGGTTGTTTCTCTCATAAAAAAATGTGCATATCGTCTGTTTATATTTGCATTTGGATAGCATAAAAATGTCACCTAAATGAGAATATTCATTTCCAGTATTATGGAGTCTATATATTAGCGAGTGATATTCTGTCTGTGTGTGTGTGTGTATTGTTGTAATAAAATGGTGCTGTCTGTCTAGTGGATCGTTGTGGTATATTGTAAATAATAATTGTGAAAAATAATAAGAAATACTTTTTACACACGAGTGCTTGCACTCTGGTAAAGGGAAATATGATTTTTTTTATTTTGCATATTTTTCTGTATTTCTTGATTGTGTTTTAATATATGTATTATAAATAAAATAATAAAAATATATGTATACGGCTTTGAAAATAATTAATTTATCAACATTTGCATAAATTATATATTGTATAGATTTTATACAAAAATGTGATAAATTATATGTTATAAATATTAACAAAATGTGAACAAAGCAATTTTGTGTTTGGAATTTTTAATAAGCACCTTCCCGCGCTCAAGACAAATTTCGCGATTATTTTCCTCAAAAAGAAAATGACTTCACTTAACGTAAATCTGCTAGAGTTGAACATCAAATATTTTTGGAAATCTTCAAATTTCGTGAAAATGTCTACGTCGCATTCATCGACCCCATTTCATTAATTTCATTTACGGTGAAAAAAGTATCAAGTCATTATATTTTTTTTTTGTATTAATTAACATTTTCATTACGAACGAAAGTGAATTGGTAATGAAAGGGTAGAAAGACAGGTTGGTAATTGGGTAGGTAAATTTTGGAAGACTTGAATGCGAGTATTATTGCGAATTAAATAGATTTAATCGTTTGGAAATCAAGCCATAATTTTAAAACGGGTGCCTATTTATACAGCCAAATAATTCTCTGTCGTTCTTTAGAATTCGTCGAATTTTCTAGCGTATCTTATGTAGGTAGGTACCCATTACGACAATTTTACATTTAAGAATTTATATTACGTTTATTTTAACTTTATGATTGATTGGTTACATTAATTAAAACTTCTGGATAAATCTGTTACTATAGTTTTTTTACTTTATGCTACGTTCATTTTTGTTTTATGATTGATTAGTTACATTAATTTTGTCTTTAGTATTAATCTGTTACATTAATTTTTACTTACGATTAATTTTTCAATTTTTTTTAAAATTATCATTGACTTGTAACAAGTAATTTAGATATAGAGTTCTTCGTGTGGGGGAAGAATTCTATGTTTCAATCATTTACATTTGTGTTCTATTTAATTGTTTTTTAATCGAACATTTTTATTATTGCATATGCGCAAACATTGGATTTTTTCCCTGTCGGGAGTCAAAGATATTTTTTAACAGATTTTTAATTATCTCAATAGAGACGAAGTTGGAATATTTACTGTAGGAGAACCGGGAATTCAAAGCACCTACAGGGCTTACGACCTGTCATCGGCTGGTTTACGTGATCACTTTATGCGCTTGCGCAACGTTCACCAATTATGCCTTTTTAATGAGATCCCTATCAATTCAATTTTTGAAAGTTCTATAAATTGCAATACTAAAATTCGAGCGTATGTAGAGTAAATATTGATACCGGAGAATAAAAATTGAACCAACATAAATGTGAGAATTTTGAATTCATTAATTTTATTTTTGAACATGATTTTTTTATTAAATAATGAATATGTCCTTGTAATAAGTACATAATATACATCCTCATACATTCCCTAAACTAAGCATAAATGCTTGTTCTATAACGAAATTGGTCGTGGCAGGATTGGAACTCGCGACCACTGGATTACTTAACCAGCGCATTTACCGCTCTGCCACACCACCCGTCTATTTAAGTACCTAATCTAATATAAATGTACCAAGTTAATTAAAATGTACCTAATCAAATCATTTTTTCTTTGCAGGAGAGTTCACATCACAAAGGCCACTATGATGCAACTTGGGGATCGGTTTCAAGTTGAACCTGGAGATGGAGCATCGAGGGAAGGATATCTGGCTGATCATAAAGTAGAAACATACCTCATCATTCCACCTAAGGTATGTGGCCATACTCCTAAAAATCTGATTCCAAATCCAACTTCAGTCTACGCTTAGAATATACCTACCTGTTGCCATTATATACGTACATTTAATTTACCATTACGTATTGGCAGAAAAGGGAGTCTATATAGTAAAATCTTGGCTAGATAACAGTGTATAATAATCCCTTAATATAAAAAAAAAACAAAATTTATGACCTTCAGTATTGACACACGAGGACAACCTTTGGATCAACATTCTATTAAAGTTCACAATTGCTACACAAATTTCTGTCAATGTACTTCCCTGGAAAAATGTAACGAGATCAAGTATCAGGAGTTGTTGTTGACTATAACTTATATTGGAAAAAGCATATTGAGGAATGTTCGATAAAAATTCGAAAACTAATATATATATTCTTACGTATTCGCAATGTCTTAAAAAAGATGACATTAAGTTCATCTATTATGCAGTTGCTCAATCTATACTATGTTATGGCATCTTAGTTTGGGGAGGAACGTATAAAACCGCACTTCCATTGAAATAGCCCAGAAGATTATCATTCGAGTTATTAATAAAAAACCTTTTGGATATCCATCTAATTCATTATTTTCAGAATTTGAAGTTTAAGATATTCGTCAGCTATACCTCAAAAAATTAATCATTTATTCACATAAGCTCAATATTTCACAATATACTCGAGTTGAAAATTCCTACAATATTAGACATAGATTTTTACACATCCCCAGAACTCATACCACGTTTGCTCAAAAACATTTTGATTTTATTTTACCTCGTATTTTAAACATATTTACAAAAGAATTAAATAGTTCTGAGATTTATAATATAAAGTCACTAAGTGCTATGAAAAATAAACTTCTTGGATTCTCAACAAAGGTAGAACGAACATTGAAAATATATTTTTTAAAATTATGAAATGATTTAAAACCGTGTTTTTATAGCTGTATATTATAATTTATATGTTTGATTTTATGATATGTTATAATTGCGTGTTAGACATAATGGGATAGATAAGTATGGACTGCGTCAGTTAAAATGAATAGAAAGCTATTTCAACACAAGCACTGCTTAGTGGAATAGTTCTTATCCACTGGATGTTGGTACTGATAGATTGAATTATTTTTGTCAGTGCCAATACATATATACTAAATTGTCTATTTTTCATATTTTTTGTTTTACTATGTTTCACTATTGTATTTTTTTTTTGTAAGGTTATTGTGGATTTTGAATAAAAAAATAAATAAATGAATTAACTTTACCTACCACTGCCTTATTTTCGTTATAAAGGTAGGTTCTTAGTGAAAATGGGATTGTGCTGGGTTGGGCCGATTGATACAACTTGCTTTTATGGAGGTTGTAGTTGTAATCATACTATTGCTAGCTCAATAATAATAAACAAATATATATATAACGCCGTTTTATGGTAAAAGACCATTCCAAAGGCGCTTTTGCTTATTTATTGGATATGCGAAACAGAGAAGTCTTAAGTAATTTACTGAAGGTTACAAAACTCTACTCTCCACGCACTTCATAAGGTAATAAATTCCATTCCATGAAACCACGATCAACGTAATTCGCTTTATTGGCTCTATCCAATACCTTTAAACAATTGGTATTCTATGATCCTGGTGATCTCAATGTAAAGCATCTCTATGATGGTACAAGTCATGCAGAGTCTTCGAAACCATCAAGCACACTTTGTAATCTATTTGCTCAGGCGGGGGTGGGCGGTCGACGCTGTTGTGCCCTCATCAATTCTGTACTTAGAGAAGAGCAGGACGAACGCCTCTAGTCTCGCTCGGCAGTGACTCGTCAACTGTGGCGAATGTTGTTTGGTCCGGGCACGCCGCCGGCGCAGACGTCGGGTCAGACATCCTGTGTTGACAATTGTGACGTCAAATCTGACAGGTGATGATTGCGTCGGATGCCCCCGGTGTTAGCCCGCCAAGCTTTCGGACGCCAACATGAGGACCGAGGGGTGCGGGGGCAAGCCCTTCCGTTCGAACGGTTGTGCTAGGGGCTTGCCCCGGCTGCCGATCTTGAGCGGTTGCCCCGCCGTTTGAGGTTGGATTCTCGGGGGCAGTGGTTGAACCCGATGGATAGTGGATATTTGTGTTGTCCGACGTTGCGGCCGCGTCCGGGAGTGAAAAGGACCATAGAGTCCTAGAGCATCACCGGCATGGAAGTGGTATCGCGATCTCATCATTGGACACCTCAACCAGTGCAGCTCGTTTAGGGGAGGCGTTATGTGGCATATTTTATCCGCCCCAGCTGCGATAAACACCAGTTGCAACCTATTTAGTTTAGATTTGATCAAACCAGAATATATAGCATTGATATAATCCAACCAAGATACAAGTCTTAGTCTCATTTTGGGCTAACTTTTGGGGATACCTTTAAGTCGTCTCAAATGGAAGAAATATGAGCTAACGGTTTTTGAATTCTACAGGTCGAGTGATAGTTTGTTGTCTAGTGAACGTCTAGGAATATAACATTCTTTGACGGTACAAGAACTCTCATCTTCCCAATATCCCTATATGCATCCGAAACCTGGAAAATGAAGTCCTGTGATCGTGACAGGATTGACGCATTTGAAATGTGGTGTTGACGTCGCATGCTGAGGATTCCGTAGACTGCAAGAAGAACGAATGACTCGGTCCTTAAAGAGCTCAAAATAAAAGAAAGATTGTCTGCAGTATGCAGCCGCCGGGTATTGAGCTTCTTTGGTCACATCGCCAGGAGAGAGCCAGGTAACCTGGAAAACAATTTTATCACAGGAAGTGTACCAGGCAAAAGAAGTAGAGGCAGATCTCCTGCGCGATGTGTGACCAAATTAAGGAGATGACTGGGAACAACCTTTATTCGGCGGTGCGAGCTGCGGAGGGCAGAGAGGACTGGAGGCGACTAGTTCTGTCCATTAGCGGCCCCATAGATCACGACCCTCAGCATTGAGGAAACGAAGAAGAAGAGAGACTGTACAAGTGCTTCCCGATGATGTTGATAGGAGCATTATCTATAAGATGTCGCCACGATGTAGCTAACCACTAATAAATTCTGTTTTTGTTGAGTTTAGTTTTAGCTTTTAAAGCGGCATCCACGCAGCGACTTTTTCAATGCATCTGATAATATCTTCCTTAAGACTTAAACTGTTTTTAGCATTGCGAAATTTAAGAACTAGGCAATCGTCAGCGTATGCATAAGAATCGAAACCTTGATTGTTAATTATATCGTTCACTTTAAGCACTTGCACTTATTATGTCTCTTTATTGAGCTACCTTATGAGTTATATGAAAAGGCATTTGATAGGGTGAGACATTGTGACTTAATTGAAATGCTGAAGGAGTGCAATCTGGATACAAAAGATCTGAACTTCACCCAAAACCTATATTGGCACCAAACAGCTGAGATCAGACGTGGAAATGTGACATCAGATGAAATACCCATACAGCGAGGAGTACGGCAGGGTTGTATCTTGTCTCCTCTACTTTTCAACTTGTACTCTGATTATGTATTTAAAAGAGCTCTCAACAACACCGAGAGGGGTATAAAAGTCAACGGCGTAGTAATTAATAATATCAGGTACGTCGATGATACTGTACTACTGGCGGATTCAATTTCTGATCTCCAGGAACTGTTAAACAATGTCAATATATTTGGTGAACATTTGGGCTTATCTATAAATGTAGCCAAAACAAAGTGGATGACATTTGGTCGATGTGAATATCCTGGTTCATCCTTGCAATTCATGGGCAAGGTTATAGATAAGGTGGATAAATTTAAGTACCTTGGCAGTATTCTTTCAGAGTCCCTTGTCCCGGATATGGAGATCAAGTGCAGAATTGAGGTAGCCTTTAATAAAATTAGATCTTTCTACTGCAACGAAAAGCTCAATATGGACCTGAGACAGCGGATGATGAGATGTTATGTGTGGTCTATCTTGCTATATGGCTGTGAGACTTGAACATTGAAGGTTAACACCATGAACAGGCTGGAAGCTTTTGAGATGTGGTTGCATCGCAGAATGCTCAAAATCCCTTGGACAGATCTGGTTATGAACTCAGAAGTCTTAAGTCGAGCCAGAACAACCAGGAAATTCTTGTCCACAATAAAGGTCCGCAAGATCACATATCTGGGTACATAATGAGGGGGGAGAAGTATCACTTTCTCAACTAATACTGAAGGGCAAGATAGAAGGTCGCCGAGGGACTGGAAGGAGACAGATGTCCTGGCTGCGCAACATTAGGGAATGGACCGGCTTCAGGACCGTGGAACAGATATTCCGGGCAGCACAGGACAGAGAGGGATTTGCCAGAGTGATAGCCGACGTCGGGGGTTCCTGACATGGCTCCGGAAGAAGAAGATGAGTTATATGTTGTGCGATATGATAGAAAATGTTAGGTACTACATGCAGACATAACATCACGCTATGTCCTTCATGGGGTTGGCAGAGAGAACCGAACATCAGATTTTTCGATCTTCATTTTGAAGTCGATTTTTTATGACCACCAATGTTTGTGACTCGATTCTTACGTTGATTTATCCTGGCAACATTTTACTATCTCAATTTTTAATACGATTCGTCCAATACCATCAATTTATATTGTGCGAATAATAGTTTTGCAATTCAAAAGAATATCTGTAAAATGGCTGTTCTTTTTTTTTTAATTCAATCAACCATTTCATTTTGGCCGTGTTTTGCAAATAAGTAATTTGAAAAATGAATATAGGTACATCGCCAATCGTATAACGATTCGGCTTAAAATGAACATTTATTTTATGATTTTTACCGTGATACAATGAAAGCAATATATTTATATTGTAATGTTTTTCACGTCAAATTGAAACAGAATAAAAAAAATGCCTGTGACATATCTGTCCATTGATTGAAAAAAGCAGGAATAGATGCGTTCTATATGTACCTACGGTGTGTTAATTATAATTTATCGATTATAGACTAAAGTACTCATTCGATTATTTTTACATTTTACAAATTTATATATCATATACTCGCTTAGTGGGTTGCCTAATATAAAAAAATAAAAAAAAATACTCGCTTAGACCCCATTAGATTTTTAAGGATATCAAAATAGTGCTTCTCAATTTTTTCAACTGTCAAATATTTCAAAGGGACCCCAAGATCAGAAAACTTAAAATTTGTTTTTTTTATTTTAAATTGGGGAAAAACCACATCACTATCATTAAATGGCATTGAAGAAGTCAATCAAGTTTTCTTAATAAAATCAAAATCAATCAATTACTCACTTTATAAAAATACTGAAAATTTCCCAAACAATGTAGCTCGAGAAGTAGGTAATAAATAAATTATAGTCAATTTTAGGATTCTTCTTTTCCTTCTTCTTATGTTAGGCCTAAGGGCCTGTTATTTGCAGAGACGTTGTTCTCCTGCGAGGTTGAGTCCCAGCTGTCCTTCCACCTCTTTGGTGGTCTGCCTGGTGGTCGTCTTCCTTCGGGTCGGCTGTGTAGTGCTATGTAAGGGATCCTGGATGCCTCCATCCTATTTACATGGGCATACCAGAATCTCCTTCTTTGCCGACCCCATCTGACGACATCCTCAACCTCGCAGATCTCTCTGACTCTCGTGTTTCTTATTCTGTCTCTAAGCGTGAGACCGGCTATTGCTGGAAGAGTTCTCATTTCTGACACCCTTAGTGTGCTCTTCGTCATGGATGTGTCAGCCCTACATTCGATTGCATACGTCATTATGGGTCGTACACAAGTCTTATAAATTCTAACTTTACTTTTAAGTCTCATGTCGGGGTTTTTCCATATTGAATTCCTTAAGCACCCTGAGACAGAAGCAGCCTTGTTAATTTGACCCACAATTTCTTCTGGAAGGTTACTGTTACCACATAAGTCGACACCCAGATATCTGAACTTATCAACCTGTTCTACCGCCTTCCCATCCACAGAAATATTACAGCCCATTGTGGTTCGAGAGAAGACCATACTTTTGGTTTTTCCAACTGATATTGCCATATTGTATCGTTGACTGGCTAGATTGAATGTTTGCAAGAGCATTTGCAGGTCTTCCTCGGTCTCGGCAAATATGACGGCATCATCGGCATAGCAGACAACAGATATAATTTCATCGCCCATCCTGTAACCTTTCCCAAGTGATGTGATATCCTTCAAAATCTCATCCATGATGAGGTTAAAGAGGAATGGGCTTAGGCTGTCGCCTTGCCTAATACCAGTGCTCACTCTTATAGGATTTGATAGTTGGCCATCTATTCTTATTATGGTATCCGTGTTGATGTTCAGTTTATTAATTATTTTAACCATATTGGGGGACCTCATGTTGTGATCAACTAAGTTCTCATTTGTTCTTCTCCAGTATTTCCAAATTAACACAGAGACGTTTACATTTAGAGCTCCATATATATTTTCCTGTTTTTAAAATCCAGCAATGAATTGTATTACAAAGTTACTTATTTCAATGCCAATGGAAGACAATGTCAAATCTGTTATCGTGGTATTAAGAGGGTTTTTGACAAATGCTAAGGTTTTTGAATTCCTTAAACCTGACTTGTGCGACTTGTTATTTGTGTCAGAGCCGTACCTACTTAAGGGGCCAAAGGACCGCACATTGCCGACCACTACCTTACATAGACGATCGAAATATTAAAAAAATGAACAGTAGCTAGGTACTCACATTTTTAATCTCTGCGTTGCTTCTTTTGTATTAAGTATCGGATATGAGTACTATGAATTTAATCATATGAAATTTGAGTGTGTAATATAACGACTAGGTACCTACTTAAATAGTAAAAGTTGTTCAAAAAATATGGCATTCAATGTCCTTTACATAAATTTGATGCTTTGCTTTGTGTCATGACATCATATTTTTTGCACTGAAGATTGACTTTCTCCATGACAATAGGTACCTATATTTTTCTACCTCGTTTTAAATCACATTCATTTCAACTTATCAAATAATGGCTAGTGTAATTCGCCGACGAGTGGATAGCTGTAAAGTATAACATAGAATAGAATAGAATTATCATGAAAAAATATAACTAATTTTTCGTTTTGTTTAATTTTGTTCGCAAACACCGGTATCGCTCAATGCTGAGCATCATCAGAATGGTGAACAACAGCTGCGAAGACAATCTATATATGTATAGATTCAAAACGAGGATACGAATAATAAAGAAGGAAGGGGTAATTCCAAGAAAAATAGAAAACCCAAAAGACACTATGTTAAGTAACTACTACAAAATTTAAATAAAGCAAATGAATGAATGTGCAAATATTGTAGGCATTGAAATAAAAACTAAATAAAATACAAAGAAATTGGGAATTGGATTAAATTTCGATTGGGTAGTAGGTATACCTACAAGATTTCACCTTAACGACAAACACCGTAGCGAGTTTATAAAAAGGTTTTAAAATATATTGCCGTCATGTGTGATACGTAGGTACGATGAAATATTATTAAAATCACGATTAGGTATGTTTAAATATCTCAATAAGATTTTGTACACAAAACTAATTTTTATAAGAGCGGTTTTTACCTACCAAGTCACTATGATTTATGCCTCTACAGTTACCAAGGAACAATTTCACATTTATCAGTTTTGAAGAGGGTATTTTTCTTAACAGGTATTGAAAATGAAATTATTTAGGCAGGTATTAACATTATTTATGATCTACCCACATGTTTTATTTTAAATATTGAGCTCCTAGATATTCCAATATATTTCATATCGTACATTGTAAACTGTGTAGGGATAGGCATACGACCAAGTTATACGCGTTTTCTTTAAATTTTAATATGTATCAATACTCATCATAGAGAAACAAGATCATTCTCAATTGAAAAACTAATAAGGTCTGAGTTTGTACAATTTATAATATTAATTGATTGTATGCACTCTCTATACGATTAAAAAAATCAACGAAAAATAACTAATTAATTGTGAAATCATAAATGAATAAATTATTGTCTTTGAATATTTATTCAGAGAAATTCACGATATCAAATGAACGTGTATATTTTTATTCAATTTCACAACAAAGTGATAAAACGGAGTTTGTTGAAGAGTTTCTACGATATTTATGTACATTAAATGAAATATTATATTCAGTGTTTATTTTTGTGCTTGGTGCATACAAAAGATTCTATTAAGACATAATATTATTTATTCATTTTCCAGATGCAAAGTTACACAATGAATATTCTATCTTGGTATAAATGGACTGAAAATCACATTTCAAAAATGTCTGCTCGCAACTCAATAGAATATTCCAACTGTCGATTCGTTCATGAGAATTCAATTCTCTGAATGAATCGTCAGTATTAAGCCAAGATGCGTGTACGAAGGAACATTTTGTATGGCATAGTGGACTTTTTGCATGCTAAAAACACCAACTTAGAGGCTTCGCAGCATATATTATGTTCCCATACATGGATTTACTCAGAATTCGGAGTAGAACATTTTATGTGAGTTTTGTGTGTGTTTGTGTCTGTGTGAGGGTGTGTGTTTGTCTGTTTGTGTGTGTGTGTGTGTCTGTACCCCCCCCTTAACACTTTATCAGTTATAGGCCTACAAAACTTTTATACTCAGAATTGTGAATTTTTGTTTCAGTCAGGGGTTATCAACTTTTTAATTTTTTGTTTATTTTTCCATGTATCTCAGAAATCATATATGCTAAAACGCTGAAAATTTGTAAATTTGTGTTTGCTGACTGCCATACAAATTGTATGAAGCGATGTCGTCACTAAATTCAATTTTTATAAAAATTGTTAAAAAAAATTGAGATTTACTTCTACAATATCAATATTTTTAAACAAAATTAAATTATCTAGTTGGGGTGTTTCGGCTTTTTTCGATATTCTTAAAATATTTGGAAATATAGGCAGTTAAACTCATATATTTATAATAAAAAAAGTATTTTTCTTAATAAAAAATGTTTGAGAAACCCTGGATTTTTTTAAAAAAAATTAATTTGAAATTTTGTATTTGTCTTTTTTTTTGTAGGTATTTATTTTGTATCCTCAGGAGGGAAGGGTTAATTCCGAAACCGGTCGAAAATTCAATTCTCACGTGGTGTAAACAAAGTTAAAAAATATAGTTAATTTTTGTTATAAGCTTATTAGTTAAATTTGTTTTCTTATAGAGGTACGGTGGGGGCGCCGAAAACGGAAAACTCACAGTGACTTCGAATTTCCTCAACGACAGAAAAGCCAGCATCGTCAGCACTATGATTACACCTGAGACACCTTCAATCGGCTCCACGGGAGTATCTCCAGGAGCATCGAGCACCGGCCTACAGGCAGCTGCCAACGGCCCTCACGTCTGCACCACCACCACCCAGCCAACATCCACCAACAACCCCCAGATAAATCTTCCCGAAACAGACACGGGCGTTTTGTCTTCAGAGTCCAACAATTTACAAGTCACCGGGAGCAGTAACCAGGCGGAGACATCACCGGAACAGACACTGAGAAACGTCCTAGAAAATAACAATCTGCCTCCGATACAGGCAGCCGTTCTTCAAACTGTAGCGGCGACTATGGGAGGAGATCCCGTCAGTTCTACGCCGAGTTTTAAATCCAAAAGTCGCAGTGGATCCTTAATTCCTATCAGTCCAGTCATGGGAATTGGTAAGAAATCAAATTTACGTACCTAATATTATATTTTTACATTATATTTGATATGGATAACATACCTAGTAGGTTAGTTATATTAATATCATTAAATCTTTGTAAGCCAAACCCGAATTGAAATCTTATAGTCTGGAGGCTTTTGAAATGTGGCTGCATCACCGCTTGCTGAAAATTTCCTGGATCAAATGTGGAGGTTCTCAGGAGAGCAAATGTCGAACGCGAGTTGGTAGTATTTGGGCATAAAGTAGGTACAGGCTGCTCCAACTGATTATGAAGGGCTGCAATAGAGGGACGCCTCAGAATAGGAAGACGTCAGATGTCATGGCTCCGCAACATTCGTGAGTGGACCGGCATCAGAGACGTCGGCGAATCGTTCCGTACGGCGGCGGTGGATAGAGATGCCTTCTCAGCAGTTATCGACAACGTCGGGGGGACCTGATATGGCACGACGAATAAGAAGATGTTAATCAATTATGTTTTTAATTAATGTTTTGTGTTTATAAGATATCTTTTATTCAGTAATCTATGTCTGGATATTTATTTTTAGTCAAATCAGTTTGTCTGCTGATTGTGAATTTCTATAACCAGGGAGTCCTGTTATCATAGATCGGCGCGGCGCCCGGAGCAGCCGTCAAATAATTTTACTTTCATTCATCCTGCGACAAATCTAAAAAAAATACGGAAAAGTATCCTTTTGTTCGGTAAAGAAGCTCGCCATAATAATAATTGGAATCTCGATCGCTTCAGTATAAAACATGCCTCGGACCGGCACTGCCTATTTCCATTTTGAATTTCGAAATATACAACACTTTGGATTGAATCGAGAATCATCCATAGAGGACTAGAGGTGTAATAATGACACCAGTAAATAAAATTTAATATAAGATGTAACTTTTTATTTTTCAGCTACCCCTGGGGGACTTCCTAGTAGATCTCGACCCTCCAGTAAGATGACTAAATATGTAGAATGTTGGGGTGCTGATAAACCCTTTGCTAATATTACTGATTCAACATTAGCTAAAAATATTGGAATCACGGTTAGTAGAACTTTCGTATTTAATAACACTACGTACCTACCTATAATATTTTTTTAAATAATATATTAGATTAAATTACCGCCATCTATTAACGATAATTCGAATGGAACTATTGGCAAGTACCTCTATTTGCTTAAATCCTAACCAACCAAACTTTTTAACTAAACTACTTACGGCGTCCGCCGGTAGAGGTTCCATGCGCCGAATATTTTAAAATTGGTGTGAGGCAATGCTGTGTATGAGGTGTGAATCCAAAATTATTGAACACAACCAGATCCCATTGAACATAACCACCGCCATCTTTATTTTCTCAAGCCGTGCTGTAGAAAATACACTGACAGTTAAAGAGACCTGTTTCCGGACTTCGTTCTCTATCTAGTCCGAACGTTTATTCTATGGATTTAGTATGAATTTTGGAAGCGGGTTGATGTGTTTGTGCGTTTGAATTTATCATTTTTCACGTGTTTTAGTAATATTTATATACCGTTTTGGAAAAAATACGTTGGTGGTGTTAAACAAGCATTAAGGTAAGATATTTTTTATATATTTACAATGATGTTATAGGTAGTTTGAATAATGTTTATCTGTCGCTAAAATTGTTTTCGTAATGGCCGAGACCACGTGTAATACGTCGTTGTTATAATAAGAAATTGTGTCGTTAGGAAAAATATATAATTGTAGGTACCTTTGGAATATTATGTAGAGTTTGTATTTATTAAAAATTCTTGTGTATTCATTGTGTTCAATGTCAATGTATCTTTTTTCGTGTCAACCGCAAAATATCCTCTCTAGATTTCTTAAAGATTTTTTTGTTTTGAAAATGTATTTATTAGTGATTATTATTTTCAGATGCCTCATAGATGCTGTGTCCCTGGATGTAAATCCAATTATAGCAGTTCCCTGAAGAAAGAAAGTGCAGTCACAGTTTTTAAATTTCCTAATGAAGAAGTGCGCAGACAGGCGTGGATTCGTGCGATTCCACGCAAGAATTGGACTCCAGGGGCCTTTGCTGCTGTTTGTGCCCATCATTTTGACAAAAGTGATATTATATCACATCCTAGAAAACCAAAATTGGCTATTGGAGCAATACCAAGAATTTTTAAAAATTTGCCATGTTATCTGACAAAGAATGTGGCAACAAAAAGAGTGGATCCCAAAATCCGACAGTTCAAAATTATAGAACGTCACGAGGAACAGGTCGAACTTTTCCTGCAAAGCGATGTGATTGTCGACTATAGTGATTTTTTAAGAAATATTAAAGCCAAAGTAAATCTTAGTGAGTGGAGTTTAAAAACTGTGAATAACACGACATATTTTTATATTACAAACATTGATGATGTAGACAAACATTTATATTTAAGTCGTCAAGTTGTCGTTGACCAGAATCTTAGGATTAAAGTATTTGTCGGAACAAATGAACTCTGTCATGGTGAATTGAAGTGGTTATTTCCTACATGTATGAAATTGGATTTGTGGTCACAATTTGAAAATTTGTTAGCAAGATATGGTGTTAATGAAGATGACAGTGTTAGTGATGAAGAAAATAGCATAAGTAATGTTAATAACAATATTATGAAAGCTCACATGTATTTAAAATTTGCACTAGATGCTGCCAGTGGACTTGATTATACACGTAAAAATACTTTAGAGTTGCTTTTGGATCAAGTTCATTTACTAATGACCAAAAGAAAACGATATAGCACGACTACTTTGCTATTTGCTTTTATAATGTATTCGAGGTCTCCTTCATGTTACCGTTTATTGAAAGATTTTTTTAATTTGCCTCATAAAAGGTATTTACAGAGCATTTCTTCGTCGTTTAATGTTTCACCAGATTCGTCGAATAATTTATATTTTAAGAAAATATCACAGGAGCTCTCTGAGCGTGAAAAATATGTCTGTTTATTAATTGATGAAATTTACATAAGTAGCTGTGTTACTTATAAATCCAGAAAACTTGCAGGTTTTGCATCCAATGATTTATCAAAAGTAGCAAAAACAGTTCAATGTTTTATGATTACTTCATGCTTTGGTGGTTTTAAAGAAGTCGTTCGCCTGATACCTGTTAATTCTATTACTGGCGACGATTTAAAAGCTATTACATTAAATGTGTTGAATTTTATACAAAAATTTGGATTTAAGGTCACTTGCATTATAACCGATAATAATCGGGTGAACCAAAACATGTTTAAAAAAATATCTCCGTCGGATAATTTTAATAATCCATTGTATACAAATATGCCAATTTTTATGTTTTATGACTTTGTGCACATATTTAAAAATATACGAAATAACTGGATTAATATGAAAGATCATAAAAAATCCTTTTCATATCCAGATTTTGAGGACAATTCAATAATTAGACATGCTAAATTTCAAGATCTAAGAGATTTGTATACTATAGAAAGTAATAGTACAGTTAAAAAGGCTTTCAAATTAAATTTTAAATCTTTGTACCCGACTTCTTTCGAAAGGCAAAAGGTGATTTTTGTCGATAATATATTTCATTGTACCACTATTGCTGGTTTGTCTTTTTTCGATGAATACAAAGAAACAGCTATGTTTTTGCAAATAATCAGAAATTGGTGGGACATTTTAAATGTCAAAACCACAATGAAAGGTAAAATAAAACGCAATGATCTATGTACACCTATACTGGGGACAACTGATGAGAAGCTTGTATATTTAAAAAAATTTGCTGAATGGTTAGATAAATGGAATAATTTGCCAAATGGTACATTTTTTTCAAGTGATACTTATAATGCATTATATCAGAGTGTTTTAACTTTCATAAAATTTATTGAATTTTCATTTGCCAACTATTCGATTTCATATATTTTAACAGGAAAATTTCAAACTGATATGCTCGAAGAAAGATTTAGTTTGTACAGAAGGTTATCGGGTACAAATTACCATATATCATATACACAAATTGTAGAGTCGGAGAAAAAAATTAGAGTCAGGAAAATGTTTAGGTCTAAAAATATATCGGAGACATTAAACAATATTAAAAACTCGCTTACACCTTTGGAAAAAGAATCCAATTTAGAAGTAGATGTTTCTGAATTTATATGCATATTGAAATCAAATTACTTGGAAACATATGAAAATGATGAATCATCACAAATTTATGTTTGTGGTTATGCAGCCCTTGGTGTTAGAAAAAAAATTGTGAATAATTGTAACTTGTGTATTAGTTTAGTGTCTGATAACAAAGGTGTTAAAATTAATGATAAGTATTTTGATTTTCTACAAAGAGGAGGTTTGATCGTCCCCTCTGAGTCTGTAAAGTTTGTTTATTTTCATTTGTGTTCTATATTTGAATATGTTATCAATGTAAAAGCGTTACATCATAAATTTTTGGAACATACCAACCAAAAAGACTTGTTATTGTCATTAACATTTTTAAGCCTAAGATCTGGTTCATTTTATGTAGATTTAGATTCAAAATGTGTTTGTGGAATGACAAATAACAGAATATACAGTATGATTGTGGAAACACTATCAAACATTTTGTTAAATAATTATAGCAAAATGCAAAATGATCGAATCTCTACAAAAAAGAAATGTAATACAAGAAAACTGAAAACATATTGTAATTAGTAGAAATGGATTTACAAATTATTATTCTTTATATAATATTTTATGTAATCTGTGTTAGTTTTGTAAAATTTCAGTCTATTGTATGTACCTACTTGTTTTGAAAATTACCTGATTTTGATTTGCTTATCTGTATGAAAAAATGTCATGCAAGAAAACTGAAAACATTATAATTAGTAGAAGTAGTATATTAATTTACAAATTATTATTCTTTAGATATTATGTAATCTGTGTTATTATAAAATTTCAGTATATTGTATGTACTTATTTTGAAGATTACCTGATTTTATTTTCCTTATTTGTATGAATCTATATACTATTTGAAATGTCTATTGTGAATAATGGCTCTTGTATACCTATTTCTATTTATTTATTATTGTGTTTTAGATTATAAGTCTATTTTGTATCATTTGAAATGCCTGCTTTTGTTATTTTTTTTCTGTTTTATATAAATCTATTTTTACCTTTTTAAATTTCTAATTAATTGTAAATTCTACGTACAAGTATATCTTGTGTCATTTGAAAGATGCCTGCTTTTGTTATTTTTTGTTTTGTATGATTCTATTATACCTTTTTAAATTTCTCTCATTAGTATTAATTTTTGTGTTCTACGTTATAAGTTCATTTGGTGTCATTTGAACGTTGCCTGCCTTTGTTATTTTTTCTGTCTTGTATGAATCTATATAACTTTTTAATGATATAAGTCTATTTTGTGTCATTTGAACGTTGCCTGCTTTTGTTATTTTTTTGTCTTGTATGTAACTATATAACTTTTTAAATTTCTCTCATTAGTATTGATTATTTTGTTCTACGTTATAAGTCTATTTTGTGTCATTTGAGCGTTGCCTGCTTTTGTTATTTGTTTTGTCTTGTATGAAACTATATAACTTTTTAAATTTCTCTCATTAGTATTGATTATTTTGTTCTACGTTACAAGTCTATTTTGTGTCATTTGAACGTTGCCTGCTTTTGTTATTTTTTTGTCTTGTATGTAACTATATAACTTTTTAAATTTCTCTCATTAGTATTGATTATTTTGTTCTACGTTATAAGTCTATTTTGTGTCATTTGAGCGTTGCCTGCTTTTGTTATTTGTTTTGTCTTGTATGAAACTATATAACTTTTTAAATTTCTCTCATTAGTATTGATTATTTTGTTCTACGTTACAAGTCTATTTTGTGTCATTTGAACGTTGCCTGCTTTTGTTATTTTTTGTGTCTTGTATGAAACTATATGACTTTTTAAATTTCTCTCATTAGTATTGATTATTTTGTTCTACGTTATAAATCTATTTTGTGTCATTTGAACGTTGCCTGCTTTTGTTATTTTTTCTGTCTTGTATGAAACTATATGACTTTTTAAAGTTCTCTCATTAGTATTGATTATTTTGTTCTACGTTATAAATCTATTTTGTGTCATTTGAACGTTGCCTACTTTTGTTATTTTTTCTGTCTTGTATGAAACTATATGACTTTTTAAATTTCTCTCATTAGTATTGATTATTTTGTTCTACGTTATAAGTCTATTTTGTGTCATTTGAACGTTGCCTGCTTTTGTTATTTTTTCTGTCTTGTATGAATCTATATATCTAATATGAATCTATATTTTGTATATTTAAATAATTAAATATCATCTTTTACAAACAATTACCTTTTATTTATTAACCCGAAATTTAGATAAGTACACTTAATTATATTGTATATGCACATAATACAACCTCCATGGTCTAATTGGTTTGTCATTTATCTTCCGTCACGGGTGAATCCTGGCAGGAAAGGAATTTATTCTCATGCATTATATGCTTTTCTGGGTTGGAAACATTGGTAAGTTTGGAAAAAATTGCCTAAGGGCCAGTAAATTCGTTACTTCTGCAGGGTACAACAATGTGTTTATTATTAATATAACTGGGAAGTATTTATAGATTTGAAATCACGACATAATGTCTGATAAATTATTTTGGTGAATTTCCGACTAAAAAAATATATTCTCTTTATTTTGGAATTGGTAGTATAATTTTTTTTACAAATATATTCTCATTATTTTGGAACTATAATTATAGTAAAAAATAATTTTAAAAATATATTATGTTCTCATTATTTAGCAGTATAAAATATTTTAAAAATATATTCTCATTATTTTGGAATTAATAGTATAATTTTTTTTGTTGAAATCTTCGAAATTTAAGCTAAAACATCATTAACACGTCATGGCCAAATAGGTCTCTTTACTTTGAAATTTTAGTTCCCGCCAAATCTACAGCACGGCTTGAGAAAATAAAGATGGCGGTGACATAACATATTTTCAGTTGTTACAGATCTCTGTTTTACCAATGTGCACTGACATTTGATCACATTTTATATTGACTTGAAGTTAGAGAACATTCGTAATTCAAAATTTCAAAATAAATTTGTTTTGTTTGAAATTTGAAGTAATCAATTTCATTATTTTTTGTACAATTTCAGAGCATTGCAATGATCGAATCTAATCTCTTGCCCAGTAAAAACACTTGTTGGGACTGCAAGTGAGTATATTTTCAATCTTTAAATTTTATTTGTATGAGTATTTATACTATCAATGAGCCGACAGATCGCACCAAAGCACTCCTAAGAAGCACAGAGCTTGAGAGACAAAGAAGAAGGCTTTCAAGAGACCATTTGGAATGAATGGACTTTCAAGGACTACCACACTTTGTCTTATATAAAAAAAAAAACAGATGGAAGAAGGATGCCTGAAATACCCTCCAAAAGATGAAGACAGCTGGAAGTCCATATCACAAGAGGCAGCTAACTTAGAAGATTATCAATATTTTGTTTCTTTTTAGATTTCATTGTATAAATTTATTGTTTTTTGTGAGAAAATACCTATTATATATGTATACCTAATATTTCAGATTCAATTCCGAAGATTTAAACCCTGTAGTTCTATGGTTTCGCCACCGAGCTCATGAAAGACAATATCGAAGTCAGGCTGATGCACAATTCAGGTGTTATGTTGCTTGTGCGGCAGCTTTGTTTCTTGCTCTTTCTGTTATACAACTGCTCACGGTCCCCAGGTTTGTTCAAATTTTAATAGTAAAACTTACCATGCCCATATGACGAAAAGTAATTCATCTGCCAATCTATAAAAACATTTTCTATACCCATGGAGGTATTATTTCTTTGCTCATAAATTTATTATCATGAATTTCATTTTATTCCGGAGAGTACCTATTTGATGTTGTTATCCCATACTTTTCAATGTATTTATCCCATACATTTCAATGTTTTTATGCCATATTTACAATGTTTTATGGTATAAATTGACTGATTAATAAAAGGGGTGGTTATCAATTTAGTGTGAATTTTTTTGTATCTTATTCAAGCAATGATCGAATCTAATCTCTTGCCCAGTAAAAACACTTGTTGGGACTGCAAGTGAGTATATTTTCAATCTTTAAATTTTATTTGTATAAGTATTTATACTATCAATGAGCCGACAGATCGCACCAAAGCACTCCTAAGAAGCACAGAGCTTGAGAGACAAAGAAGAAGGCTTTCAAGAGACCATTTGGAATGAATGGACTTTCAAGGACTACCACACTTTGTCTTATATAAAAAAAAACAGATGGAAGAAGGATGCCTGAAATACCCTCCAAAAGATGAAGACAGCTGGAAGTCAATATCAAAAGAGGCAGCCAACTCTGAACATCTTTGCTAATAGAAGAAGATTATCAATATTTTGTTTCTTTTTAGATTTCATTGTATAAATTTATTGTTTTTTGTGAGAAAATACCTATTAAAGAAAAAATTCCTATTATTTGTGAGAAAATACCTATTGATTGTGAGAAAATACCTATTAAAGACTATATTATTTTGTCGCCTATGAATATTATAATTCACCAAAATTTGATAATAATGGTTAAGAGCATGTTAAGTACCCAATATTTGATAATGTGATAAGTCTTTGATTTTATATGGACTTGCTGTATTCAAAATTCCATTTTGATATTTCAAAATGGAATTCTAAAACTAAATTCCGACTGAGCGTGTCACCGAGAGATGGCTTGTTAATAGCCTCATTGTGAGTTGCATTGAGTAGTCCTTAAAGATATTTTGTACAATTTCAGGGGCATTGTCTTGTATGCATCATTTGGTCCAACAATGGTGACATTAGCTGTGTTTTTATACTTATGTTGGCTGGATGGTGGTCCAACTGGTGGTGACAACAACGATGATCTTAATCAGGGTAATGAAGCTCCACATATCACTCGGAACGAATACTCAGATCAATGTTCTAAACCTGGACAGGTAATTCTATTATAAATAATTTCCTATGTCTGTTTGTTTGTCTGCAAAATGCAACTGAAATCAACTATTATATATCAGGTACAAATTATTGTTATTCTCATGATGCTGCTGATAGTGTAACAATTGCAAAATTTCAATATCAAGGCTGCGTTCACAATAAATGCCGAGTGCACTTAGTGACGCTCGAAGACCTTCAGACATTCTGTTGCCTTCAGATTGAACGTTGAGTGTACGCTCCAAACGCTCTGTATAATTGTCGGGTGAAAAACGCTCTGACAGTTATAGTATCTGTTGACTTCTATTTCTATAGTACCTGTTGTCTATTATGTCAGTTGACTTTATATTCGATGACAATATACATTCACAAAGAGGTTGATTTAAGACAAATATCATTCAAATGTTTCCAATAAAAGATCAGAGAGTATTATTTATTCCACTGCCCAATTGTTGTCTTTCGATGAAAATACAACCTAAAAAGAATCACGTATGATGAATGACGTTTGACATTTAAAATGCCCGATGCTGTGTTCAGATTGAAACGCCACTCGAAAGCGTTCAGTGAGATTAGTGTAAAAAATGCCATAATCTGCAACTTCAGGTACATCCGACGTCGAGTGTTCTACCTGAAGACAGCCAAAGAGAGCATATACTAAGAAATGTGTTTCTTTAAATGATGTGAGATTCGCAGTCTAATAAATATGGATCAAGTATCAGAAGCGCATAGAATACGGTGGGAAATAATAGAACAACGCACAATATAAAAAATATATGATCCATATACCAGGTAAATGTGTTGTAAGTTTTTACAGAATGATTCAGGATCATTCCAAGGGCTCTGGTAGTTTGAATGTGTGTTGCTCTATGTCTTTTTTTTTTTAATTATTTCGGACATCACACAGTTATTTATTCACACAATTTAATAAGCTGCTTATTTATTATGTTCATCTAATTTTCTTAAAGTTGGTGATGCAGATGGGTACTTCCTTAAATTTTTTTTTTTCAAACTTAGTTTTTGAATGTAATGCTATGCTAGATTATTAAAAGCATTAAAAACCATCAAACTCATTTGGATTTTATAATCAATTAACTTTAGAAACTGGAGAACGAAGGCAACGGATAGACGGGAATGGAGGAGACTCCTGGATTCAGCCAAGGCTCACCCAGGGCTATATATACCTTATGATGATGATGATGAATATTTGGTAGAAGATATTTTTTAAATTAAAACAAATAAAGTTGCTCCTGCATTAAACCTGATATTCAAGTTTATTTTTTATTGTATTAATTAAGCCGAAAGGCCTTAGCCTCCTTCAGAACCGTTGCCATTCCTCCCTGTACTCTGCGGCTCTCTTCCAGTTGGTAATGCCCAGCGCTCGTATATCAGCCCTCACATCGTCCAGCCATCTCAGTTTTGGTCTGCCTATGCCTCTTGTTCCGTCTGGTGTGGTGTTTTAAACCTTATTGGGAGTACGATCATCACTCATCCCGTGGACATGGCCCAACCATTGCAGTCTTCTTATTTTACTGAACTGTGCAATAATTTTTTTATTGTTTCCAAATATTTTTTTAGGTTTACAAAGTTTCTTAATAATAACCACAAAAGAAATTGTCAATAATTGTTTTTTGATCTTTGTACTCTCATATTTTATATTTCAGGTTGTTTCTGGAAGTCGTTGTTTAAGAATCGCAGTCTTTTTGGTGTCCGTTATACTATTTTCTACTTGTGCTGTTATTAATTTGGTAAGAGTAAAATGCAACATAATGCATGAATGATATTTTTTTATTCTTAAACAAATAAAAACATAAGTAAACACATAAAATCATTGCACAGTAAAAAGCAAAGTATTAATATTTTACAGTCATAAAATCCATATTTCAATGTGTCATAAAAATATTATTATTATCTATTTATTAAACTGTTATTGTTTAAAAAAAAAACTAATTACTTGATTGATCTAAATATTATGTTTCTTAATTTCTATTTATTCAATGAAGTAAGAAATGTTTTGATGATCTACATGTTAATTGAAGTTATTTTATTTGTAGGAATAATTTTATAAGACGAAAAATAAAATGTATCCGTGACTAGAGAATGTATTTGTTTATGTTTTTATTAGATTTATGAAAATTAATTTTACGATTGATACCTGGTTAGGGATTGCAATCGGGCACCATTTTCAATCTGGTTGATCTGGTCGGATCTGTACCGTTCCTATCGGATTGCTCATTCTTGTAATAATTATAACATTCATTATAAATTTATTTTATCTAGTATAATAGCTTCATGGTTTTATCATTCAAATACTTACTTTTATTTTTAATCAAATAATAGTAAAAAGGATCCGGGGAAACAAAATGTATTAATTTTGTCATCTGCCGATCAACTTCTTGCAGAGCTACAAATATATCCAACGGCCAAGAAGGCTCATTTGCTTCTATAATCGGTTTCATATTATACACCGGATCAGAAAATCGGATCTGGCCAAATTGGTGCCGGATCCGATAGACGTCTAATGATGCCAGATCCGCCGGATTTCTGGATTACAATCCCTGCACCCAGTGTTGAGTTTTCATACCTATGTGAAAAATCTAATCAATATTTGATGGAGACGTCTATACATAAATAAATCTTAATTATTTGTTTTTATTTTTGACAAACAGGTCAATTTTGAGATGGATGTCCCGATGGAAGTACCAAGAAGCTTAAATAAGACTGTCGATTTGTTGGAAATTAAACCAGTTTCTTATGATGCTTCGGTGATTGAGTCAGTACCCGTAAGTTATTTTTTAAGATTTACAATCAATCTTCCCACATAAATATGTGATTTATAGAAACAATTTGAAAAATATCTTACTTAACAATTGAAAGCTGGGGGCAATTCTGATGTCATAGAACTCCATACGATAATTATATCCATGATATGGGTAATCACTAGGGTTTTGATTTTGCCCGTCGAACCAGACTTGCCCCCCAGAACTAAACTTGTTACCAAATTTAATACAAATTTGGTGACAAGTTTAATAAAATCAAATTTTCGATATCAATATATGTATGTATTTCAAAAATAATTTATAGAGCTAGAAAATAACTATGATTTTCGATGTGAATGTGAAGCTAATCTCATCGGCTGATCAAACTATCGGTCAGCTACAACATACAAATTACATGTAAGAGCCCGCATGAATTGGCTGATTTTAAAATCTGTGAACGTGGCATAAAAATTTTGGCCGATCGAGATCGCCCAACGTTTATTCTTACCAATAATTTATCAATAATTTATTCGTACGAGTGTGTTAGAGTGAAAAATACACTGTCAGTAGTCAGCTGATCCGAATCTAAATGTCAATTACTAACGAAATAAATATAGATTCCGAAACTTACTTAGAATCTTAGAGTCTTCCTTCTACAATGGACGAAATAAATATAGATTCCAAAACTTTGATCATGTTAATTATCAAAGACTTAATATGTATATTTTTTGTTTCAGAGTTACTTGTATAGTTCTGCATTGACTTTTGCTGCCATCTCCGTATTTTTGAGAGTTGGATTCTTGTTGAAACTTTTCCTTATGGTGATTTCGCTGGTCTTCCACGTAACACTCTTCAGCACTGTGGAGATATTTGACAAATACCAAGAAATGCACGCTCATGAAGATGAGTGAGTAATTTTATTTTGCAGTATTTTTATATTTAATATAAATTTTTGGTTGGCAAGTACTTGATGAAATTGCAGTTTAATTTTTGATTATTATTTAAAATAAAGACACTTTTTAACTATTCCACTAAAAAAATATTGTGACTATGAACGGTTTCATGCAATATATGTACATTTACAAGTATTCTAGTAAATGTAAACTACTTGTAAATGTACATCACATGTAATCAATCAAGTAAAAAAAACAATCATTACTGGAATCATGAAATAATTAAAAAGTGAAAATAATTTTGGGTTTTTTATTATTTAATAGGTACCAAAAAAGTTCATTTATATGGATATCCAACAATCAGCTAATTTTACTTTTTATTTACTGAAAACAACAAATAATTGTATACCAAGAATATCAGTGAATGAAAAAATTAAATCCTTGCCTCCTAAAAAAAGAAAAAAATATATTCAAATATCTGCAAAAACATTATTTCAACCATGTCCCAAATATCTCATAATGCCGTGGGAAGAATCAATAATAATAAACGCTTCCTTGCACCTTGCGCAAGTGGTGAGATTATTGCCATAAGGCAATTTCTTTCACTTAGCCAGTGTTTCCAGGCCAGAAAAGCAATATTTGCATGAGAAATGAATTTAAATAAATTTCTCCTCTGCTGGGGATTAAACCCAGGACGACTGCACAGAAGCCAAACGGCTTACTGACTGCCAAACCATCAATAACCATAGCAATAGATGAATAGTTAACTCATTATATGTTGTTTTGCAGGTGTTATATTATTTTACATTTTTATTATAAAACATGTCATATTCTTTAGCATTGATAATATTTTATCCAACCAATTTATTTACTAGCCTTCATTAATATTTGTGAAATAACTCAATTACATATAATTTGTAGGTTTTATATGTTACCATTTGGTGTGAAGGCTGCTCTTATGCTGTCAGTGGTGGTAGTACTATTTCATATATTGGACCGTCAGATAGAATTCACTTCACGAACTGACTTTTTGTGGAAGGCCAAGCTGAAGGTGGAACAGGAGGAGGTGGAAACTATGAGAGGAATCAATAAGGTAACCCTGTGGGAAAACTTTAATTATATTCAATAGAAATATCTTTAAAGTTAATTCATATTTTATGAATTGTCAGTCAAACTATTTTCATCTACCATAAAAATATTTCAATTTCACTTTTTCTTTTCTATTCTATTTAAGAATGAATATGTCCTTGTATCAAGTTTATATACATCTTCATATATTCCCTAAACTTAGTAGTAATGCTTGTGCTACAGGTGAACAAAATCAGTTGTGGCAAGATTTGAACTCGCAACCACTGATTTGTATTAGCCTGTTATTATATTAGTATTAGCCTGTGACTGCCAGACTTACGTAATTTTGTACGGTGGCCCATACAAAGTCATATTATAAAGGCTGATTTTTTTTGTATAAGGATACCACAGCAGGTAACAACGATTTGATAATATGAACCCTGAGTAGTGGTGGCTTTTGGAGATAATAATAGCTTTTAAAGTGTTGAAAATTGCTATTTTAACATAGTTGAAAATACTAGTATTCCCTTAATTATATTATGAGAAAGTGTTTGAGTTAGTGTGTTTCAAAAACATGTATAAAATAATTATTATATTTCATTGTTTTAGATTTTACTTGAGAATATTTTACCTGCTCATGTTGCTGAACATTTTCTTACGACTAAAGCAAGTCAGGTAATATTTTATTTATTGTCATGTTTGTAATATTTCATTACATCAATAAAATTATAATGTTATAAGATATATTATGTTTTCAATTACAGGAAGACTTGTATCACGAAAGATATTCATGCATTGCTGTAATGTTTGCCTCAATACCAAACTACAAGGAGTTTTATAATGTTATAAGATATATTATGTTTTCAATTACAGGAAGACTTGTATCACGAAAGATATTCATGCATTGCTGTAATGTTTGCCTCAATACCAAACTACAAGGAGTTTTATAATGTTATAAGATATATTATGTTTTCAATTACAGGAAGACTTGTATCATGAAAGATATTCATGCATTGCTGTAATGTTTGCCTCAATACCAAACTACAAGGAGTTTTATAATGTCATAAGATATATTATGTTTTCAATTACAGGAAGACTTGTATTACGAAAGATATTCATGCATTGCTGTAATGTTTGCCTCAATACCAAACTACAAGGAGTTTTATAATGTTATAAGATATATTATGTTTTCAATTACAGGAAGACTTGTATCACGAAAGATATTCATGCATTGCTGTAATGTTTGCCTCAATACCAAACTACAAGGAGTTTTATGATGAAAATGATGTAAACAAGCAAGGATTAGAGTGTTTAAGACTGTTGAATGAAATTATCTGTGATTTTGATAAGGTAATAATTGAAAACCTAAAGTGATCTTATCACTTAGTAAATACTTAAAATTGAACATTAATTGGTAACTAGTTTACCTAAATCTTAGATATTTCTGAATTTGTGGAATAGTAATTTTCTTAAGAAGTATTATTTTCTAGAGAAACATTCTTGCCTTTTGCATTATTGTAATAAGTATTATATAAATTATTCGAAGTTATTTCATTTACAAAGTGG
This sequence comes from Molanna angustata, assembly GCA_963576475.1. Taxonomy (NCBI): domain Eukaryota; kingdom Metazoa; phylum Arthropoda; class Insecta; order Trichoptera; family Molannidae; genus Molanna; species Molanna angustata. The sequence continues at coordinate 27,596,345 of OY754972.1, forward strand.
AAGTTCATAATGAAATTATTACAAGTATGACACAGTTTTGAGTTTGAATTGTCGTGTCTGAGGATGATGGTATAACCATTGAAAGAGCTCAGGCTCAAAACTCAAAATTAGCATATTATTACACAAAAACACATGAAACAGTACCTAGCCACTGATGTTAAATAATAATGTTCATTGCTGTTGTAGAAATATTGCAAAACTACATACATATACATCCATTGTGCCCAGAAATACAGTTGCATATAAGCTTATTAGCTTTCAAAACTTTAGATACACATTTTAATAATTCTTTGGTTAATTTTTGAAATACATTTCCATTGTCTACATTCCCATATTAATAATAATGGATGTCATTTTATTTTTTAGTTGCTGTTGAAGCCTAAGTTTAGTTGTATTGAGAAAATAAAAACGATTGGTAGCACCTATATGCTGGCTTCTGGATTGAGACCTGGAAAAGAAGACCAGAAAGGGGTAAGGTTCATTTTCTTCAATGTCATTTGATTTTCTTAACTAATTAAATAGTTTATCCCATAGAATAATAATAAAACTATAGAATACTCATTCCCATACAATACCTCGCTGAAAAAGTGAGGCCGTTTTATTGGCCGGCTCGTGTCAATATATGTATGACTCTGCTGGTAGACATTGTTCGTATAGTACTACTCGTTATGACTACGTAAATAATTTTGCAAGCAGTTAAAAAATTCCCTATTTGGAAACCGTATCACGGCCAAATGATTACTGAATGCTCGTAGCAAAATTTTGACCAAATTAGTCAACATAAAGCAGTCGCGTTTACTGCAGGCTTAAGAGTATTCTATACTATTATCCATGAGAATAAAAAAAATCAGAATTTTAATAAGTTAATTATTATTAAAAACAATTAACATTGCCTAACAACTAACAGTTGGGGGGGTAATATAAATAAATTTATTGAATGAAATAGTAGATCTACAAATAATTTATTGGTATTTGGAATATGTATTGTTGATTGTTCAAAGTTTAAAAAGTAACATTCTTTGAAATTGAGTAAATTTTATAACATATTTTGATATTGTTTCTTTAATGCATCTCTTTAAAGAATATAAAGGTAAGGTTTGCAGTAATAAATTATATGTAATACAAATTAAACACTGCTTTTTGATATATCATTGCCAACCACTTCATTTTTTGTACTTATTTTCATACCATGATGCATTACATACATTTGTATTTTATAATCTATGAATGTTTGCTTTCAACTGCTGCATTCAGGCATACATATAAAGCTTTCCCCAAATTGTGAAACAAGACATTACCAGTGGCTCACTTTGATGTTAAATACACTTGCGTGTATGTGATTATTAAGGCATAAGCATGGCTCACTATCTTTTGCTCCATTACATACATATCAGTCGAATATGGTCTTTATTGAAATATTTTAATATATTATGTAAAAAAAAGAATCAGTTTTAAAACAGATGTTTTCGAAAAAGTAAATTGATTAGTAAATAATATACCTATTGTTGGAGAGTATTTTTATATTGAATTAAAACAGTTATATAGTCTTTATAGACTTTATACTTTTAATACCTATATAATGTATTGGGTGTTCTACATTGTGATAATATAGATATGTATACTACAGGTAAACACATGTAATATTGACGTAATAAAGTCATCATCATCATCATTTCCTGTCCCTCTATCTCAGTTCATCCGGGGTCGGGCCTCCTAGTCATCAGTCGCCATGATCTGCGACTCTGGGCCGTTTCCTGTGGGACACCTTGTACCGCCAGCTCCCTCTCAATACTTCTCCACCATGTCGCTGGCGGTCTGCCTCTTCACAGCACAGTTTTGACGGAGTAGGTGTCCTCCCTTCGCATAACATGGCCATACCATCGTTGTCTGCCTTCTTTTAATTTCTCTTCTATTGGGGCTATCTTAAAGGATCCTCTGACATACTCGTTGCGAACTCTATCAAGGTGTGTCACACCACCTGCCCAGCACAACATCTTCATTTCAGTTGTGTGCAGTTGTTGTGTGTGCTTTTTTAATGTTGTTCAGCACTCAGATCCGTATAACATCGCAGGTCTTACGATTGTTTTATATATTTTGACCTTAGTTTGGATAGGCATTCTTTTGTCGCGTAGTATGCCAGAGAGAGATCTCCACTTCAGCCACGCCACATTGACGCGGTGGTTGACATCCTCGTCCATCTGGGAATCTGTCGTCAGCATGGATCCAAGGTATTTGAAGTGCGACACTTTAATAGGTAGCTTTATATCACTATCCAGAAGTGTATCTTGTCCAATAGCTTCTGATCCTCCAAAGTCACACTCCATAAACTCCGTTTTTGTTTGGCTTACTCTTAGTCAAGCTCTTTCACTCATATATCAAAGGTCTCTTGGAGCTCCAGAGCCTTTCTGGAGATCAGCACAATATCGTCGGCATACAATAAACACCATGGAACTGGTTGTTGTATGTTTTTGGTGACGCAGTTCATGACAAGATTAAAAATTAGTGGATTCAAGGCTGATCCCTGATGAACACCCACCTTAACGTGGAATGGGTCACCTGTATTAGCTGGGCCTCTCACTCTAGTATTAATCCTGTCATATATATCTTGCAACATTGCGATGTATGATTCTGGTATATTATGTGCCCTCAGTGCTGTCCATACAAGATATCTTGGGGCTCTATCAAAGGCTTTCTCCAGATCAATAAAGAACTTGTACAGATTTTCCTTGTTACACCGATATTTTTCTGTCAGCTCTCTTATTGTCTGGATAGTCTCCGTTGTAGATCTGCCAGCTGTAAACCCAAACTGGTTCTGGGTAGTGGTTGCCATGGCCGAAAGCGTATGTGACGTTAGTTTGATTCCTCTGTAATTGTTGCAGTTTGCCACGTCAGGACCGAGGGCCTTATTATTTTCCATTTTCTGGAGAGCAAGTTTGATATCATTAGGTTTAATAGAATCAGGTGGACCTTGTATTTGCGTAGGCATTGGCAGTTCCTCTCTTGGAAATTCTTCATTCAGAAGCCTTTCGTATTATTCCTTCCATTGACATAATAAAGTATAAGATTTTAATTTTTTTTCTTTTTCAATATATAATTTAGAAAAATCGTATCACCAATATAATTTTCATAGTTAATAAAAGTCATCCTATTTAGAAAGTATACTTGCTTGTAATTTTGATAACTTATCTGCTACTTTTTTGGCTTCCAATTGAAATACAATAGAAATATTTTTTTCTCTTTTACACTTAATATTTTACATTTAAAATATTCTCACTTGTAGATAATTTACCATATTCTTTAATCAAATTATAATATTATGTACTCATTCGTCTTTATTTCATTCTGGACTATGTCTCTTGCCGAGTATTGAGGGCCATTATGATGTATCATTTTATAAATGTACCTTACAACGAAATTTCATCCTCCTTTTCATTGTCTTATTAAATGTATTTGATTATATTATAATTTACTCATATAAATAAACAATTCTGTTATCTATTTTTTCTTTCTTTACGTATAATGTTATATTTGATATGGATAATGTTGCAGTAATTTATATTCAATTAATTGTTCAAAAGAAAAATTGTGATACTAATAAAATACCTACTCATTATCGTAAAATTGATGATTGAATCAACAATTTTTCATTGTTACTCATAAATTGCACATGATTTATTTTCAGGATGAGAATAGAAACCAGGAGCATAATATAGTGGTTTTGGTGGATTTTGCCATCGCACTGATGACAATACTTGATCAGATCAACCGAGAATCATTCCAGAGATTTAAACTGAGAATAGGTATTGTTTTCTTAATACTACATACTGATGTATTAGATTTTAATGTAGCTTAGGTATAATTATTCTTTCTTTGTGAAGAAGTTTTAGTTAAAAATACTTGAAATTTTCGTGAAATCCAAATTCAATTTGTAACAGGAATATTAATAATTGAAATAAACAAATGGAAATGTCATTTCAAAAATAACATAAGTAGTAGAGAGCGTTGCTTTTGAAAGTGCATTTTATGATTAAGTTGGTATGTTGTTATACTTTACAAACAGGATATTCCCTACAATATTGTTTCAAGATTGTTTCCCTATAATATTGTTTCCCTACAATATTGTTACATTTCGAACGATCTATGGGCCAATAAAAGAGAATAATGGTTGGCGTCGTCGATACAACAGGGAGCTATATGAGACCCATGAAGAGCCCTATGTGATCAGTTCCATCAAGATGGGCTGGTCACATAATGGACGACAACAACCCCACAAAACGCCTCACACTTTCTGTGCCACAAGGTCGAAAAAGACCAGGAAGACCGAGGACTCGATGGATGGACAGTGTCGATGCCGATGCTTCCACATAGATATTAGAAACTGGAGAACGAAGGCAACGGATAGATGGGAATGGAGGAGACTCCTGGATTCAGCCAAGGCTCACCCAGGGCTGTCGAGCTTATGACGATGATGATTGTTACATTTAAAAATATAGTTACCTACTATAGATATGAAATGTTTTATTTTTTATTTTTACAAATACTTTTTGATAATACTTTTCCCGAAATTCGAATGTTATAGTAAATATTTTTTGTATACATATGTTTTGATTTGCATTGCAAACTTTTTGTATTGTGTACTATTTTGACTTATTTTATGAACTGTGAGTACCTTTTAATAAAATTATAATTTGATATAATCAGGGTTGAATCATGGACCAGTGATAGCTGGTGTGGTCGGTGCTCAGAAGCCTCAATACGATATTTGGGGAAACACGGTGAATGTAGCATCTCGTATGGATTCCTGTGGAGCTATGGGCCGCATCCAAGTCACAGAAGATACTGCTAAGTAAGTTATGATTTCAACTGGCCACCTTAACAATTCGACAGTTTATTCTGATTATTTTGGCCAGCTTTTCATTTATAAACAAAGAAAAAATTTTACTATAAAAATTGGGTATTAATTTACTCAATAAAATATTGTAGTAAACATAAATAACTTTAATTAAATGTAGTAAGAGGTTAACTAAATAATATCAAAAAAGATTTGAGTACTTACTTACTTTTCGTGTCCAAGATCATCAACCTATATTGTGTCCCTCCAGTAATTTGCAGCTATAATTGCATTTTCATTCGCTCGCCATGTATTCCATAAGCAGGCAGTTCAGCAGGTGACACATGTTCTGTATCTTCCCACATTCGCATGCCATGTCCTGGTCATCCTCTAGCATTATCCATCTGTCCAGGTTTACCTTGCACCTTCCTTCATAGTCTATTCAGGGATTTCCAGGTTGCATATGGTAGTCGGTGACCTAGCATTATCCATCTGTCCAGGTTTACCTTGCACCTTCCTTCACCCGTCCTTAGTCTATTCAGGGATTTCCAGGTTACATATGGTAGCCAGTGACCCGTTGGAAGTACTTCTGTTGGTACATTTGAGTACTATAATAGATAGACGAAATATTTTTTCAATGAACTTCCGCTTGAAATACGTACGTCGATTTGAAAACTAATGGAAGATGATGACGACTGCAAAAAAAAATTTGAAGGGGGTGTTTTTTTTTTATTTAATTAAGCACAGACACAGGCATGAATGCCCAAATATTTCTGCGCATAATAGCTTATATATGGGAAGTACATATCATAATAAGAATTGTTTGTAGGTATATAAATTTCCTACCTACACTACACTAAGCAGTGTACGGAAAGTGCAGTGTCTATTTTACATGATGTATATAATTATTATGCTGCGGGTGGATGTTACATAGTAAGTTTAGAGTTGTAGATTTAAAGATTAAACAAATGAAACATGAAAATCAACAATAATTAAACATGAGAATATGAACAGAGAAGTTATAAATAAATTTAAACGAAAGAATTAAGAGGTTACGAACTGGGATATTATGTGTTTTTTGAAAGTTTTACAGGTTTAGTAGATTTAGGTACATATTATGTCCTATTCTGATTCGTTTCAGAGTACGAAAACGTCTGTAACCAACGGGCGACCGTGGATAAAAGGTTTTTATACGCGCTATGACGTAATGAGTCCCGTATAAATGGAAGCAACTTTTTTACATATCTCATGTAGATAAATTTATCTCAGACGGATAAATTTAGACGAATCAGAATAGGACATTATATGTGTTTGTTTGTGCCTTGTGTTGTTTTTATGGTGGTGGTTATTGTGCATTGTCTTGTGTGAAACTGACTTTTCATAATTCTTTTTATGTAAAGTGATAGGCGAAAACTGGATCCCAACATATACGTAATATTGTGTTTAATACATGCATAGTTAATTGTGTATATGCTGGTATAGGCTTAGTATTTTTTTATTACTCTCCACACTATGGAATAGGGGAGAGTCATGATTTCGCAAAATTTAAGCGTATTTTTTTTACATCAATTTCTCAATGGGTATCATGTAGAGAATGCACACTATGAGTTTCGTCGTGATGTGTTTGTGTGTATGGCGTATACGCTGTACGCCGTACGCCGTACGCCGTACGCCGTAGCATTTATCTTTTTTGTGTCCTCTCTACAGCCCAAACTATAAGTCTGATCGACTTCATATTAACATCATATGTGTAAAGTGCAAAGACCTAGAGCTGATTAGTTTTCCATAGACAACTTTTGATTTCTTCTCTATGAATTCATCATTTACGTTGTTTTTTTTTTGTGTCCTCTCTGCAGCCCAAACTATAAGTCCGATTGACTTCATATTGATATCACATGTGTTAAGTCCATAAACTTAGAGCTGATTAGTTTTCCATAGACAACGGTTCATTTTTTCCCAATGTTTCTTTATGATTTCATCTATTAAAACTGAAAAAATGCTCTCACGACCTGGAAATTAGAGATATTTTAATTTGGTTTCAACTATTTATACAACACCAAGAATCTTCATAAAATTGTATTCAAAGTTGGTCAATGTTAAAAGAAAAATATTCAACGGTTTCAAAAATTATATTTTATTTAATGGATATTTGTATGAAACTTATATGTAACAAGAGAATTTTTTTATATTTGGCAATGATCAGTTCATTGATTTCATATTGATAGAAGAATATTAATAGCTTGAACTTAGAACTGATTAGCTTTTCATAGATATCATATAATTTCTTCATATGATATCACGTGTAAACATTGTCAAAATGCTCTAACGCTCTTTGAAACAAAATTTATCTGCTTTTTTCAAAATATTTCATACAACATAAGCAGTCTTCACTATACTGCATTAATAGTTTGTCTATCTTAACATAAAAATATACTATCGGAAGAAAATTTATATTCCTGGTAGTAACATTTAGTATGAATAAAAATGTAATTAGATAAATTTCTATGTATGGAAACGTTTAGTAATTTGATTTCATGTTATAATGTAAAGAGCTTGAACATAGAACTGATTAGCTTTCCATAAATAACAAAAAAAATCTTCATATGATATCACCTGTCAAAATTTGGAAAATGCTCTCGCGTTCTTTAGAACAAAATTTATCTGCTTTTTTTAAAATATTTCATACAACATAAGCATTCTTCACTATACTGCATTAATAGTTTGTTTATCTTAACATAAAAATATACTATCGGAAGAAAATTTATATTCCTGATAGTAACATTTAGTATGAATAATAATGTAATTAGATAAATTTCTATGTATGGAAAAGTTCAGTAATTTGATTTCATGTTATAATGTAAAGAGCTTGAACATAGAACTGATTAGCTTTCCATAAATAACAAAAAAAATCTTCATATAATATCACGTGTCAAAATTTTGAAAATGCTCTCGCGTTCTTTAAAACAAAATTTATCTGCTTTTTTTAAAATATTTCATACAACATAAGCATTCTTCACTATACTGCATTAATATTTTGTTTATCTTAACATAAAAATATACTATCGGAAGAAAATTTATATTCCTGGTAGTAACATTTAGTATGAATAAAAATGTAATTAGATAAATTTCTATGTATGGAAACGTGTAGTAATTTGATTTCATGTTATAATGTAAAGAGCTTGAACATAGAACTGATTAGCTTTCCATAAATAACAAAAAAATTCTTCATATGATATCACCTGTCAAAATTTGAAAAATGCTCTCGCGTTCTTTAAAACAAAATTTATCTGCTTTTTTTAAAATATTTCATACAACATAAGCATTCTTCACTATACTGCATTAATAGTTTGTCTATCTTAACATAAAAATATACTATCGGAAGAAAATTTATATTCCTGGTAGTAACATTTAGTATGAATAAAAATGTAATTAGATAAATTTCTATGTATGGAAAAGTTCAGTAATTTGATTTCATGTTATAATGTAAAGAGCTTGAACATAGAACTGATTAGCTTTCCATAAATAACAAAAAAAATCTTCATATGATATCACCTGTCAAAATTTGGAAAATGCTCTCGCGTTCTTTAGAACAAAATTTATCTGCTTTTTTTAAAATATTTCATACAACATAAGCATTCTACACCATACTGCATTAAAAGTTTGTCTATCTTATCATAAAAATATACTATCGGAAGAAAATTTATATTCCTGATAGTAACATTTAGTATGAATAATAATGTAATTAGATAAATTTCTATATATGGAAAAGTTCAGTAATTTGATTTCATGTTATAATGTAAAGAGCTTGAACATAGAACTGATTAGTTTTCCATAAATAACAAAAAAAATCTTCATATAATATCACGTGTCAAAATTTTGAAAATGCTCTCGCGTTCTTTAAAACAAAATTTATCTGCTTTTTTTAAAATATTTCATACAACATAAGCATTTTTCACTATACTGCATTAATAGTTTGTTTATCTTAACATAAAAATATACTATCGGAAGAAAATTTATATTCCTGGTAGTAACATTTAGTATGAATAAAAATGTAATTAGATAAATTTCTATGTATGGAAACGTGTAGTAATTTGATTTCATGATATAATGTAAAGAGCTTGAACATAGAACTGATTAGCTTTCCATAAATAACAAAAAAATTCTTCATATGATATCACCTGTCAAAATTTGAAAAATGCTCTCGCGTTCTTTAAAACAAAATTTATCTGCCTTTTTTAAAATATTTCATACAACATAAGCATTCTTCACTATACTGCATTAATAGTTTGTCTATCTTAACATAAAAATATACTATCGGAAGAAAATTTATATTCCTGGTAGTAACATTTAGTATGAATAAAAATGTAATTAGATAAATTTCTATGTATGGAAAAGTTCAGTAATTTGATTTCATGTTATAATGTAAAGAGCTTGAACATAGAACTGATTAGCTTTCCATAAATAACAAAAAAAATCTTCATATAATTCTTCTTCTTCTTCTTTCAGCCTCTTTCATTCCACTGCTGGATAAAGGCCTCTTCCTGAATTTTCCACTTATCTCTGTCCTGGGCGCTCTGTTTCCACCCATGTCCCATAATATCACGTGTCAAAATTTTGAAAATGCTCTCGCGTTCTTTAAAACAAAATTTATCTGCTTTTTTTAAAATATTTCATACAACATAAGCATTTTTCACTATACTGCATTAATAGTTTGTTTATCTTAACATAAAAATATACTATCGGAAGAAAATTTATATTCCTGATAGTAACATTTAGTATGAATAAAAATGTAATTAGATAAATTTCTATGTATGGAAACGTGTAGTAATTTGATTTCATGATATAATGTAAAGAGCTTGAACATAGAACTGATTAGCTTTCCATAAATAACAAAAAAATTCTTCATATGATATCACCTGTCAAAATTTGAAAAATGCTCTCGCGTTCTTTAAAACAAAATTTATCTGCTTTTTTTAAAATATTTCATACAACATAAGCATTCTACACCATACTGCATTAAAAGTTTGTCTATCTTATCATAAAAATATACTATCGGAAGAAAAATTATATACTAGAAAAAACAGTTTATTATTATTACTCTCCACACTATGGAATAGGGGAGAGTCATGATTTCGCAAAATTTAAGCGTATTTTTTTTACATCAATTTCTCAATGGGTATCATGTAGAGAATGCACACTATGAGTTTCGTCGTGATGTGTTTGTGTGTATGGCGTATACGCTGTACGCCGTACGCCGTACGCCGTACGCCGTACGCCGTACGCCGTACGCCGTACGCCGTACGCCGTAGCATTTATCTTTTTTGTGTCCTCTCTACAGCCCAAACTATAAGTCTGATCGACTTCATATTAACATCATATGTGTAAAGTGCAAAGACCTAGAGCTGATTAGTTTTCCATAGACAACTTTTGATTTCTTCTCTATGAATTCATCATTTACGTTGTTTTTTTTTTGTGTCCTCTCTGCAGCCCAAACTATAAGTCCGATTGACTTCATATTGATATCACATGTGTTAAGTCCATAAACTTAGAGCTGATTAGTTTTCCATAGACAACGGTTCATTTTTTCCCAATGTTTCTTTATGATTTCATCTATTAAAACTGAAAAAATGCTCTCACGACCTGGAAATTAGAGATATTTTAATTTGGTTTCAACTATTTATACAACACCAAGAATCTTCATAAAATTGTATTCAAAGTTGGTCAATGTTAAAAGAAAAATATTCAACGGTTTCAAAAATTATATTTTATTTAATGGATATTTGTATGAAACTTATATGTAACAAGAGAATTTTTTTATATTTGGCAATGATCAGTTCATTGATTTCATATTGATAGAAGAATATTAATAGCTTGAACTTAGAACTGATTAGCTTTTCATAGATATCATATAATTTCTTCATATGATATCACGTGTAAACATTGTCAAAATGCTCTAACGCTCTTTGAAACAAAATTTATCTGCTTTTTTTAAAATATTTCATACAACATAAGCATTCTTCACTATACTGCATTAATAGTTTGTCTATCTTAACATAAAAATATACTATCGGAAGAAAATTTATATTCCTGATAGTAACATTTAGTATGAATATAAATGTAATTAGATAAATTTCTATGTATGGAAACGTTCAGTAATTTGATTTCATGTTATAATGTAAAGAGCTTGAACATAGAACTGATTAGCTTTCCATAAATAACAAAAAAAATCTTCATATGATATCACCTGTCAAAATTTGGAAAATGCTCTCGCGTTCTTTAGAACAAAATTTATCTGCTTTTTTTAAAATATTTCATACAACATAAGCATTCTTCACTATACTGCATTAATAGTTTGTTTATCTTAACATAAAAATATACTATCGGAAGAAAATTTATATTCCTGATAGTAACATTTAGTATGAATAATAATGTAATTAGATAAATTTCTATGTATGGAAAAGTTCAGTAATTTGATTTCATGTTATAATGTAAAGAGCTTGAACATAGAACTGATTAGCTTTCCATAAATAACAAAAAAAATCTTCATATAATATCACGTGTCAAAATTTTGAAAATGCTCTCGCGTTCTTTAAAACAAAATTTATCTGCTTTTTTTAAAATATTTCATACAACATAAGCATTCTTCACTATACTGCATTAATATTTTGTTTATCTTAACATAAAAATATACTATCGGAAGAAAATTTATATTCCTGGTAGTAACATTTAGTATGAATAAAAATGTAATTAGATAAATTTCTATGTATGGAAACGTGTAGTAATTTGATTTCATGTTATAATGTAAAGAGCTTGAACATAGAACTGATTAGCTTTCCATAAATAACAAAAAAAATCTTCATATGATATCACCTGTCAAAATTTGGAAAATGCTCTCGCGTTCTTTAGAACAAAATTTATCTGCTTTTTTTAAAATATTTCATACAACATAAGCATTCTACACCATACTGCATTAAAAGTTTGTCTATCTTATCATAAAAATATACTATCGGAAGAAAATTTATATTCCTGATAGTAACATTTAGTATGAATAATAATGTAATTAGATAAATTTCTATGTATGGAAAAGTTCAGTAATTTGATTTCATGTTATAATGTAAAGAGCTTGAACATAGAACTGATAAGTTTTCCATAAATAACAAAAAAAATCTTCATATAATATCACGTGTCAAAATTTTGAAAATGCTCTCGCGTTCTTTAAAACAAAATTTATCTGCTTTTTTTAAAATATTTCATACAACATAAGCATTCTTCACTATACTGCATTAATAGTTTGTTTATCTTAACATAAAAATATACTATCGGAAGAAAATTTATATTCCTGATAGTAACATTTAGTATGAATAAAAATGTAATTAGATAAATTTCTATGTATGGAAACGTGTAGTAATTTGATTTCATGATATAATGTAAAGAGCTTGAACATAGAACTGATTAGCTTTCCATAAATAACAAAAAAATTCTTCAAATGATATCACCTGTCAAAATTTGAAAAATGCTCTCGCGTTCTTTAAAACAAAATTTATCTGCTTTTTTTAAAATATTTCATACAACATAAGCATTCTACACCATACTGCATTAAAAGTTTGTCTATCTTATCATAAAAATATACTATCGGAAGAAAAATTATATACTAGAAAAAACAGTTTATTATTATTACTCTCCACACTATGGAATAGGGGAGAGTCATGATTTCGCAAAATTTAAGCGTATTTTTTTTACATCAATTTCTCAATGGGTATCATGTAGAGAATGCACACTATGAGTTTCGTCGTGATGTGTTTGTGTGTATGGCGTATACGCTGTACGCCGTACGCCGTACGCCGTACGCCGTAGCATTTATCTTTTTTGTGTCCTCTCTACAGCCCAAACTATAAGTCTGATCGACTTCATATTAACATCATATGTGTAAAGTGCAAAGACCTAGAGCTGATTAGTTTTCCATAGACAACTTTTGATTTCTTCTCTATGAATTCATCATTTACGTTGTTTTTTTTTTGTGTCCTCTCTGCAGCCCAAACTATAAGTCCGATTGACTTCATATTGATATCACATGTGTTAAGTCCATAAACTTAGAGCTGATTAGTTTTCCATAGACAACGGTTCATTTTTTCCCAATGTTTCTTTATGATTTCATCTATTAAAACTGAAAAAATGCTCTCACGACCTGGAAATTAGAGATATTTTAATTTGGTTTCAACTATTTATACAACACCAAGAATCTTCATAAAATTGTATTCAAAGTTGGTCAATGTTAAAAGAAAAATATTCAACGGTTTCAAAAATTATATTTTATTTAATGGATATTTGTATGAAACTTATATGTAACAAGAGAATTTTTTTATATTTGGCAATGATCAGTTCATTGATTTCATATTGATAGAAGAATATTAATAGCTTGAACTTAGAACTGATTAGCTTTTCATAGATATCATATAATTTCTTCATATGATATCACGTGTAAACATTGTCAAAATGCTCTAACGCTCTTTGAAACAAAATTTATCTGCTTTTTTTAAAATATTTCATACAACATAAGCAGTCTTCACTATACTGCATTAATAGTTTGTCTATCTTAACATAAAAATATACTATCGGAAGAAAATTTATATTCCTGATAGTAACATTTAGTATGAATAATAATGTAATTAGATAAATTTCTATGTATGGAAAAGTTCAGTAATTTGATTTCATGTTATAATGTAAAGAGCTTGAACATAGAACTGATTAGCTTTCCATAAATAACAAAAAAAATCTTCATATAATATCACGTGTCAAAATTTTGAAAATGCTCTCGCGTTCTTTAAAACAAAATTTATCTGCTTTTTTTAAAATATTTCATACAACATAAGCATTCTTCACTATACTGCATTAATATTTTGTTTATCTTAACATAAAAATATACTATCGGAAGAAAATTTATATTCCTGGTAGTAACATTTAGTATGAATAAAAATGTAATTAGATAAATTTCTATGTATGGAAAAGTTCAGTAATTTGATTTCATGTTATAATGTAAAGAGCTTGAACATAGAACTGATTAGCTTTCCATAAATAACAAAAAAAATCTTCATATGATATCACCTGTCAAAATTTGGAAAATGCTCTCGCGTTCTTTAGAACAAAATTTATCTGCTTTTTTTAAAATATTTCATACAACATAAGCATTCTACACCATACTGCATTAAAAGTTTGTCTATCTTATCATAAAAATATACTATCGGAAGAAAATTTATATTCCTGATAGTAACATTTAGTATGAATAAAAATGTAATTAGATAAATTTCTATGTATGGAAACGTGTAGTAATTTGATTTCATGATATAATGTAAAGAGCTTGAACATAGAACTGATTAGCTTTCCATAAATAACAAAAAAATTCTTCATATGATATCACCTGTCAAAATTTGAAAAATGCTCTCGCGTTCTTTAAAACAAAATTTATCTGCTTTTTTTAAAATATTTCATACAACATAAGCATTCTTCACTATACTGCATTAATAGTTTGTCTATCTTAACATAAAAATATACTATCGGAAGTAAATTTATATTCCTGGTAGTAACATTTAGTATGAATAAAAATGTAATTAGATAAATTTCTATGTATGGAAAAGTTCAGTAATTTGATTTCATGTTATAATGTAAAGAGCTTGAACATAGAACTGATTAGCTTTCCATAAATAACAAAAAATTTCTTCATATGATATCACCTGTCAAAATTTGGAAAATGCTTTCGCGTCCTTTAAAACAAAATTTATCTGCTTTTATTAAAATATTTCATACAACATAAGCATTCTACACCATACTGCAATAATAGTTTGTCTATCTTAACATAAAAATATACTGTCGATAGAAAATTTATTTTCCTGGTAGTAAAATTTAGTATGAATAAAAATGTATATAATAAGATAAATTTCTTATGTATGGAAAAGTTCAGTAATTTGATTTCATGTTATAATGTAAAGAGCTTGAACATCGAACTGATTAGCTTTTCATAAATAACAAAAATTTCTTCATATGATATTACGTGTCAAAATTGTCAAAATGCTCTAACGTCCTTTAAAACAAAATTTATCTGCTTTTATTAAAATATTTCATACAACATTAGAATTCTTCACCATACTGCATTAATAGTTTGTCTATCTTAACATGAAAATATACTATCGTTAGAAAATTTATATTCTTGGTAGTAAAATTTAGAATGAATAAAATATTTCATTGTCAATATTTGTGGTGTGGAGAGTTTAGTGTTGGCCACAACCCACTCGTTTTTTTTTAGTTATTTAGTCATTTTTGAATCAGTCATTTAGTTACACACATCCTCCCTCTACAAAGGGCTAGTAAGCTTTATGAGGGAGGTGATATTTAATGTATAGACCAGCGATTCTTAACCTCGGGTCGCGACCCAAATTCGGGTCGCGAGAGAATTTGAGATAGTGAGATAGTTCGCGGGAAATCCCCAAACGACTTTACTTCACTGGTAGATGGTTTTTAGTTTGTTGTACTCACGCAATGATATACATCTTCTGTGCTCTAAAATACAACACCAGGGTAGTCACTAATTATTTATTACAATGCTGCATTGTTTCATTTCAATAAAGAAAAATTCAATAATGTTGTGTATTTCTATATTTTTAATAACATCCTATAATCCGTTTTACTATCACTGGAAAATAATATAAAAAAAAAGGGTCGCGGGCTTTAAATATATTTATATTTTGGGTCGCCAGTCAAAAAGCTTAAGAATCGCTGGTATAGACTTTGTAGGTTTGTTTTTTTTACTCCTCACTAACACAAGGTGATATAGTGGGGAGTTATGATTTCGCAATTTTTAAGGGTATTTTTTTTTTTGCAGATTATCAACTAGTATCATGCTGAGATTGTATTCTGAAAGTTTCATCACAATGTATCTGTGTGTGTGTGCTATGTGCTATGTACGGCGTGTTCATTTTACTTTATCGATTATAGACTAAAGTACTCATTCGATTCTATTCAAATTTTGCAAATTTGTATATCTAATGCTCACTTAGATCCCATTAGATTTTGAACGATATATGAATAGTGCTTCTCAATTTTTTTAACTGTCAAATATTTCAAAGTGACCCCAAGCTCGGGAAACTTAAAATTTGAAATTTTTATTTTCAAATAGGTAAAAAGGCTCATCACTTTCATAAAATGGCATTAAAGAAATATCAACTTTTCATAATAAAATAAAAAAATAAATAAACAAACTCATTTTATAAAATCGCTGAAAATTTTCCATACAAAATTTGAGTATGGAACATCTTTGACTAGGTATGTACCAAAGACCTTATAATAATATATACTGACTAAAGGTAATATATTAACATTATTATTGTGAAATTTTCTCTGTTTATGTTAAATTATTATTTAATTTTACTCTTTTACATCATTTTTCATAATATCTTATATGAATATTAGGAAAATGTTTATTTTATCAGTTTTTTTTAGAAACCGGACGTCATGAGAGTTTATTTTCTAGGAATATACTAGTTACAAATAAATATTTTGTGTTTTTTTACATACATACTATCATGCCTTGTTCATATTGAGGTAGGCAGAGAGAACCGAGCGCCATACTTTCCTATCCTGATATACTTTTCTCGCTTCACTTAATCCAAACATTGCCTCATGCACACTCTCCTACTATCTACACTTCAGATTCCATTCATGGGATTTAAATGAATCTTTCTCGACCGAACTCTATCTCTTATTCCGCATCTTTTAGCCATGTATAATTTTTTTGTCAACCGTTCTTCATCTGTTCTTTCTATGTGGCCGAACCACTTCAGGACATATATTATATTTTTATCTTGCATGTGGCGTCCTTTTCCAACATACATTCTGTTCTTGTGCTTACTTTTTTTTATTTAATCACACATCGTCTTATTACACATTTGTCTGAGAGACCTCATTTCAACGGCAGTTATTCTACTTGGGAAACTTGATGTTTTACTATGTTGTTTTAAAAAATATATAAAAAGGACATTATTTACATTGAATTACATTCATGTATTCTCAATGTAACATAAAGAAATTTTGTTTATAAAAAAATAACATAACAAATAATATTCATCAATTACTACTTGTATAGACTTATATTGATTTTTGAAATCATAATATTGTGTATGTTCATCATGAGTAACAAACAACTATATTTTTCCAGACCAGCCATAACATGTCATGCATAGAAAACTTTCATATTACTATATATAATTTATATTTCACAAAGTATGCTTTTGAAAAATTTCTTTTAGAATTTTTGGTTAATTGTCTTAAAATTATGCACAAAAGCTAAAGAAATATTTCATGGTATTAGTTAAAGCAGCACTTCAGAGATCAAGTGAATTTTTTTTCCTATATTATGTTTAGTATTGTATATTAAAAGTGTTCTTTGATTGACCAGACTCTATTGAGCAGTCTCTCTCGCACCCACACATTTACAGATCTATGTCACTGTGCACTGCGAGCTCAGGAGATTAGTCTGTGTATAATAAATCATTAAATTTGAGTGACTTTAAATATATATATTTGTAAAATACAAATAGAATAATGTTTATAAAGAAATGCTTTCATTCATAAGCAAAATTTGAATGAAAAACAGCTTTTGTTATACTGAATGAGGGCAATATAGAAATATTATTTTCAATATTTGTCTTCTTTGTAGTAAATCATTTGTCTAATTTATTATATTTATAAAATTTCTCATACCTAATGTATGTGATTCTTATACATACCATAATGCCATGATCCTCACATGGTAGACAGAGAAAACTGAATGCCACATATCTTGACACACAATCATCGCCTCGTCAACATTCATACATCTTCTTATACATGTTTATCTGTTCTTCACGCTTCTAACCTTTTCGTCTTTCAAAATACCATTCACATGGTCATGCCATCCCTTTCTTGGGCGGCACTGATTTCTCATTTCATTCCTATGCGCATTGTATATTTTCTTCGTCAGGCATTCCTCATTCATTCTCCCCATGTGGCCAATTAATGAATGAAATGAATTCATCATTTTCATTCTATTAATGACATCTATCTTCATCTTAAATTCTATTACAGATTCATCTTAGTGATCTCATTTAAACTGCATTTATTCTGCTTTCATGTGACTTCTGCCATGTCCAGGTTTCACTTGCATACATCAAGGTTGGCACTAAGATAGCGTTATCAATGGCAACTTTAGCATCCTTTGATATGTTGCGGTCATTCATAACTGGTCTAAGTGCTCCATTCCCTCTGTTTCCTGCCATAACTCTTCTTTCGATCTCCTTATCAATCCGTCCATTCCGGTGTTCCGTTGCTTCCCAAATAGACATATTCGTCTACTTGCTTGAGCCATTTGTTCTCTAATTTTATTTGGTACGCTGTTCTGCTTTCACTCTTTTGAAACACCATTTGAACTTCGATTTGCTGGCATCCATTCTCAGTACGTTCTTTTTACATCCTTCAAATACTATACTTACGGAATTGTCAACGTTTTGACATTTCTCATATACCTACTAAAATTCAGACGGATAAATTTAGACGAATCGGAATGGGACATATTATGAATATTTCGATTTGTGTGATAGATTTTGTATTTTAATGAATTATTGTGTTGTTTTTCTTTTTAATTGTTGTGTTGTTTAATACGAGTTTTATGTTTTATTTTTACCATATTTTTAGAGGCCGTGTATGTGAATATAAATAAATAAATAATAAATTTCTGACCCTTGCTATCCTCCATAAAAGTTCTGATGCAACATTCAACATATAGATTGAAGAGCCATGGAGATAGCAAACCCCCTTATTTATAGAGAACTATGTTGTTACTGTGTCGGTGACACAAACACGTGATATTCAGTAGTGGCCAAAAGAATGGAAACTTTTTATTTTGACTACATTTTTCAACTGACTAGGTGATTCATTTTACTTTTTCATTGAATTTTTATTGCATTCTTATTGTTTTTAATGACAATATGTTCTTTTGTTTATTTCCCAAGAAACAATAAATATTTTCTTAATTATTTTAACTATTTTTTTACAAAATTAGTTAATCCTTTCTAATTTGTCTCATAATGAGTTGTAAGGAACATATTGATACCTTACTAATTGATTTTATGAATCATCATTATTACTTTGAAATTCATAGTATAATTAGTTGCATGTAACTAGGGAATGCAATCCCGCAGGACGATGTCAATCCAGGTATTTGCGGGACTGAACAATCTTAGTACCGCTGGATCCAGGTATTTGCGGGATCCAGCAGGGTGGACTTAGATATCTTATCAATCGTATAATAAAGACCTAATTAATACCTCGATCTACCAACCTTTTTTTTAGAGTTTTAAATTTATACCTAATCAAACAAGTTCTTTGGGACATTTTAAATGGTTTATTAACATACTTACCTTTAGTTAGACATAAATTAGCAAAGAATAAAATGAGACATAAATTTATATTTCAAATTAAATTTAAATAATAACGTTCACACGATAAACAATATTCTTGTACAATAAGCATCATAAGTTTAAACATTATTTTGGAAATAGCTTCGTAAAAAAGTTAAAGTATTGTGTCGTCTGATAAACGGCTTCTGATATTGGACACAAGGTAGCCAGCAGCTGAAAAAGCTTGTTCAGATTCCACGCTGGTTGGCACAATAGTCATTTGCGCATTGTAAGTGAATTGAAGGTATGTACCTTTCCACTGGACTCGAAATAATTCATTTTCTTCTTAATCAAAACCTCAATGTTGCTCATATTGCCAGATCTAGATTGTTGGGCTGTTGATCTCGAACTCTTCATACTAATCAAAGTAAGTTTGAGTTCGTCTTGAAGTGACATTGGTGCTGCTGCTGCGTATGTCTCCAGATTAGCGAGAGGAGTGTCGTCATCCTAAGGATCATCAGCGTCAGCAGGAGCAGTGGCTTCTGCGTTGTTACCCGTGTCCGTGTACTCTAGCCTTTCGACTATAGTTTTGACTGTCTTGCATATTAAACTTTTTGAAGGTAGACTAAATGTGTCATCAACATTAATAAATTGACTTCTGTCTTCTTCGTACTTATATGGATCATGTAAGTATATAATAAAACCGCTGTCAAGTTAGTTCGCCGCTCTGAAATCCGTTTCCTCAACGAATCAACAAAGAGTAACACGTATGAACTACGCTTCTCTGTAATCTCGCCAGTCCAGCGGGATCCCGTAAAATTTTCGACCGAGATTAGTCCCGCAAAATGTCTGCGGGATCTCGGTATTTCGGGATCCCGTTCGGGATTGCATTCCTTACATGTTTACCTGTTTAGGTGAACTCTCGTTCACCTGTTTGGCTTTGGGCCCTCGGGATACCAAGTTACCTGATCTTGGTTACCGAGGACTGGGTTGTGCTGCCGATCAAGTTAGATGAACCTGTTGGTGGTCACCCAGGATAGGCTATGCCGGTCTATATAGGCTTTAGGTATTTCAATCTGTTTGCCTATCCCCAAGCGAAGGTATTGTAATGACTGTGTAGGTACTTACCTAACACAGCACTACGTACATATAGATATTAAATATTATAGTAAAACACAGGTAATTGTATGACAGAAATCAAAAGATAATGGTGCAATTACTTACATGAATTTATTTGGATAAGTGACTCTAATACATTGAAAATAGTTGACTTAGTAAATATTTATATTTTAAATTAGAATAATATACGATGATTACGCGGATTGAAAACTATGAGGTCGCAAGGACAGCGCGACCGCGATAACTGGTACTGGGTAGATCGAATGGCCGCTCCCGATCTGAGGCGTCTTTATATAGGGCTGAATCGTCCGGATTCAGACACTAGCGCGCGCCATATCACCCCCTTTCCAGTCGATTCGACGATATCCTTGCTTCCCCAATAGTCCTTACAGCATTCTGTAACAATAGAAAAAAAATTTAAAACATTTGTTGATTCGACATGAGGAAAAATTAAGTTTTTTTTTATTTTTGGCATGAGGTAAAAAATATTTCTTTGGTATTAGATAAAAATGTTTCTTTGTTATGTTGACATAATAATGGAAAAAAATATAGCATACTTTCATGCTGTATGAGTTCTCCAATACAATTTTAATTCTTTATAATTACATTCCTTGGTATCAAAAAATAAATAAATTAACTAGTCATTACTTCTGAGTTGGTTTACATATAGGTACATAAAATTTAAATTAATTACTCTTTACTTCTGAGTTTATAAGTACTTAGTTTTACATATTACATTATACACAAAATTTTAAATAATTACTCATTACTTATGAGTTTGTACGTGCTTTTTTTTACACATTAAATTATACACAAGACTTAAATAATTACTCATTACTTATGAGTTTGTGAGTGCTTATTTTTACATATTAAATTATTCACAAGATTTTAAATAATTACTCATTGCTTATGAGCTTGTAAGTGCTTATTTTTACATATTAAATTATACACAAGATTTTAATTAATTATATTATTTTATTCAATGCACTTTACTGTGAGGTGCTACAAATTGAATAAAACAGTTATATTATATTATAACGAATGCACTTTGTGTTACATATTTTACATAGATTATAAATATTTTCATAGATATATGAAAAGAAAAAAAATATAAGTTACTTAACTTAAAAAAATCTGTAGCTTGTGAATCTTTCAGGGAAGTACACTCTTCTTCCAGCTCTGGTGGTTGTGTGTGATTGCTGTGATGAAGTGGCTTCTGACGTAGTGGCGTTGTTATTCTGCGGAATAGACATCCTTCTCTGCTCTGGGGAAGTGGCTTGTCTGTTGTTCATCTCATCGCAGGGGTCCATACTCTCATTTAGGAAGAAGGCTGGTTTTAGACGATCTAATGAAATTTTTCTACTTTTTCCCTTGATATTTATAGTGGCTGTTTTATCATCCCTCTCTTGCACTAAGTAAGGTCCATCATAAGGTTTCTGAAGAGGGCGTCTCACTGCGTCGTTTCTTAGAAAGACGTATTTTGTATGGTTCATCTGCTTGTGCACGAATGTTTTTAATCTGCTATGATTTGAGATTGGAATGGGGCGAATTTTTGACATCATTGTTTGTAGTCTCTGTCCATAGGTGTCTGGTTCCTCTGGTGGTCTGTCTTCTTCCTCCATCTTAACTTGATTATAAGCTCTAGCCAAATCTATTTTGCTGAATATTGTTGATCCGTGGAGCTTATGTGAAAAGTCCTGAAGTTGTGGTATCGGATACTTGTCCGGCTTGGTAATTGAATTCAGTCGTCTGTAGTCTCCACACATTCTGTAGTTTCCATCTGGTTTCTTAACCATGTGAAGTGGGCTTGACCAATTGCTCTTTGAGGGTCTGCATATGCCTTGCTCGACCATGTATGCAAACTCTTTTTTTGCTATCTCTACTTGCATCGGGTTTAATCTTCTCACTTTTGATGTGACAGGCGGTCCTCTTGTTTGAATGTGGTGTGTTACGTTGTGTTTCGATTCATTTGGTGTCATGTTTGCTCTCGTCAGATTCGGATATTTTTGTAAAATTGTTTTAAATTTTAATGCTGCTTGCACCGTTGCTATGTCTATGACTGATGTCTTGTACATGAATCCTCTTGTTGTTATACCTGTTGTTTTATCTATTAACAGTTTTCTTTTTAAATCAACTAAAATATCATAATTTGTAAGGAAGTCCGCTCCGATAATTGGCTTTGTTACATCGGCTATTACAAACTTCCATTTATGATTTCTGCGAAGCCCGAGATTTAAATTTATAACTTTATGACCGTATGTTGGTATCACTGTTCCGTTTGCGGCGTATATTGGAGTGATGATGCTGTCTGTAGAGATCGTTGCTTTGTCACTTTTGTGATATCTCGGTATTATACTGATCTCAGCACCAGTATCGATTAGGTATTTGACGCCGGTGGCTATATCTGGCATGAAGAGACGATGTTTCATTTGCGACGGTGTTGTCTCGCACACCTGTCGCAGTTTTAGTTTTCCGGAAGATTGAAAGTGCAGGGTAGTTGACAATATCTTGCGTTAATTCCAAATTTTTGATGTGGTATGCATATATCTTCCTTCTTGTTATTATTATTATTAGGCATATAATTTTTATTATTATTATTTTTATTTTTATAATTTCGATTATTGTTTTGTCGGTTGTGATAAGAATTATTATTATAATTATTATAACGGTTTCTACTAGACGATCTTGATCTGGAACGTTCTCTTTCTTGATTATTATAAAATGGTCTTGATTGCCTTTGCTGAAGTTCTAGTCCTAATATTTTGTCAGTCAAAATTTGAATTTGCTGCTGCATTCCAATAAGAAGTTGAACTGTGTTTGGATCGTTATGTGCATGGTTATTCATTGAAGATGTAGATGGTAAATTTATCGATTGTATTTCAGCTCTATTGTTCACCTCCATAATTCTGTCTGCTGTAGTTGCGATTATCATGATGTCGTCAGTATTAATTGCTGTGATGATTTCTTGAATTCTATGCGGAAGTCTCTCTATCCAAAGTCTTTTGATGAGTGCGTCGTTGTTTAATGTTGGTCCTGCGAGATTTGTCATTTTTCTTAATAGTTCCGATGGTGTGTTATCTCCCAATTGCATCCCGTGTAGTAGATGTGTGAGTAGGGTTGCCAGATGGTATCCTAAAGGAGGACATGTCCTCCTTTTCGACAAATTGTCCTCCCTTACCTACCGTATGTCCTCCTTTTGCGTTGATTGTTATCCAATATAATTTAAAAAACATGTCTAGGTACTAAAGATTTTTATACATATTTCATAAAAGAGCACCAAGAACTTATTACAAAAAAAAATATGTTTTGGTGAAACATGATGTTTAAAATGAAGTGAATTTATTATAAAAAATCTTGTTTCATTGTTAATAGTTTAAGTAGTGACTAAACTATATTATACAAGTTATATAGCGACTGCATTGAAGATATAAAAAAATCAAGAAATAAAGTAAATTATGAGACGATGAAAATTCTTCGATATGCGTCTGTAGGTATGGCGTTTTTTTGTCATTGTCCTCCTTTTTAAGGAAAATCCTCCTTTTTTGTGCTATTTGTCCTCCTTTTTCAAATTTCCATCTGGCAACCCTATGTGTGAGTCTTTTTTCTTCCGATTCTTGTAGACGGTTCAATAACACATTACACCCAACTGTTGATAGTATGTATATAGTAAAAGAATACGTAAAAATCCATGTATTTTATATTTCCATGTTTTAAGTCTGGCTCTGTGAGACGATTAATATCATAAGCAGATCGTAAGTCTCCAGAATGTGGCAGCTTGTTACTGGTGCGTGTAAAATAATTATTTGACATTGTACCTGTTAGTTGCCCGTGAAGCTACATAAAATAAAAAGTTATAATATAATATTATGCTGATTAATTATTTAAATTAATCAAATGACAGAACGAACGCGTATAATATGTCAAATGACAAATGTCAACCACGGTGGACGGTGCTGCCAGGACTTAAATTTTTAGATATTATTGGAGAGTTGCACGAAAAAAATATGAATCCTTATGAAGAAGGGGTTGAAAAATAACATTGTTTTTACTCCTCACTACCCCAAGGGGATTTATGAATTCGCAATTTTTAAAGTAATTTTTATTGCAGATTATCAACTAGTATCATGCTGGGATTGCATTCTGAAAGTTTCATCACAATGTATCTGTGTGTGTGTGCTGTGTACTTTTTTTAACTGTCAAATATTTCAAAGTGACTCCCATGCTCAGGAAACTCGAAATAATTTGTTATTTTTATTTTCAAATTGCTAAAAGGGCACATCACGTTCATAAAATGTTATTAATAAATATCAATTTTTCATAATAATATATTTAAATAATAAAAGAATTAAACTCACTCATTTCATAAAAAAATTGCCGAAAACTTTCTATAGAAACTTTGAATACTCTATAGTGACTTGTTAGTGAGGAGTTTAGCGTTGGCCACAACCCACTCGTTTTGTTATGATTTCAATAAAGAAAGTAATAAAAAAATATTACATTTAAAAAAAACATATTGAAAACTTACAAGTAAAATCAAAACCTCCACAGTGAGAATATTAGTAAGAGGGGGCAATACAAAATGGCTTCCAAAAATGGCAGTTATGTCAACAGCTTTACAATAACACTAATTATTTATTAAGTTAACTATATTTTACATTCCAAATAAATAAAATTCAATAATATTAAACTTAGCCATAAAAAAATACTCCTTCTAAAATACTGCTTAGTATTTTTTAAGGTGGCCGTAAATGATTTGTCATATGACAGTAAGGTGTAGTTTGTTTTTGGGGCGTGCGGGTTGTTTCATCCTTAGCAACAAACCTTCAGTTGGGTATTTGGTCACTCAATGCACGTATACATACATATTGTGAACTTTTTACTCTCCACACTATGGAATAGGGGAGAGTCATGATTTCGCAAAATTTAAGCGTATTTTTTTTACATCAATTTCTCAATGGGTATCATGTAGAGAATGCACACTATGAGTTTCGTCGTGATGTGTTTGTGTGTATGGCGTATACGCCGTACGCCGTAGCATTTATCTTTTTTGTGTCCTCTCTACAGCCCAAACTATAAGTCCGATCGACTTCATATTAACATCATATGTGTAAAGTGCAAAGACCTAGAGCTGATTAGTTTTCCATAGACAACTTTTGATTTCTTCTCTATGAATTCATCATTTACGTTGTTTTTTTTTTGTGTCCTCTCTGCAGCCCAAACTATAAGTCCGATTGACTTCATATTGATATCACATGTGTTAAGTCCATAAACTTAGAGCTGATTAGTTTTCCATAGACAACGGTTCATTTTTTCCCAATGTTTCTTTATGATTTCATCTATTAAAACTGAAAAAATGCTCTCACAACCTGGAAATTAGAGATATTTTAATTTGGTTTCAACTATTTATACAACACCAAGAATCTTCATAAAATTGTATTCAAAGTTGGTCAATGTTAAAAGAAAAATATTCAACGGTTTCAAAAATTATATTTTATTTAATGGATATTTGTATGAAACTTATATGTAACAAGAGATTTTTTTTATATTTGGCAATGTTCAGTTCATTGATTTCATATTGATATAAGAATATTAATAGCTTGAACTTAGAACTGATTAGCTTTTCATAGATATCATAAAATTTCTTCATATGATATCACGTGTCAACATTGTCAAAATGCTCTAACGCTCTTTAAAACAAAATTTATCTGCTTTTTTTAAAATATTTCATACAACATAAGCATTCTTCACTATACTGCATTAATAGTTTGTCTATCTTAACATAAAAATATACTATCGGAAGAAAATTTATATTCCTGATAGTAACATTTAGTATGAATATAAATGTAATTAGATAAATTTCTATGTATGGAAACGTTCAGTAATTTGATTTCATGTTATAATGTAAAGAGCTTGAACATAGAACTGATTAGCTTTCCATAAATAACAAAAAAAATCTTCATATGATATCACGTGTCAAAATTTTGAAAATGCTCTCGCGTTCTTTAAAACAAAGTTTATCTGCTTTTTTAAAAATATTTCATACAACATAAGCATTCTTCACTATACTGCATTAATAGTTTGTCTATCTTAACATAAAAATATACTATCGGAAGAAAATTTATATTCCTGATAGTAACATTTAGTATGAATATAAATGTAATTAGATAAATTTCTATGTATGGAAACGTTCAGTAATTTGATTTCATGTTATAATGTAAAGAGCTTGAACATAGAACTGATTAGCTTTCCATAAATAACAAAAAAAATCTTCATATGATATCACGTGTCAAAATTTTGAAAATGCTCTCGCGTTCTTTAAAACAAAATTTATCTGCCTTTTTTAAAATACTTCATACAACATAAGCATTCTTCACTATACTGCATTAATAGTTTGTTTATCTTAACATAAAAATATACTATCGGAAGAAAATTTACATTCCTGGTAGTAACATTTAGTATGAATAAAAATGTAATTAGATAAATTTCTATGTATGGAAAAGTTCAGTAATTTGATTTCATGTTATAATGTAAAGAGCTTGAACATAGAACTGATTAGCTTTCCATAAATAACAAAAAAATTCTTCATATGATATCATGTGTCAAAATTTTGATAATGCTCTCGCGTTCTTTAAAACAAAATTTAACTGCTTTTTTAAAAATATTTCATACAACATAAGCATTCTTCACTATACTGCATTAATAGTTTGTCTATCTTAACATAAAAATATACTATCGGAAGAAAATTTATATTCCTGATAGTAACATTTAGTATGAATATAAATGTAATTAGATAAATTTCTATGTATGGAAACGTTCAGTAATTTGATTTCATGTTATAATGTAAAGAGCTTGAACATAGAACTGATTAGCTTTCCATAAATAACAAAAAAAATCTTCATATGATATCACGTGTCAAAATTTTGAAAATGCTCTCGCGTTCTTTAAAACAAAATTTATCTGCCTTTTTTAAAATATTTCATACAACATAAGCATTCTTCACTATACTGCATTAATAGTTTGTTTATCTTAACATAAAAATATACTATCGGAAGAAAATTTACATTCCTGGTAGTAACATTTAGTATGAATAAAAATGTAATTAGATAAATTTCTATGTATGGAAAAGTTCAGTAATTTGATTTCATGTTATAATGTAAAGAGCTTGAACATAGAACTGATTAGCTTTCCATAAATAACAAAAAAAATCTTCATATGATATCACGTGTCAAAATTTTGAAAATGCGCTCGCGTTCTTTAAAACAAAATTTATCTGCTTTTTTAAAAATATTTCATACAACATAAGCATTCTTCACTATACTGCATTAATAGTTTGTTTATCTTAACATAAAAATATACTATCGGAAGAAAATTTATATTCCTGGTAGTAACATTTAGTATGAATAAAAATGTAATTAGATAAATTTCTATGTATGGAAAAGTTCAGTAATTTGATTTCATGTTATAATGTAAAGAGCTTGAACATAGAACTGATTAGCTTTCCATAAATAACAAAAAAAATCTTCATATGATATCACGTGTCAAAATTTTGAAAATGCTCTCGCGTTCTTTAAAACAAAATTTATCTGCTTTTTTAAAAATATTTCATACAACATAAGCATTCTTCACTATACTGCATTAATAGTTTGTTTATCTTAACATAAAAATATACTATCGGAAGAAAATTTATATTCCTGGTAGTAACATTTAGTATGAATAAAAATGTAATTAGATAAATTTCTATGTATGGAAAAGTTCAGTAATTTGATTTCATGTTATAATGTAAAGAGCTTGAACATAGAACTGATTAGCTTTCCATAAATAACAAAAAAATTCTTCATATGATATCATGTGTCAAAATTTTGATAATGCTCTCGCGTTCTTTAAAACAAAATTTAACTGCTTTTTTAAAAATATTTCATACAACATAAGCATTCTTCACTATACTGCATTAATAGTTTGTCTATCTTAACATAAAAATATACTATCGGAAGAAAATTTATATTCCTGATAGTAACATTTAGTATGAATATAAATGTAATTAGATAAATTTCTATGTATGGAAACGTTCAGTAATTTGATTTCATGTTATAATGTAAAGAGCTTGAACATAGAACTGATTAGCTTTCCATAAATAACAAAAAAAATCTTCATATGATATCACGTGTCAAAATTTTGAAAATGCTCTCGCGTTCTTTAAAACAAAATTTATCTGCCTTTTTTAAAATATTTCATACAACATAAGCATTCTTCACTATACTGCATTAATAGTTTGTTTATCTTAACATAAAAATATACTATCGGAAGAAAATTTACATTCCTGGTAGTAACATTTAGTATGAATAAAAATGTAATTAGATAAATTTCTATGTATGGAAAAGTTCAGTAATTTGATTTCATGTTATAATGTAAAGAGCTTGAACATAGAACTGATTAGCTTTCCATAAATAACAAAAAAAATCTTCATATGATATCACGTGTCAAAATTTTGAAAATGCGCTCGCGTTCTTTAAAACAAAATTTATCTGCTTTTTTAAAAATATTTCATACAACATAAGCATTCTTCACTATACTGCATTAATAGTTTGTTTATCTTAACATAAAAATATACTATCGGAAGAAAATTTATATTCCTGGTAGTAACATTTAGTATGAATAAAAATGTAATTAGATAAATTTCTATGTATGGAAAAGTTCAGTAATTTGATTTCATGTTATAATGTAAAGAGCTTGAACATAGAACTGATTAGCTTTCCATAAATAACAAAAAAAATCTTCATATGATATCACGTGTCAAAATTTTGAAAATGCTCTCGCGTTCTTTAAAACAAAATTTATCTGCTTTTTTAAAAATATTTCATACAACATAAGCATTCTTCACTATACTGCATTAATAGTTTGTTTATCTTAACATAAAAATATACTATCGGAAGAAAATTTATATTCCTGGTAGTAACATTTAGTATGAATAAAAATGTAATTAGATAAATTTCTATGTATGGAAAAGTTCAGTAATTTGATTTCATGTTATAATGTAAAGAGCTTGAACATAGAACTGATTAGCTTTCCATAAATAACAAAAAAATTCTTCATATGATATCATGTGTCAAAATTTTGATAATGCTCTCGCGTTCTTTAAAACAAAATTTAACTGCTTTTTTAAAAATATTTCATACAACATAAGCATTCTTCACTATACTGCATTAATAGTTTGTCTATCTTAACATAAAAATATACTATCGGAAGAAAATTTATATTCCTGATAGTAACATTTAGTATGAATATAAATGTAATTAGATAAATTTCTATGTATGGAAACGTTCAGTAATTTGATTTCATGTTATAATGTAAAGAGCTTGAACATAGAACTGATTAGCTTTCCATAAATAACAAAAAAAATCTTCATATGATATCACGTGTCAAAATTTTGAAAATGCTCTCGCGTTCTTTAAAACAAAATTTATCTGCATTAATAGTTTGTCTATCTTAACATAAAAATATACTATCGGAAGAAAATTTATATTCCTGGTAGTAACATTTAGTATGAATAAAAATGTAATAAGATAAATTTCTTATGTATGGAAAAGTTCAGTAATTTGATTTCATGTTATAATGTAAAGAGCTTGAACATAGAACTGATTAGCTTTCCATAAATAACAAAAAATTTCTTCATATGATATCACATGTCAAAATGGTTAAAATGCTCTAACGCTCTTTGAAACAAAATTTATCTGCTTTTATTAAAATATTTCATACAACATAAGCATTCTTCACCATACTGCATTAATAGTTTGTCTATCTTAACATAAAAATATACTATCGGAAGAAAATTTATATTCCTGGTAGTAACATTTAGTATGAATAAAAATGTAATTAGATAAATTTCTATGTATGGAAACGTTCAGTAATTTGATTTCATGTTATAATGTAAAGAGCTTGAACATAGAACTGATTAGCTTTCCATAAATAACAAAAAATTTCTTCATATGATATCACGTGTCAAAATTTTGAAAATGCTTTCGCGTCCTTTAAATCAAAATTTATCTGCTTTTATTAAAATATTTCATACAACATTAGAATTCTACACCATACTGCATTAATAGTTTGTCTATCTTAACATGAAAATATACTATCGTTAGAAAATTTATATTCCTGGTAGTAAAATTTAGAATGAATAAAATATTTCATTGTCAATATTTCTGGTGTGGAGAGTTTTGTGTTGGCCACAACCCACTCGTTTTATATTATATTACTTAATCTTCAAGAGATGATATAAGACTATGTTCAAATTCAGCTGTTCATTTTTTCTCCTTTGAAATTGAAGGAGCAGACTATAGGTAGGTACCTACCATATATAATAAGTAAATTAATATTAATTTTTATTCTTCTAGGATTTTGATGAATGCTGGCTATGCTTGCGAATGTAGAGGACCAACATATGTTAAAGGCAAAGGAACTCTCACTACCTATTTTGTCAAGACACAATTTGATGATAAGTGAATAACTCACTATAATGTTGTTCAATACACATTAAATGTTTATAGCGTTAATTGGCATACATACCTTCACGCCATGTCCCTATTATGGTAGGCAGAGATTCTGTTATATTTGTTACTTAAATTGGCTTTGAAAGTTTATTTGATGAAATCCATTTTTTGCAAATGTAAAGTAATTTTTTACAAACCTACATCTAGCGGTCTTACTAAAAGTAATTACAAAAATATTTCTGTATTATTAAAAACATTTTTTTTACTTGCAATCATTGCACTACTGGTTTGTGTATTAATATTGTATTGATGCAAGAGAAATTTTATTATTTACCAAAAGACAATCTGGATTTTACGTAGAAATATTAGCAATAAATCTAATGAAGCATTTATGCCAGTGATGTCTAATCATTATTCATTATAGAATGTCCTATTTGTTATTATGGATAAAAATGGATATTTTTGATGACAATTAAATAATGTTTATTGTTTTAATGTTTTAACAAATATTAAAAAATCATCATGAATATTTGTTATAACAAATATTCATGATGAAGTCAATAATCTTTTTTTTTCGTTATGGTAAGTTTCATAATTCTGGTATGAGAAAAGGTAATTCATATTCGTAATTTGTAAGCCCTTAGATGTTAAATACTAAAAATTTATTTTGACAATGTGTCGTTGCTATTGAAAATTGTTTTTTTTATTCATGATAATATTCATTGATGTTGTAAAAAGTATTGGTTGATGATTTTCATTATTAAAATTTTATTTGAATGAAATTGAAAATATTTTTCTGTCATTTTCCATGTTTATTTTATTTTATTTTATTTTATTTTATTAAAAGGGTACATCGACAGACATCCAGCTCACAATTCTCACAAAAAGAAAACAATATTGGTTATTACTATGAGTGCTGGACGTCCAATTATATATATATATATATATATATATATATATATATATATATATATATATATATATATATATATATATATATATATATATATATATATATATATATATATATATATATATATATATATATATATATATATATATATATATATATATATATATATATATATATATATATATATATATATATATATATATATATATATATATATATATATATATATATATATATATATATATATATATATATATATATATATATATATATATATATATATATATAGATTATTGTAAAAAAGTATTGTTTACTTGGAAGGGGGTCTGATTTGTGTCATAGTTGTGAATTCACTTTCAATTTTTCATTCCATGTTATAAAATTTGAATCTATTTCTAAATATATCAATTATGAATGGTGACTGAAATTGTACTGACTGTTGTATTGCACTCTTTATAAATATAATTACTTACTAATCCGACATTAAGCCAGTTTCGATAATACAAAAAACTGGGAATACGTCGGATTATAGTAAAGCTGATAATAAAAATTAAGACCGATAGAGTACCAATTAAGTAGTGATGGAATCACGAATCTATTTTTATCTGTCGGCTAGTTATAATTTTACATATATTTAAGAAATTTGGAATATAAGACGAATAAGCGTACTGTTAATTTTAATTTACTTATAACTATTATTATTTAAATAAATGTTATTTTTTTACTTTTATTAAGTTGTCGTTCACAATAAACACCTCTACAACGATTTTAGAAATACTATTTATTCTTACATTAAATTATATAATATATTTAATTATAAGGACCTAATTTTAATTTGTTTATTTTGATTAATTCATACATATACAAGCACGAAAAATTATCTATTTTATTAACTCATTATAACATTGATTCTATCTACTTATGCAATATTGCATAGGTATAGCATTCTATCTACTAATACAATAAGGTTGTATACATATTTGTACCTACTATTACTCTTGAAATTTCAAATTTATTTTTTATATTTATTTATTAGGTACCTACTCGTTTATAATAAATTTATATTTTAAGTATATAAAACTTTATCTTTTTATATAATTATTATGTATAACAATCTCATCAACTTATATACATATTATATTTATATCAATTAGATTAATTTTGATAGCCTTTGGTGCATTTTATTAGGTTTAAGTACTATGAACAATTTCATTCAATTTTTATCTTATGACTACTTAATTTTTCTACTACGTATGTTACTTTTAGAGATATTATTTTCAATATTTTATTTATAATGATACCAAAAAACTGAACATGTATCAGAGATTATCTTTTTATTATTATTTTTAAGAAATTTATGGCCTAAGAATTTATTGTAGCATAGTTGTTTAGTTATATAATATTTATTGTGTGTATATATCTGAATGTAATAAAGCAATCAAATTGAATAATTCAATAGGAAATTTGTTTAAGGTAGTGTGTGTGTAGGAAGAGATGTAATTTTTTTTTATATTTGGCAAAGTGAAAATTGTCAATCAAATTTCGGTTGATACTAAATTTGATACAAAATTCAGTTGATATTTTGAATCTTAACTGTCAAAAAAATTTGATGAACTTATTAAAATATTCTAATCTGGGCGGCAAGTCTGGTCAACCGGCGGAATCTAAACCATCCATGTTTACCAATATCATGGATATAATTATCTTATGGAGTTCTATAACATCTTAAGATATTATAGAAGTCCATAAGTTAATTATATTCATGATATGGGTAAACATAGATGGTTTTGTTTCCGCCGGTCGACCAGACCTGCTACCCAGATCTTTATGATTTTCAAATATGAATTATATTTCGTAGTTTAAATAATTATTATATTACATGTTATATAGGTACATACTTAGATTACCACAGTGGAAATTGAGCTGTGGAAGTAATTCTTTGTCTATAATATTTCTACATGTATTAAATTTTTTATCTGTGATAAATGTTTAGATAAATAATGAATTAATATATGTTCATTGATTTGTTTCATATTTTCTATAAATTTTTAGTGTTTCATGTTTTTAAGGTTTAAATCAAAATAATGTAGTACCAACTTCTCATATCTAAGAAACTTCATCTACGTTCAATAGTTTTGTAGTGTTCATACTTATTCTATCTTAATCAAATATGTAGTTCATAATCCATTCATTAATAAGATTATTATTCACAAAATTGGATTGCAATGTCGAAATGACAAAACTTTAATTGAAATGTTCATTACAACAATTATTAATAGAAGTCAGCTTATATCTACACTGTACGAATTGATATGTAAATAATCTTTTATGTAAATAAATAACTTATACAAGTTACTGCTTGAATTTTATGACTAAAATGTATTTCCTTGATGTTAAATTTAATATTACAAAAATATTTTTTTTTCATTTTGTTATTATTGCTCTCTACAGTAACAACTGGGAATGAATAAAATATTTGTATCATCATTAAAATGTTGTATTATATTTAGCATTTATTTCCAATGAATGATTTTTCAAAATTGATAATTTGATCAGGCATTTAAGTTACACAAAAGAAGATATTTATTGGAAAAAGAGGTTTTATTTTCTGATCGTATTTCTAATTGTTCGGTTTTTATTTACTTTTTCCAGCCCATATAGACTAAGATATATTTTTATTGATAATTTATCAATAAAATACAACAATTGTGACGATAGAGTTAAGTGGAAAGATGGAGTGTTTGGTGCAGACCAATCCTAGGATTGTGACCCAGAAGAAGAAGACAACAATTATCTTACAATCGTTTGTGCCAAGGTCAGATAAAAAATTCTGAATGAATCATTTCAACAAATCTAGACTCTTTCAGAGGCCCTCAGGTCTGTTGTTGAATAGTTACTGCAAAGTTGGCAGTTTTCCTATGTGCAGAACATCGCCCAGCAATCAGTCTTACAATTACATTCATATTTTGCTCACCGTTCAAACAATAGAAGAAAATAATGGACATTTACTGTCTTCTAAATATTTATCATTGATTTTAATTTATTTTTTTGACGATGAGAGTCAATTTATCGAAATTCCTTTTTAAGATTTGAAAAAAAAAATAGTCATCTTGTTATTCTGAGAGCCGTTTCCTGACTGATATCTCTAGTGATGAACTGTCTATAGGAGATTATTATGGGCTTATAATTTATTTTTTAATATAGTATTTTTTATCAGAGTTATATCACTCAGCAAATTTGTCAACCAAAACTAATTGTACATTTATAGATATAATTTAGTAATGAAATTTATGTTTAGATTTAACTATATTAAGGTAAAATTAGGTTTGTCTTGTAAATGTAACATTTGTTATTATTTATATATTACCAAATGTCATAAAATGACTGTCAGATGTAATTATACTGATAATGTGTGATAAAAGTGTGGATTTAGAAAACACGAGGCTAAAATTGTGTTCATGATGGAGGCTTGGATGTGATTGTATTTGATACTTTTATTGGATGCCTAAATTTTTGAGAATTCTTTTGTAATGTAACTTGTATGTAATTAATTTTGAATAAATAATAGCTATATAATGTGATATGTTAGTTTTCTTTTTTAATTCACAACCTATCATAATTTTCCCTCCCATGTTTTATCCAAATAATTTTAATAAGCTAACGAGAATCTTGTAGAATTGCTGTGTCAGTCTTGTTGGTCATGTGGATATAGTAATTTCGAAGCATAATCCAACTGTCGATTTGTTTAACCCTCTCGCTACCAGTGTCCTCCAGGAAGGACACCAAGATTTTTAGCCATATAATCAATCTGAAGGAAATATTCATGCTTAATCCATGATAAATTTACTGTTGAATGTTTATTGTTTATGCTTAAATAAGTTTAATGTCTTGAGTAACATTATTTTTGTAAGTATTATTTTTCTCCAAGCGGTTTGACAGAAATTCACTCAAACATTTGTCGCAAAGTTAGAAGCGGTTTTCTTAGTTAAAAATGCATTTTTATTTATATATATTTTTTTACTTTTATAATAGGATACCTTAGATTATATTTTAGTTTAGTTATTTTAGCAAAATTAATTTTATAAATGTCAATTTATGAGCAAAATAAGACTGTCCTCACAGGAGGACAGTGGTACTTAAGTGTTGTTTTACACGCGTCATTGTTTTAGTATGAAGTAAAGTGTCATTTTTTTTTTTATTTAAAATAATTATTAAAAGAGCCACTTGGCTCATGACAATAATATTTAGTTTACACATTAGTTTGTTCTAATATAATAGTTAGTCATATGTAACAACACTTTAGTTCAGTTCTTAGTACAGTCTTGTCTTCAACTCCCGATGGAATGCCTTTTCGTTCATGGTTTTCAATTTTTCTGTAGTCGCATAGTCCTTTGCACATTATTCTTTCGTATCCAATCTTTTTTGTAGCTTTTTCAGTTTCAAAGTAATTTTTTGTACGTGTGTTATAGTTATGGATTTGTATTCTTTGCGTAAGTCTAAGTTCAGGGTCTTCTATTTTTCCCATTTTTATTTTATGTATTAATTTTAATGTTTCATATTGTGCCATCTTTTGTATGTTTAATTGTTTAGTTTCTTTTGTTTATAGGAATTTCGATGGTGTATATGCGTTTAGACCATAGGTCATTTTTATTATTCTGTTTTGCTTTCTTTGTAGCTTTTGAATTCCTGCCTTATCGCCATTTGCCCAGAAAGGTATTAGGTATGATAGTTTGCTTTTGATATATGCGTTATATATAAGTACTTTCAGTTTTTTTGGTGCCTCATTATTTATTTTGTACATTAATGCCGAGTACATTGATGCTTTATTTATTAATTTGTTTATGTGGTTCTTCCAATTCAGTTTCCTGTCTATGATTAGTCATAGATACTCCATGTTTTTTTCTGTTTTCAGGGTTTTGCTGTTTATTTTTGCTTCCAATGTATGTTTTCTTTCTTTGTTTTCTATGTGTATTATGTGACATTTATTTTCACTCAGAGTTAGTTTGTTTGTGTTTGTCCATTTTTCTAGTGTAATTATGTCCTTTTTGATGTTATTTTCTGTTTCTTATTTCAACATTTTTCAAATAAATTTACATTTCTTATATCAAATATGTATTATTTTAATAAAATAATGTCTGATGTCTAGAGTAAACTCGATCGAAGATGAAATTATAATACTGC
Source organism: Molanna angustata (assembly GCA_963576475.1). NCBI lineage: Eukaryota > Metazoa > Arthropoda > Insecta > Trichoptera > Molannidae > Molanna > Molanna angustata. The sequence continues at coordinate 27,633,296 of OY754972.1, forward strand.
TCGAGGGTGATGTTTCTGACATGCCGCTCAATGAACAGAGCCTAAAATTTCAGAAATATATAGAAAGTTATAGACCTACATTTACTCAGAATTCGGAGTGGAACATTTACTGTGTCTGTGCTACCCCCCCTTATAACTTTTGATCCGCTCAGTGCACAGAGCCTAAAATTTCAGAAAATATAGAAAGTTGTAGACCTACAAAACTTTTATATTCAGAATATTTACTATGCGCGCGTAGTGACAGGGTGCCCCGTCACATTGGAAATAAATTCGATTGCGAACTGCCAAGTAAATAAATTTCAAATAAATTGTTTTGTAAAAAGTCCAAATATCTTTCGCCGTTTAATCTAGCTGGTAACTCATACGGCCCAATGTGGCTGTCTATTGAACACTCCTATCCATTAATTTACACTAAACGTGTTGGAAGCTTACTTCTTATGTAATTCAAAATAAATACGAGTAGGTAGGTAGGTACCTAGATAAGTTTATAAAATTTTGCAATACCGCAAGACTCTTGTATTAAGTTTTACAAGACTCTTGATCTTGCAAAGTTTGGTCTTGGTCTTGCAGTGACACATGTGATCTTAGTTTTGCAAGTCTCGCAAGACCAAGACTGCAAGGCTTTTGTTCATGTTTATGGATGACTTTACAACGACCAACTCAACTAAAATACTAACTACATTATTCCGAGATCAAAAATTTGATTTGCTTGAAGGATCCAGGCATCATATCACCAAAAGTATTTGAGATTCTGGATCCGTGCAAGAGCACCTTTTGTATTAGATTATATCTGTATTAATAGACTTTTTAAACTTTTATGTCTAGACATAGGTACATATTAGACCTATCCACTCCAATACAAATTGTTTGCCTATTACAGTGGCCTATTAGGTCATTACAGTTGCGATGTGATTTGTTGTTCATAGTAGGTATTATCACTTAAGATTTTCTTGTTAAATACAAATAAAACAAAGTTTGCAATTGGGACTTAATAGCTCAATCATACCATTGGATTTGTTGTCCTTAGAACACCTCTTTGTGAAACCACCTCTAGTAAAATAATGATTGAACTTGTGTATTTTTGACCTCGTTAATATGCGAGATGACCCGACATTGTGTGGTGTGATCAGTCTCGGGGCCGGTATTGTGATCGGAAAGGCTTCAAGATTGTCGATGATTACTGTCATCGATTCTCTATTATTCCACTTGCCTTCTTGGGCTATTTGCCATAGAAATATTAGTCTGTATTGTGTTTATAGTCTGTGGCCGACATAACTGGGTCTTATTGTTCTTAACCAGGTTTTATCAATCTCCATCACCATTGTTTCATTCTTAGTAGGTATGCGGGAACAAATTCTCAGCAAATATTGAGTATTTTAAATGGGAAACAAACATTAATTATATTTCTTATGTACCTACTTGTATTTTGAACCTAAGTAGATAAGTTGACACTCGAGATATATTCATCGTTTGGTCATTACATCACATCAATAGGTAGATACATATTAAAGAAATGATGGGGTAGTGTGTAAAGACAGGTATTCTTGTATTCGTGGATAAAAGTAATCTACATCTTCTTTATCAGTCTTCTTCCCACCACTGCTGGAGGTAGGCCTCTTCCATTTCCTTCCATCTTTGTTTATTTGATGCATAGAATTATAAGATTTGATGCCATCTGCATCCATTTTCTCCCCGCCGTCATTTTCTCATTTTTTGGTCTCATTTTCTTCTTTTTGTTTTATTTTTTCGTTAATATAAAAGTATTAGTTTTACATAAATGTGTAGTCGGCAATTTCGGCAGATGCAACAAAATCTCCGCAGATAATAAATTGTAGAGATAGGTACCTACATAATATTATATACGACATTATTTATAGCTGAAGCTGAAACTCTAAAATTGAACAAAAAAAACTGTGTTAAGTTGTTTGATTTCTGTGCTGGAGTCCTGGACTCGATTCTCAATCAATGTAATTAATTTATAAAGAAAAATAGCTCTAACGAAATTTTAGGAAATAGATACTGCAGGTGAGGTGGAAGAAAATATTACTTGCATAAGGTGAAAAAATAATACTTACCATAAAAAATACAGAAAACATATTTTGCACAAATTAGTTAAATTTATTGAAGCCGTACCGGCGACACGAAAAATAGAGATTCCTACATACTTTTTTTCATGAAATTCGTTTACCATTTGCAGTACAAAAATGGTCATGAAAATAATATAGAAAGCAATATTGTTGTAGACCTCGCTCTTTGATACGAAACATCTGCCTAGATATATATGTATAGGTACCTACTCGTAAAACAATATTATTTTGATACCGTGGGATATTTCACACGTCTGATAAAAATAATAATAGATATCGGGTAATTGGAGCGATTAGTGAACGATCATCACAAAGAAGATTTACTATCGATCATCGATTGGATTCCTCTTTATTCACGATTTGTATACTAGCGACTTTCGTTATCACGAATAGTAAATATAACATCCGGCTCATGATGGTTGAAGGTGAAGATGTTTAGCTTTAGCAAAGGTATTTTCACCAATGTAGGTATTTAAACATATTTTGATCCACTTTAGAACTTAATATTTTGTACCTACTTACTCCTGGTTTTATCCTTGTTTCTCACCACTGGTCCTAACTGAATTCGATCATTCGGTATTATTTTTTCTCTCGTACCTACAGTGATATAACTGCGTAGGTACCTACCTATCATATTTTATTGAAAAATAAATCTTGAATTTCGTCCCAGGAACACAAATGCTGCTGGTAATCTTACCATTGAAACTGTTGGGTCATTCCATTACAAGGCTCAATAATAATCAGTAACAACGATGTTCGTCTCAAGATTAAATAATAATAACTGTGGTAAATAAATGGTATTTCGGTATATACCTACTGACATCTCAAGTCCCGATAAAACATTGCTGCGACCAGTATTTGTAGGTACCTATATGGTGTTGAATGCTGGGTGCTTAATTGAAATGATGAAAATGCGCTGTAGGTCTTTAAACAGAAGGTGTTAAGAAAAATCTTTGGGTCTCTTTGTGAGAATAGAATATGAAGGATAAGGTACAAAGGACAGCTGGACATCCGCGTCCCAGGAGTGAATCCGAGAATAAACAGTACCCAGTACTAGAACAAGCAGAAGAAGAAGAAGAAGAAGAAGAAGAAGATTGACTTGGATGGTTAGGGTACGTACAGCGAACAGATGAAGGGTGAACCTCAAAGAACATTCTCGACACACAACCAGAGGGAAGACGAGGTGTGGGGAGACCCAAGCTGAGGTGGATGGACGGCATACAGGAGGATCTAAAGAGGATTGGAGTTTCAAACTGGAGAGTGCAGGTGATGGACCGGTCTAAATGGCGAAAATTTCTGGAGGAGGCCAAGGCTCACAATAATGGTCTGTACCGCCAATGACGATGATGAGAGATATAAATAATATGTAGGTAAATAAAAATATATAAGTATTATTGCATAAATAGTATCTTTCGGCAATAAGTCACTAAAATTGATTTTAAAACGGTCATTAACCATTTCAGAATGACACGAAACTCATCTTAGATTGAAAAATCTACCTATGGGAGTACCTACAGTCAGATGATGCTAACGGTAAAAACATTTTAATAATTCAAATTAAAGCTTGAAATTAATGGATCATTTACGTGTCCAATCGATTGAAAGTAGTTAACTATTTTATTTATTGCAATTCACTTTGCTCTAAACCACCACTGAATTATTTTTATTCGACCGGTTTCGAACCGATCGCTTCTTTCTCAGGAAAGATGACAGCTTGTCAAAATTTGGTGATGACAAACATCTGATGTGATAAATGTGACATATTGCGCTGTCTATATACTGAATGATATTTTTTTAAAGAATGAATATGTTCTTGTTACAATTACATAATTCATCCTCATACATTTCCTAAATTAAGCATTTATGTTTGTGCTATAGGTGAACGAAATCGGTCGTGGCAGGATTCGAACTCGCAAGCACTGGATTACTAACCCAGCAGGCTAACTGCTCTGCCACTACCCATCTGCAACTGTGATAAGTCTATTTGACTATTGTATTAATATAAGAAAAAAATATAAATATCTGAATTTTTTACGGTGAACTGTCCCATTTCATTCAGTCATAAAGAATGATTTTTATTAAATACAATTTTGGTATAAATCCCATTTCGATGATCATTTATAAAATTGTTTTTTGTTGTAAACGAAAATCATTTTTTCAATGTAATTTTATATGCTAATTTTATGCATAGCCATTGTACGTAATAGTGAAGTTTTCATACAATTCTCAATATTTGACGAGATTTATTCAAAATAAATAAATAAAAAAAAACATCTAGGAATATATTGCCATATTGTTATGTAAGTATAATGAATATAGTGTTAAGTGGTTCGGGCATATCCAAAGAATGAATAATAATTGACTTAAGAGAATATTAATAATTTCAGCGAATGTCTGAACAAAGAGCACGGAGTATGGTTTTGTGAAAAATTATATTTTTTATAATATGTAATTTTTTCGAAGTAAGTACCTACACGTAGTCAGAAGCTCGGACGATAAGTGGACAAAGAATGTCCTTTGGATACCTCGTACCGTACGACAAACATAGGCTTGAGGCGAACACAGTTTGGAGGGATGGTAGGGATGTCCTGGATGCAGACTGCACAGGACAGGACGACGTGGAATCAAATGGAGGAAGCCTTCGTTTAGGAGTGGACGGAAATTGGACGAAGAATAAGAAGAAATACCTAATTTTTAAATATGAAATATACATGTGAAATATAATATTATTTATATAATATAGGTGTATAGTGCTAGTTTTTCTCTGCTCAGCACGTTAGGGACATGGCGTGATGTTATGTAGGTATCAATATTTTTTTGCTTAGTCAGACTCAGTAGCGATTTCAATGTAGAACCCAAAAAGCCGAGCATTCCTTAAAGAATATAGTAAAATACCTAATACATAAAAATAAACCGGTAAAAAATACGATATAAATATTGCGCTTGCCTGTTCAAATATTATAAGACGTTAGTTATAGCAATTGTGTAGGTAGGTACTTATTACTGCGCGCCTGTTCAATATCATTGTGTGTTGCTTTGATTTGAAAATAATTAGTAATAGGTAATTCAAATTCATCAAAACTGCGTCACAATATCAATTCGTTATTTTTTTTCTTTCGTTTTTATCTATAAGCATACCATATTTTTATAATACTTTTTGGTGAGTTAAGTAAGTGCATAAGTAGGTACCTAAATACTAATTAGACATTCGCTATTTGAAGCAGAACATATGAAATAAAGAGCGAAATTAAATTCCCGCTATGAAATGCTTTTTGTGTGAAAGAAAAAGGAATTCTATAAGAATAGAACCATAGATTTTTATTATATAATATAGGTACTAGATGTCGCAGTTAGCAAATTTTGTATGAATCGAAGTGAAGCATTTTTCCGCGGGATTTTTGACGTTTTGGTTGGCAGACTATACATCGTTTTTCTATAGAAAATAACGACTGATGTGAATTGTTTTCGGATAAATTTGTCGAAAAAAAAACACTTTTTTAATAAAATTTAGAGAACAGTTATCTAGGATGTGTTGAAATGTAAGGAAAACTGAAATATGTTGCCAACCAAAACGTCAAATTGTATAAAATAATAATACACAGTGTGGTTAAATTATTTGTTTACCAATTGATAAGGCCCTAGTCAGCCGAAACAGTCATTCTAATACGTAAAATATATTATGTAGAACAAGTAGAACCATAGTCAATATTGCTTGTTATAAAAAAACGGTCATTCTAATACAAGGAAAATATATTATCTAGAACCATAGTCAATATTGCTTGTTATAATAAAATCTAGATACCTACATATTAGGTACTTTGTATCAGCCGAGAATGCGACGGGTTTCGAAATGATTGCACCTTGATGAAGATGCTTCGTCGCTTTGTGAAAAAGTCGATTCGAAAAATCGATTTTTGTCAAATAAATTGGCACATTAAAAAAGAGTATTATATTTAGTTATATATCTTACCATTTCGTTTTCTTTTTGTCGGCCTTCGTAGCTCAGTTGGTAAGGTCCTGACTGGTGATCCAAAGGTCCCGGATTCGATTTCCGGCTGAGACACAGTTTTTAATTGTTTCAGTCTGGATCTGTGAGACGATTAATATCGTGAGTCTCTAGAATTTGGCAACTTGTTATTGGGTGCGTGTTAAATTATTATTTGACATAGTAGGTACCTGTTAGTTGCCCGAGAAGTAACTAATATAAAAATAATATATAAATATTACAAATTATCGGCATCGTTATTTGCCGAGCTATATACGTCAGAAATACCATTATGAGGATACTTGTTGGTAAATTATTTAGTTATATGATGATGTAGGCACTGCAACAAACATTAGTTCTAAAAAATATTTAATGGGTTCTATTTAATTTATTCAATCATAATTTATTTGACGTACGTCGTGAAGAGTAATGTGTTGGTCATAGCTCATCTATAAAGTAACAAGATAAAGTAACGAAAAGAAGTCTCACGAACTCATTAAGCTTTGTAGATATGTATTGTTAAATTGGACGCAGGTAATAATTTAAATAAATCTCACCATATTCGTCACATATAAGGTCTTGTAATAACTGCTAATTTGATATGATCACTACAGTTTTTCGTTGTTATGATCGCTTTAATAAATCTATAATATTATACACTTTTATATATTAACTATATTACATAAATGAAAAGACGATAAAAATGATATTGGTATTAAATATTGGGTATTACATTAACACAAGCTGTTCAGTCGTGAAATTGCACGGAAATATTTTAAACTAAACAGGTACGTATCATCAAAACATTTGAATTGTTTTTATCAAATGGATGACCATTTACTTTAATTGTCGTTCATCTCATATTGACCATAAACAATTTATATTTTAGGGAAATTCGGTATTTTCAAAAATGTTCAACGAGGGCCGATCTCCAATTATAAATAATGTCCTTAAAATTCTCCGGAGAACAAATTTTACAAGGATCGAATAAATTTTAGAGCTCAATTATATGCATTTATTTATTTTTTGTAACATTTTAAATTAGATTTTTTATAATATTAGGTAGGTATACGTGAGAAATTGAACTGACGCAAAATGAACTTAAATTTAACTTAAAGTTACTTAAAGTTAAATTTAAGCGTGGTTTTTTTGTGTTTTTCTGTTAATTATTTTCGGATAAGAACAAATAATTATTGGGCAGCCGTTTGGCTTCTGTGCAGGGGTCCTAGATTCGATTACCAGCAGAGGAAAAATTAAAATTAATTTAAATTCATGTCTCACCCAATTCTTACTTCTCTGGGTTCATCGTTAAAGCTGCGGATGTTGTAAAGAAGAGTTATTTTGAAAATGATAGTCCGAGACAGGTATACCTACTTCAATTCTCTTCACTGAATATAAAATGTCACCAAAAACACAAATTAAAATTGTATTTATCTTTATATACCTAATTTATTGAAATTAATTTCACAAGCTGAGCTATTAATTTAAAATTATTGGTGTATTATTACTACATTGTCATTTATTTTAATTTAATATTTGTATGGACTAACGATCAAGAAGGAATTATATATGTTGACATAAATATCTTCAGCATCCTCCTCTGCATTGGTTCTTAAGGTTGCATATTTTGTTAACTTTATAGTACTAAAGAGACACATAATAATTCAAAAATATTACAGTTAGGTTACAGTAGGTAGGTAGTAACCATATGTACACGTATTTGGAGCAAGAAGCTTAATTCAAACTGCCCATTATTTTTTAGTGTGCATCCTCCCTGTGTGGGAAAGCATTAATTAAAAGCTATCTTAATACACTTTCTTGAATATTATGTTAATTACATCTCAACAGAGGTGAAGATTACTATATCGGTATAAATCCTTTTCCCTTTTAGCTCATGTTCATCTGTGTAGATAGGTACTTAGCACTTACCTACTTTAAGTAGCGATGAGCAAAAGTCTTGCAAGTCTTGCGAGACTGGCATGTGTCGCTGCAAGACCACAAGTCCAGGCATTGTAAGACCAAGAGTCTTACAAGACTTAATGCAAGAGTCTTGCGGTCTCACAAAATTTTATAAACTTAATTAATTTTTATTAAAAAGTAACTGATTAAAAAAATGTTGAAAGACCTGCAAAACCAAGACCAAGACTGTTTATGCAAGACCACCCCGCTCTTGGTCTTGCATTTGCTCACCATTATCTTTAAGATCGCGCCTATCGTGAAATTCTTTTATTAGGTAGGTATATAATATACCAATCATTGATGAGTCCTTTATTACAAAATTACTTCTAGGTATTGAATTCAGTAGAATATCGATCAAGAATTATTGGTCGTTAAAATATTTTTTTATTATTCTATTAACGCGATCACGCGATCGCGGGGTGATTGCAAACTATTGTATGGAGAAACCAACACATGTTGAAATAAAGCAAAATGAAGATATATAAGATCTGCGTAAGGCCAATAATGACATACGGCATCGAAACCAGAGCCGACACCACGAGAACAAAGAGTCTCTTGCGAACCACCGAGATGAAAAGTCTCCGCCCCATCGCAGGTTTAACCATCCGAGATAGAGTACGAAACTCCGAAATTCGGAGGATCTGCGATGCCGAGGATGTCGTGCGATGGGGTAGAAACAGAAGACGTTACTGGAGAGATCACGTCGAAAGAGCGGATTCAGTGAGAGTGGTGAAAATAGCGGCAGACGAGATACCGTCAACCAGCAGACCCCCTGGACGACCGCCAAAGAGATGGAAGGACAGCTGGAAATCCGCGTCCCAGGAGTGAATCCGAGAATAAACAGTACCCAGTACTAGAACAAGCAGAGGAAGAAGAAGAAGAAGAGATGAAGATGTATATGTAGGTACCTACTATACATATTCAGACTTTTGAGACACTTTTGTAATTTAAAAAATTATATTTTAATACAAAAAATAATTTAACTATCATAAATTTTTAATATTTGTAGGTAAGTACCTATCATTGTGGTGCAAAAATGAGATAAAGATTATATTTTGTTCCTTAACCCTTCAAATCAGTTGATAATTAATGGCTTAACAAGAGTTCTGGGAAAGTGTGACAGAAGCATTGAATAAAAGGAAAGGAAATGAAAAGATTATTTTGGCAGGAGATCTGAATGGATGGGTTGGGGTACAAAGAAAAGACTTTGAATCTGCCCTCGGGCCTCACGGTGATAGCAGAGTGAACGATAATGGAAAAAGACTGTTGAATGTATGTGTGGAATGGGATCTTTTTGTGGCTAATACTATTTTTTGCCATAAAAAGATCCACCAGTACACGTGGGAAAGAGGCTGTGAAAGATCAATTATAGATTTTGTAGGTATGTGTGGACTCCACTTTGAGGAAGGCAACGATGGACACTAGGGTATATAGGGGCGCAGAGCTGGAGACAGATCACTATTTGCTTGTTACTAAACTGCATCTGTTCATCGGCTGGCGCTCTAAAACAATCAAAAGTGCACCACCAATGCGCGTCAAAGTGGAAAAATTACAAGAAGAGGAAGTAAGACATGAATATGAAATGAATGTTGAGTTTGAACTAAATTCTCAAACACATAGTGAAAGAAGTGTAGATGAAGTATGGAAAGACTTGAAAAGTGTTGTGTGCAAAGCTGCCAAGAATGCGTGCGGTGAAAGTAAAAGAGGAATGCAGAAAGGTGATGCTTGGTGGAATGAATCGGTAAAAAATGCAGTTGATGCGAAAAAGGAAGCATGGAAGTCTTGGATATCTGTAAAAGGTACTGACAAAGAAAATAGAGCAAAAGAAGAGTACAAAGAATGCAAGAGGATAGTAAAAGCTACAGTGAAAAATGAAAAAGATTGTATAAAAGAAAAAGAAAGCCAGAAAATAGTGAACGACTTTACGGGTAACATGAAAATGTTCTGGAAAGGCATAGCTAAGCGAAAGCAAGGGGAAGCAAAAGGTTCAAAGTGTATAAATGATAAAGATGGAAATATGCTGATAGATAACGAAAGTGTGAAAGAGAGATGGTGTGAATATTTCAAAGAATTGTATGAAAGCGCACAAGGTGACACAGTAAGACAGAGGACATGGATTATCGATGAGAATGAGAGAGATGAAATAACGGAAGAAGAGGTAAAAGAAGCGGTTAATAACGCGAAAACGGGTAAAGCCGCTGGTGTGGATTGTGTGGCAGCCGAATTTATCAAGTATGCCGGTAAAATATCTACGGAGTGGTGTCTATCGCTTTTCAATAAATGTTGGGAAGCTGGGTACACTCCGTCGGATTGGAGAAATGCAGTTGTAGTTCCTCTTTTCAAAGGGAAGGGATCAAAACTCGACTGCAAAAACTATAGAGCTATCAGCTTGTTAAGTTCGGTTGGCAAGATGTATGCAAGAATTATTGATAAGAGAATACGCAAGATTACGGAATGCAAGATATGGGATGCGCAAGGTGCCTTTGTAGGGGGCAGAGGATGTATCGATCAAATTTTCTCTTTACGTATGGCTACAGAAAAGGTTCTGCATAAAAACCAGAAACTTTTCTGTGCGTTCATAGACCTAGAGAAGGCATATGATAAAGTGGATAGAGAAAAATTGTGGGATATCCTATCAATATATGGAGTGAAGAGCAAACTAATACGTGCCGTTGCGTCTCTGTATGAAAATAGTGGAGCCTGTGTCCGTGTCAACGATGCGTTGACAACATGGTTCCCTATTAATAAAGGGGTGACGCAAGGCTGCGTATTATCTCCATGGCTGTTCAATCTGTATATTGATCACTGCGTTAGGACATTGAAGAATGAAAATAAAGGTCTGAAACTAAGTACTGTAAACGTACGTGATTTGATGTATGCAGATGACAAAGTGGTGATTGCTGAATGTGCGGATGAGCTGCAGTATTTAGTGAATAAGGTGTATGAAGGATGCCTGCAAAATGGACTGAGAATGAATGTTAGTAAATCTAAGATATTGGTATTTGAAAAGACTGAAAGTATGACTGCATGTATGATAAAAGTAGAGAACGAATGGCTAGAACAAGTTGAGGAATATTTATATTTGGGGAGTATGTTTGAACGGAATGGAAGACCCGATAAAGATATTGAAAGAAGAGTTATGGCAGGGAATAGAATAAACGGAGCACTTAGACCAGTAATGTCCGACCCAAGCATCTCAAAGGAAGCCAAAATTGCAATACCCAATGCAATTGTGGTGCCTACTTTGACGTATGCAAGTGAAACATGGACCTGGCAAAGAACACATGAAAGTAGAATAAATGCTGTAAAAATGAGATCACTAAGAAGAGTATGTAATAGAACGATATATGATAGAATAAAAAATGAGGACATAAGGAGAGAATGCAAGTTAAAGAAGGATATTATATGTAAAATGAAAGTGAATGCTTTAAGGTGGTTTGGACATATAGAAAGAATGAACGATGAACGACTGACCAAAAAAATATACATGGGTGCTAGAGATGGAGTGAATAGCAGAGGTCGCCCCTGAAAGGGATGGCATGACCATGTGAATGATATTTTGAAAGAAGGAAACATAAAAAGTTTGAACAATCGACGAGCATGTATGAGACGATGCATGGATGTAAAGGAAGCCAGAAATGTGTGCAAAAATAGAGAAGTATGGCGCTCGGTTCTCTCTGCTTACCCCGTAAGGGACATGGCGTGATGGTATGTATGTATGTATGTATGTTGAAACGTTTTGCCTTAAAATCGAATGGAATCGAAAAGGTTATTAAAAATGTTACCGAAAAACAACGACGCTCGATAAATTAGACAACGCATCTTTAAAGAATATAAAATATATTACATATTCGCATTGCGAAACAATAAAGCTAATAAAATTACGTATTTATTGCAATTTTATCGAAAACTGTATAATAACATATCGATGTTTCTCCGTAAAAATATAAAATTTGTATTAAACAACGCTATTTTAAGTCCTTTCAAATTTGAGAGAGAAACTATATCAGATTTCTCTTAATTTTTTTCATCGTGTGGCATCTTTACGTGTTAATAATAGCATTTTGTATTCATTACATACTCGCATGGTGAATTAAACCAATATATAGGTACCTGCCTATCAACTTGCATTCGACCACACCGATAATACATATTATATATATTAAGCTGCGGACTGTTGTGAGATATGCGATTTGAGTAAATGTATCAGTTATTTTGAGATGGTGTAACAGCAAATATTTCAATATTTTGGACATATTGCTAGAAGGGTCTTTGAGAAGTTCGTAATTATGGCAAACGAAAAGTAGTAATTATCCTTGGTTTCATTATAAACTAACAAAACCTTACCAAAAATATGTACTTAAGTTAACTATGCAAAATCACACGTCCTTTCAAACTAATAATATATTATATTATAATATAGAAAAATGAAATTACGAATGACATTAATGAATAAAAATGGCAATGTTCTTAATTAAGAAAAATATAAAAAATATTATGATCACCGAACTGGCTACCTGCGTGTTAGCTAAACCTATGTCATCAGTAACAAAGGTTCATCTATTTATAACTGTACTGTTTGACTATTTGCACAAAACATTTGGTTGCATAGAACCAAACGCTTTGTAGTTAGTCACTACAGTTCGGTTAATTTTAACATGAAATTTTGATACTATTAACAATTTTTTGTCAGTGAATGTGAACAAAACAAGGTGAAATGCCAGGATAGCATATCGTGGTTTATTTATCTCTGCAAAAGTCAACAATTGTCGGTTAATTACACGGTATATTACGACATTCTTCATATTCTGGATTTATTGTAAAATTGATTAATTCAATGACATTTCATTTTCTAAAGCGTTCAAAGCGTTTTTAAGTGTTGTCCAATAGGGAGCTGGGCAGGGAAATAATTTAAAATTAAGATGGTTCTAAGTAACTCCGCTGACTAATCGCCCAAAAGAAACATGGCCATGAAAAAATTGCCCATATTGTCGAACATAATATTTAGTTTTTTAAACGTTTCTTTCGTTCGTTATCTCAGTCAATATGCAGCTTTGCACGAACGATACGATAATATTTTAATCGTGTATTTTTAGCAGTTTATTTTTCGGCTAACCGTTAATTATAAGTCTAAGTAAAACGCCCGATTTAATTAACGCCATAAATAAAAATACGGGAGTGTTGGTGATTACATTGATTAATCTATTAAAATCTATATATTTCAGATAATAGAGCCGTAATAGATTATTATTCGGATATTATTAAAGAGGGTGTACCGTGGAACATAAAATCATTCATTAATTAGAGCAATGATTAGAAAAAAGGGTAATCTAGCGGTGAATATTGTAATTAAATTATATTTAAATATCAGTAAGTTTTAAGAGATCATAACATGGGTTTTTATCGATCTGTAAAAGAAATTTGCGTTTTTAATTCGTGTACATAGAAGCTGATTCAGTAATTTCATACCGAATGAAAAAATGTTAGAAAGTCACTAATTTAATGAACTCTTACTGTATTTAAATTTGTGATGTCTATAGGTAAAGCTAGACTATTTATTAAAATGGTTTTGGAATACCTTTTACGAATTAGCTATACGCAATAAAAATTAATATCTTGATAAAAAAATAAAGAAATTTCGTTCAGTATGGATCTATGGAATCGTTGGATCAATACGTATGGATAACTTGCATTTCTTGTATGATAACCTTACTGTAAGAAGACTCCCTTTGATTTATTTGTTTCCAGAGATCTTGGAATCTTCCCTTCTGCCCATCTCAAATACTGATAGGTATACTTCTTTTATTTAAAGCTGTACCTTAGTAGGTAAGTATTGAATATACTGTCGGAATATATTTTTTGTTACATATTATATTATTTTTTTGTTCAATATTTTTAATTCAATTTCCACAGCCACCAAAGCTATTGTTTTTTTATTCATTTATAACAGTTTGCAAATCATAGATAAGATTTCATCCATTCGATGATACTTTTGATATTATCCAACTGTCGATTCGTTCATGAGAATTCAATTCTCTGAATGAATCGACATTATTAAGCCAAGATGCGTGTACGAAGGAACATTTTGTATGGAGTAGGGGACTTTTTGCATGCTAATAACACCAACTAGAGGCCTCGCAGCATATATGTTCAGTACATGGATTTACTCAGAATTCGGAGTAGAACATTTGATGTGAGTTTTGTATGTCTGTGTGTGTGTGTGTGTGTCTGTCCGTCCCCCCTTATAACCTTTGATCCGCTCAATTTACAGAGCCCAAAATTTCAAAATATACAAACACTTATAAGCCTACAAAACTTTTATACTCAGAATAGTGAATTTTTGTTTCAGTCAGGGGTAATCAACTTTTGAATTTTTGGTTTATTTTTCCGTTTATCTCAGAAACCATAAAAGCTAGAACGCTGAAAATTGGTATAAACATAGACAAATACAAAATCTTAAATTGGTTTTTTTCAAAAAAAAAAATCCAGGGTTCCTCAAACATTTTTTATTAAGAAATTTTTTTTTATGATAATTTTATGCGTTTAACTGCCTATATTTCCAATTTTTTTAAAAATATCAAAAAAAGCCGAAACACCCCAACTAGATAATTCAATTTTCTATAAAAAATATTAACATTGTATTAGCACATCTCAAATTTTTTTTAACAATTTTTATATAAATTGAATTTAGTGATGACATTGCTTCATACAATTTGTATGGTAGTCGCCTACACACAATATCTAAGAAGACTTAATTGTTTGATACTAATCTCCAAACATACAAACATACCATCATGTTGTTTTCATTTTCCGGGTAGGATCAAAGGACTGACCTCCATACTATCCTATCTTGACATACATACCTAGGTACATGTGTTGTATAGAAAAACAAATATCTTAAAATATTAAATAATTTGTATTTATGGGTTTATAGTTTGGTACTTATTCTTCAACTATACATACTATCGCTATCGACAGTTGGATATCATGTGATACATGCAACTAGTTATTTTAAAAGTAAGTAGGTACCTAAAGTAAAAATTCAGTTATAATTGTATACACAATTAATTGTATCTGTAAATAGTTTATTATGTACAGTATTTACAGATACAATTAATTTTGCATTATACAAATAAAGATACAGAATTTTTTTTATTATAGAACTTAAAAATAAAATAAAAATAATATAACAATTCGTCAATGTAATTATGTAAATTAATCATAATTTTTTAACAATTAATACCAACCTTAGAGGTAAGGGACCTACCATCTCCATGCACCTACCCCACTTCATTGGGAACCTTTAGATCTTTAAAACTCTGTTCATCCCCGGAGCTTCTGCTCGTCGGACGATACAAGGAATTACTATCAGGCATATTTCATACCGCAAGAGGTCAACCTCAATCGTGGGGGCCCGCCGAATCGAGGCATGAATCAAGGACCTTCATCACATCTGATGGCAGGTTTAGATATACCTTCCTCTCGGATTAGAAGGGTGACACACCAGAAATGATGACTTTGTAGATGATCCTTTGTCGCGTGTGACAAGTGACCGTCGAGCGTGGCATTAACGCGTCTGCCCTAGTCTTCTATAGGTAAACAAGTATACAATGAACAACTGGAAAACGCTGGCTGAGAAGCTGTTATATATTTCTAAATATATATATTATAAAATTAATTGTATAAAAAATATTAAGAGACATCTGTATAATTGTGATAGAATTATGATAGTTTATAGTATTAAATGCACCAAGGCTTATAGATTATACTTGGAATTTTCTCTGAGGTTGAATACTTCATTCAAGTATTTCTTATTTACCTGAAACTAATTATTGTTTCAGACAATGAAAATCTAATAAGAGAAATCTAATTAGGCTAAAATAATAAGTTTGCTTTTTAAAGTGAAAAGTTTATAAATTATTCTGGTTTTATAACCTGATTTACAAACATCCAATTTTGTATCATATTTTTCTGTAATAAAAAGTTACTGGAATTTCAAATCAAGTATATTCATTGGACTCCAAATTATCACCACCGTGAATAAGAAAAATATTCTCTGCAAGGCAAGAATAGTACAGAATAGTAGTATTCTCTGCAAGGAAAGGCCAAAAGTCGATTTGGGCTCTACCGCCATCGAAGAAGAGGAGACAGTACCACTCTTCTTCTTCTTCTGGTGCCCTGTCAGGAACCCCCGACGTCGGCGATCACTCTGGCGAATCCCTCTCTGTCCTGGTGCTGCCCGGAATATCTGCTCCACAGTTCTGAAGCACCTCCATTCCCTAATATTACGCAGCCAGGACATCTGTCTCCTTCCAGTCCCTCAGTGACCATCTATCTTGCCCTCCAGTATTAATTGGAGCAAGTGGTATTTTTCTCCCTTCATTATATGGCCCAGATATCCGATCTTGCGGAACTTTATTGTAGACAGGAGGTGCTTATTGTCCTGGATCGACTTAAGAGTTGTGAATTTGTAACCAAGTCCAAGGGATTTCGAGCATTCTGCGATGCAACCACTCTTAGAGACCTTAAATCGACAGAACCAAGAAAATATCAAAACATTTTTACAAATATTTTTTTTGTGTTGGTGTGCCTGCTAAAATTATCGCATGCAGGTAGGTTCAATATTATTTCGATTAAATAATACAGTCACCACCATACAATGCGAATTATTGACTGTCATATGCGGTGGTGTGAATATCTTGTTTCAGAATGTCATTTGATGGGTGTTGTCTGTCGACACTCGAGTATTGAATTATTTTTTAACGTATCGGTCGATCGATAAATCGTGCAATTTTATTGATCTCGTGTTGACTCACATTTAAGGAGACGATAATTAATTTATCGATTTCATCGTCACTCATGGCTAATAATTTATTCTCACACACACCACCGCGTACAAAAAACGATATAATAATAAAACCGCAATCTCCGTGAGAGCCTGTAACGCGTGAAATTAGCATTATAAAGTAATAATTTGCTGCTTAGCTTCATAAATGATGGAGTTTTGCGTTCATCATTATAATGCAACAGACAACCTCTCGGGCATGTCATTTAAATACTAATCAATGAAATGACAACAGTACCTATAGAATTAAAGATTGTATCAAAAATCAAATTATTGATACGGAGGATATAACAAATGAATCGCATGCAGTTTTAACGAGTCTATTTTTTTACTTGTGTAGGAATTATTCAATAGGAAATAAATAATACATCCTTGCACATTATTTTTACTGACGTATGACAATTTCTTTTAATAATTACAGTATAAGAAATCAATTTCTCGAGATTTACTATTTATATTCACAGGGTCTGTGTCTGCATATTTGTTTTGTTTTACATTTTTACTGTAGGTAAATTAAATCCAAACAAGTTTCTATAATTATTATGGACGATGAGAGTTGACTTATTTTACTGTCTTATTTTTATGACGAAAAG
Organism: Molanna angustata; assembly: GCA_963576475.1. NCBI lineage: Eukaryota > Metazoa > Arthropoda > Insecta > Trichoptera > Molannidae > Molanna > Molanna angustata. The sequence continues at coordinate 27,650,765 of OY754972.1, forward strand.
GTATATATTATGATAATTATTAGATGATTAAAAAGTGCCTCTTCACTTCTAGTAAATATACTTATTTATTTTTATTTATACATCTTCTTGTACATAATATAAACAAATATAATTGTATACTGGCGGGCTTATTGCCATTAGGCAATTTCTTCCAACCAACGAGATTACAAAACATTGTGTATGTACAACAGCAAATATATAAGAGTAAAATAAATCAAAGAAAATACGTATAACACTTAAATACTATTAAAACAAAAAAAAATAATAATTCATTGCAAGAAAAAAGGATATGATAAGGACAGGAGAGGAAATCGGGATCAGGTGTTCAAGGATAAATATTCCTTCTTTAGTTTTTTCTTGAAAATACTAAGTGAGGTATACGACGCAAAATCCGGACTAAGGCTATTCCATAATCTAATCTTGCCGATTGTACTTCGAACGAAGAGCTGAGAAATTTTGTATTATGGATAGGGATGTATAGTGTTGTACGTTCAGCAGATCGGAGTGGAAGTCCATGGTTGGATAAATAAGTGAATTTGCTTTTGAGATACTGTGGCAGGTTTGGGTTCGAGAGAATATTGTACAATAGTGACAAAATGTGTATATTGCGCCGCTGGCGTATCCTAAATTGCTATCGGAATATGTATACCTATAGAATAATCATCACGCCTCCATCATAATCTTGACGAACATTTATATAGGTAAATAAAAATTAGTATGAAATAGTCAATTAAATATTTTTAATAGATAAAATCGTTGCGTCTCTTCGTCGTGGAATATAATTATATTTTTAATTGACGGTCGTTCATTTGAAGTCGTAATATTATTATTTGTCAAGGAAATAAAATAAATAATAATTGGATACTTTGTGACAATTACCCAAAAATGTCTCCGTATTGGAACATCGAGAGTGCGGTCAGATTGGCGTCGAGGCAACTGAACACAAACTGTCGTAGTGTTGAAGATAAGTTCACATAAGCCAATGATAATAGATATGGTACTATTGTTTACATTCGGGAAGCAAAAAGTAAAGCGCATACCACGCTTAATTCTTACCGCAATTGAGGTACACGTTAGTATTGTCGTATCCAAAATACTATCTTGTATGATAAAAACATGTAAAAATTACATTAGAACTGTGAACTGTGAATTACATTAGACCAGATCAACCATTTTATGCAGCAAATTAATTCAACTAGTTGCATGTAACACATGAAATCCAACTGTCGATAGCTATTATGTATAGTTGAAGAATAAATACCAAACTATAAACCCATAAATACAAATTATTTAATATTTTAAGATATTTGGTTTTCTATACAACACATGTACCTAGGTATGTATGTCAAGATAGGATAGTATGGAGGTCAGTCCTTTGATCCTACCCAGAATGTGAAAACAGCATGATGGTATGTATGTATGTTTGGAGATTAGTATCAAATAATTAAGTTTTCTTAGATATTGTGTGTAGGCGATTGCCATACAAATTGTATGAAGAAATGTCGTCACTAAATTCAATTTTTATAAACATTGTTAAAAAAAAATTGCGATGTGCTAATACAATTTTAATATTTTTTATAGAAAATTAAATTTTCTAGGTGGTGTTTCGGCTTTTTTCGATATTTTAAAAAATTTGGAAATATAGGCAGTTAAACTCATAAATTTATCTTGTTAATTTTGTCGACGGACAATTCGTTCACAATACTAATCGAACTGATAGAACTTTCAGTTATACCTATTTATACTCTGTTCACTTTCATTTTCGCGCACTCTGACGATGATCTTCAACAGATCGATACCGATCAGTGCCAGTGTTAAAATTAAATAGTGAAACTAAAACTAATTAGTGTTTTCATAAATTTGTTATAAAAAAATATTTTTATTAATAAAAAATGTTTGAGAAACCCTGGAATTAAAAAAAAAAACAAATTTGAGATTTTGTATTTGTCTATGTTCGTACCAATTTCCAGCGTTCTAGCTTTTATGGTTTCTGAGATATATGGAAATTGTGCGCAGTTACATTTGTGCATAGTTATAATTGTGCGCAGTAATTATTGTTCTTGGATATTATTCTGCGTAGTGATATAGAGCATAATTAAAATTGTATGTAGACGGTATTGTGCACAGTTATTGTTGTGTATAGTTGTTGCTGTGCGCAGTTATCATTAAGTTATCTGGATACCTGTCAGGCTGTATGGAGAATCACGTGGGTGCACCGCTCCATATAATCATTTCCGATTTCCACACAACAATCCATATAGCCCAACTAAAATATTCACAGGTGACCGTATTTGGACAACGTCGTAAACATTTCCAAATTTATTGTCATCGTGTTTTAGCTTCAAAATTCATAACAGAATTTGTGTATAGATGATAAACACAGATACTTCAAATGGGAGGGTCGCAAAATTAATATAATAAAATTAATATAATAATTATTTAAAACAAGAATAAAAAAATATATAGGGAATTACGGAAGGACAGAAATTGCCCAAATATTAAACATCCAACAATAATTCTGAGAAATAATATTAAATAATATAACTACACGCTACACAAGCTGGTTCAAGGATTGTCTTTACATTGCATCTTATTTTAAGACAAATAAACTCTAAAACATTTCTCTTTTTTTATTAGATTTATTTCAAAGAAGAAATCTTGATTTTGTTTTTTATTTGATTTGTGACTCAAGTCAAATAATATTGTTACTGAGTATATACGTTGAGAAGACCACAGAGCAAATTTTAATGTCAAACTGCTACATAACATAAATGACAACAACGGGTGTGCATATTATGGTAGAAATAATATTAGAATAATAACATATCAAAATTTACTGTATCAGTTTATACTTTTGTGTTTAAGATATTGGTAACTACGTAATATTGTAATTTACTGTGTTGTGATGTCTGGTGTCCGCTCTATGTAACTATGTATAACCAAAATGTCAAATATTTGGCTTGGTAAAATTGTAAACTGCTAGCCCTAGAACAGGGTTACCTAGTTGGGCAGCAGTAATCTTCATAATAGTCTTTGTGATAAAGGTGTGAAAAATAAATAAATAAATAAAATAAAATTTGTAAGTAAATATCCAAGATATCTATCACAAATTTAATATATAATAATCTAAAAACGTAATGAGAGTTGGTTCTCTTTTTCAAATCGATTAGTTTTATCCAACTGTCAAAGCCAAGATGCGGGTACAAGGAAGGAAAATTTTGTATGGAGTAGTGGACTTTTTGCATGCAAAAAACACTTTCAGGCTTGGCAGCATACGAGTATATGTTGTACAGAATTCAGAGTAGAACATGTGTTTTTTGTGTGTATTATCTGCCTTATTACTTGTGATCCGCTTGATAAACAGAGCCTAAAATTTCAGAAATTATAGAAAAGTTTACGCTTGCAAAAAAATTATATCCCGAACAGCGGTGCGCTGTGATTCGTCGATCTTCGTAAATCTTCGGAAGCATTCGAGAATCCCGAGCCGTGCATGTTGCAGTCTACCATGTGCTGCCACAGTGACGACATTTTCTCTTACAATTTGTATGGCAAAATACACAATATCTACGGGGATTCTGATAACTTGATACATAATCTCCATACATAATACCATCAACCTGTTTTCATATTCTGGGTAGGAAAAATGGACTGACATCCATAATATCTTATCCTGACATATATACCTACATGTTTAATATTCTATTCTGACATACATAATATAGGTTTTGTATATTGTAAAACATAATATCAAAGACCTTATTAGTATATAAGGTCTTTGCATAATATCAATATTCAATAATTTGGTTTTAAGAGTTGGTACGTATTCTTCGACTACACATACGATCTCATGTTTTACATGCAACAGTAATAAAAAATATGAAATCGAAAACCTATTTTTAACCGATTTTTGATAAGCGGGATATTTTTTAATTCGTCGACATAATTATCTAGTTTTAATAACAGTAAGTAGGTACCTACAATATTGTTTTACTGTGGTTTTGAGTATTATCTTTTGCTAAAAAAAATGTTTAAATATTATTTATTAACTAAACGTAACATAGGTATTTTAATTTAACAAAATAATTCCAATTAAACAATTTAAAATGATAATAAATGGTACTTGAAAATTGTATGGAAAATACAGATTGAAATTATTATGAACCGTGTTTGAGAGTAAAAATTGTACACTATCTACTCGTATAAAATAAGAAAAAGAAAAGTTGAAGACATCTGTCGAACACAATTGATTTGATGTGTTGTATGCGTGGGCCGCGGTCATTACAGCGAAAGGTGATAACTGTCCACCGGATCGTACATCACCACCGGTTGTTCAACTCTGCACCAAATAATATCATCATTAATGTCACCATTACATCAATATTTTTTGAAACTATCGACATGTTCACAATAAAAATATTAATAATAATCCTTTTTTATATAAATGTAGATTAGATTGATCATAAATTGATATTATTCACATAATAAGGCTATTTGCTGTTGATGTGGAGGATGAAAAATATTCAAATAAATTTGTTTTTTAAAAAAAACATTATTTGAGGTCGCCGCTTTTTTAAAGAAAAACAATTAATACATTCTTGTGAAAAGTACATAATATTTACATCCTCATCATTATCCTAACGTTGGGCCTTGGCTGAATCCAGGAATTTCCTCTATTCCCGTCTATCCGCTGCTTTCGTTCCCCAATTTCTAATATCTGCTGCGGATGCATCCGCATCGACACTGTCCATCCATTCATCGAGTCCTTGACCTTCCTGGTCTCCTCATACATTCCCTAAATTATGTATTAGAGCATGTGCTATAGGCGCACGAAATCGATCGAGTCTCAAAAGGAAATTCGGTACACTAGAATTTAGTAGTGCAGTTACCTAAGAAAACGAGTGGGTTGTGGCCAAAACTAATCTCTTCACTACATAGTAAATGTACATGCATAGCCTAAACAAATGTTTCACCATAAATACACACAAAAACGTTGTCACAATATTCATAGTAATCGCTCTGTATATGATACCTATTGAGAAGTTTATGGAATTTAAATATACGATATCAATATGAAGTCAATCGAGCCTATGGTTTTATGAGCTGTAGAGAGGACATAAAAGGATACGGCGTATGGCGTATCAAACAACACATTCTTCATGACGAATGTGTACTCTCTACGTTGAGATGTTGATGTAAAAAATACACTTAAACAGCTTACACTCCACTGCATAGAAGTGGAGAGTTAAAATTCTGATCATATTCAATTACGTGGATTATATTTCAAATTTTATGTCTGATTTTGTTATATTCAAAAAAATATATAATTCCTTATAAATCCTAACTAACTCAAGTGGAGAGCTATGAATTCGCAATTTTTAAGTTATTTTTTAATGCAGATAATCTACAATTTAAAAATAAATATTTTTACAAACTTATTTTTGAGTTTGTATAAATTAATAATTTAATTTATAAATTAACTTATTTTTGTGGAGAGCAGCAGACGACCACACATTTGTGCAGCTGCCCCTCAAGTCCAGTCAACTGCACCATGCACGATCTTATGGTGGGCAATGATTGTGCTATTGACGTTGCTAGACACTGTCAGAAAATTATTTGAATGCGTTGCTGACACGAAAGAAGAAGAAGAAGTTTGTATAAATTGATATTGAAATATTTTTACTTGAAAATAATCACTCTACTCGACTGACATCTGCTAGAACAAACAAATAACTTTTTAGATTGCTATTAAATGTATCAGTAGGTTATTGTGGAACTTGACCTCCTACATATTAAAGTTCTCGCCACCTCCCTTTGTTAGCGGCCTCCACCAATTTGCGACGCCCAGCGCTCTCAAATCACTCAGCTATGAAACTGAAGGACACAAGCTATGAATCTGTGAATAATATTAAGTTATATCGGTAATCTAAATTTTTACTCCACACTACCCCAAGGAATTATGAACTAGCATCATGCTAAAATTGTATTATAAATGTTTCATTACAATATATCTACATATGTATTTGATGTGTCCTATGTACGGCGTATTTTTTCTACTTTATCGATTATAGACTAAAATACTCATTCGATACTTTTCAAATTTTGCAAATTTGTTTATCTATTACTCACTAATACCCCATTAGATTTTGAAGGATATCTGAATAGTGCTTCTTAATGACCCCAAGCTCAGGAAAATTAAAATTAGATATTATTATTTTCAAATTGTAAAAAAGGCATTGAAGAATTATCAAGTTTTTAGATTGTAATATTTAAATCAAAAGTAATTTAACAAACTCATTTCATGAAAATGCTAAAGATTTTCCATACAAAATTGTAATACTTTGTGTAGCGTTGGCCACAACCCACTCGTTGTCTCTGTAAACAGAACATTTTTATTAGCAAATAATATATGATTTTGTTAATAAATTTTAGATGGCCTTAAATACATTATATAGAGTGCAAGTTTTACTCTTTGTTTTCATCGGGACCAAACATTTTAGTTATTAAAAATATGTGGTCACCTTACTCCCTGGTAAATTATTGTACCAAATATTAAAAATGTTATGTACGTCCGACGAAAAATAGATTATTGGAGTGAATTAAATGGCGCCTTATGGCATATACAAATGGGTCCAAACGAGAATAAACAAAAAATGCTCTTCATTTTTTACTCCAACTGTTTTGTATCGCTACTTACCAAGAGTTTTGCTACGGTGGTACCCAAAATATAATATTGCATGGAAATACATACGTGAACAACGCATTAATTGCAATTTGTCTCGATTACATACATTCCATAGGGTCTGGAAGGGTGCATGTCAGGATAACATTAACAATATTTCGCAGTCTCCTACCCCACTCCATAAGGAAAGTTTTCGAACTTGTAGTTCTTTTCCCCCCTCGAAGCGGCTGCTCGTAGGACTAAACAAGAACAACCATCAAGCATATTTCATAACACTACCGCTAAAAGCCCAACCATAAACGTGAAGGCCCGTCAATCGTGGCCAGGGTTTCCCACCTAACGGTGCCACGGTAACACGTGACTCAACAGGGAAACCTTCACCACGCCTGTAGTACTTTCAGTTACCTACTTCGATTTTCAAACACCAAGCGCAGCGTCGGCTGCACCTGTCTCATCAGCATTTCAGGGTAGAGGGAGATGGCGAGGAATGCTGGAAGAGGCCAAGGCTCCTAACGAGCTGTGAAGCCATTCATGATAATGTTGGGTAACCAGCGACAGATGTGCGGGTGTGAACTATTTTAAAAAAGCAAGGAAGACAGATAGTGCATCCGGAAATGTGCATCAAGTATCGAATAATAATTGAACCTGTTAGCCATAGAACAGGATTTCCTAATTATTGTCATCATTGTAAATATGGTGTGATTAATAATAAATAAAAATAAAATAAATTAATATCGACTCTTTTTCAATCAGAATCGTTGGGAAGTTCAATGGGTAGGTACTGATGATTTACAAAGCGCCGATTAGTGATACAACATCACTCCAAGGGCGTTATAGCTAACATATTTGTTAACAAACGAGTCTTAAGAAGTCTACCGAAGGTGTCAATGCTCTGAGTTCTACGTATGTCAGGGGACAATTTATTCCAATTAAAAGATCTGTTCACACTGAAACTGCGATAATAGAAAGTAGCCTTATTGATTCTGTCTAATTCTTTTAAAGAATTGGTACTCTGTGATCCAGATAATTTCACATTTTCTTTTGATAAATTTCAGGAATGTAGTGTGAAACCAAGTGGTTTAGAGTCTTAAACACCACCAGGTATACCTTATAGTCTACTCGTTCTAGAAATTTGAACCAGTATAGTTCATTGAGAAGATGTTACGTGACATAATATTTTGTCAGATCCATAATAATTTCAACCTCACAGCTGCGTTGAATAGGTACTTGTTGCAATCAATCAAGCTGATATTTGGGCAAACTAACATTACACAGAAATCCAGCCTTGACACAGCAAATACATTAATAAGCATTTTAGTTTTTGGGGTAACTACGGTGGATACTATTCAATTGTCTCAGACGAAAGAAACAAGAGTTAACTTTTTTGATATTTATAGTTTTATTTATAGTTTTCATACCATGTTTTTTTATAAAAAAAAAACAATTTTCTACGAATTTTTGTATTCAAATAGGCAATTAGAATATTTTTACGTAGGTAAGTCAAATAATAAATATGTCATTTTGTGTCATATCATTATTGTGCAATGTATTGAATACCGCATTGTGCATACGATTCATGTTGTTGTTTGATGGGTATGCATGTACCTGTATCTATAAAGCACACTAATGAAATGTTATTTAAATGGCAGTGTAGTAAAATAAGGTTATTTTTTTATGTTTTTTCAGATGAAATCAGGTTGGTTGGTACGATATTTGGAGGCTAAACTGTGCTTATATTGTATTTCCGTATTTTTGAGAAGAATCGTGAATGTTTGATCTACCGTAAAAAATGACAACAATAATTTTGTGTAGGAAGGTTACATAAATTATTATATTTATTTTTTATGTATTTTTATTTTTTTGCACAGAATTTTTATTTTTATTAGTAATTATTTGTGAAAGATCGCAACATATCAAAGGATGCCAAAGTTGCCGTTCTGAAAGATGGAAATGAAAAAAACGTGAACAACAATCAAACATGAATAAGACTATCTATGAATGTGTGCCAAGATAGAAAAATGTGGCATTTGGTTCTCACTGTCTACTCCATGAGCGACATGGTATGCATGTATGTATGCAATTATTTTTGTTATTAGCTCGCAGTGTTTCCGATTGCGATATTACGAGCTACTTTAGGTGAATAACCAAAATATTTAGAAATGGGAAATTTAAAGTAATTTTGGAAGATTAGTCTTCTTGTTCCCACAAGAGTTTAATGCCAATTCCTTGAAATTTAGACCATTAATTATCAATCTAATTGACGTAAACAGCTCTATCGCATTATTTTGTTGCTTTACGTCACATATTATGTATACACTGTTCCTTTGAGTGCTTTCGTCTATATATTCACTGTTATTTTTCGTTTGTTATGACTATGATGTATTTTATTTTGGTCATATGTCATTCATTTCATTGAAAAAAAAATAAAAATAAAATTTGAAAAACCATCACAGATTGTATATAGTAATCGTGTTTCATAGAGAAGAACTTTTTTCTTGCTCATTCCAGCCGATCTATATTTTTTAGTATTATTACATTCTTATCTAGCTTTCAAATAAATCTTTGTAGTCTCAACTTTCGACATGGTTCTGATTCTTCGATTTGTGAGGAAAAAAAATTGTCCTCAGCTTTGACTTTTTTCATTTCTTAAAATTTCAAATTTCCCATTTCTAAATAATTTGGTTTTCCACTTTAAGTAGCTCGTAATATAGCACTCGAAAACATTGCGTTGGTTACTCCTATCAAATCGTCCTTGTGACAACCTTCATACAACTATGGGCAACCTGGGCAAGAAAATATATGATGATCATCCTGCACAGACCCACTATCACAGTATAGTCCTCCACCGAGAAAGATCATCCGTGTAGGTTTGTTCTTGCAACCACTCATACCCAACCTTAGCCTGTTCAATGTTTTCCATATTGGGAATGGCAGGTAATATTCACTTTCTCCATCCATGTTTCCACTTGTTTCCGATATGCAGAAATGGATGTTTCTGGTCATTTTTTTATATTATTCTTACTGAAAATGTATTATTTACATACTTGTGTGGTTGACTGGTTGAAATTGCTTACGAGGATTAAGTTATACATCATGCATACCATAACGCCACGTACTTCGCGGTTCGATATCTGACTGCTGAGCTAAAGGCCCCGGGTTCAATTACCGGCGGAGACACAGTTTTAAATTCTGTTTTCATTCTGGATCTGTGAGACATGTAATATCGTAAGTCACCAGAATGTGCCAACTTGTTGTAGGGTTCGTGTTAAATTAATATTAATGTTTCAAAGTACCTGCCCGCGAAGCAATACAAAATAAAATAAAAATAACATTATATTTCCTTTCAAAGGTCAATTGTTTTGGCTAATTGGATGCAAAGAAATGCAGTTTTACCTTAAATACCTACTTAAAATTTGGTTAACCTATTAATAAATATAAAAATGTTTATTTTTTAGTACATTTGAAGTCAATGGCAGTCCATGAGTGTGAATCTTCTATTCAAATTCGTCGATTGTCGTTTTTGTACTATGTTATTAATTTTTGATAGGTAGGTTAACGGCATTAGCCATTTATATATTGCAACACGAAAAAAAAACATTTTTTTTTAATTAACAACATTGGTCAAACAACTAAAAATAGATCTACATACAATACAAATTCTATACAGTGCAAATGATAAGAAAGAATGAAGCAGAGATTTCTATTCTAGTGGGTTCTATGACCTATGCATATATTGACGCTCTCAGCGTTTTGTGAAGGGGTCGATACTTTTTCCATTTACAGAGCGGGTGGGTTCAAGTAGGTAGTGAACTTAACAACAAAACGGAAATTGATTTACTTTCCTTTTAAAAACATATTTGACCGAATTATTTTAGATAGCAATTTACGCTACCTATAAACCCACGCATTACACTAAAAACAAGCGAAATAATGTCAGTACAAAATATAATAATATTCAGGTGTGTAATTTCTTCCATAAATAAATGACTTTTTGATTACTTTGTAAAAACAATTTTGTGGTAAGGATCACGATAATTTAATTAAGCTTTGATATGAATCCAAAACTGGTAATGTACTTACTTGAAGATTTCATTTAAGACATGTAGGTAGTTAATGTGACCAACCATTACAATATTATTAATATAAAAACAAGAAAAAACCAAACTGTTAATATTAAGTAATATGAAAAAGATTTAATTTTGAAATGATATGCAGGGGCGGATCTACGTAAGGGCTTTATGGGCTGCAGCCCAGGGCCCCGCGGATACAAAGGCCCCTATAGCGTCTATTGAAATCAATAGACGATATTGTGAAGAAAAAAGTTTTTGAAATAAAAAAAAAACAATCAACCCGTGTGCGCGTCTATTGAAAGGAAAGGGGAATTTCTGTCGCAAAGGAATCATTGCAACCTCTGTTTCTTTGTGTATCTTTTTTGTATTTTTTGATTATTTTTTTTTATATATGTAATATATCTAAATGAAAGAAATTAAAAAATACGTGCAGAGCCTACAGTATACAGTATAATTTACAATGGGTATACAGTAATTTTATGGAGGCCAAGGCTCGATATGGGCTGTAGAGCCATCGGAAGAAGAAGAAGAAGATACAGTATAATATATGTACATATATAGGTATTAATTTATAAACCTTAGGTTCTTTTAAATATGTTAATCCAAAAAAGTAATGTATTAAACATTAGGTGGGTCGATGGCAGAGCAGTTAGCGCGCTGGGCTAGTAATTCAATGGTCGCGAATCCTACCTCGACCGATTTCGTTCACCTATAGAACAAGCATTTATGCTTTATTTAGGGAATGTAGGAAGATTTTTATTAACTTGTTTAGCAAAGATTTATTTATTTTTAATTTGCTAAAAAAATGTTTCTACAAAGTAGGTAGGGAAGAAGAAAAAAAAAGTACATTATTTAGCCATCTGTATCTACACCTAAACCGAGTAGGCATCTTCATTACCGACCGACCAGTCAATTTATTGTATTCACTACACTTTGTTTGCAATGTTTGCTTATAATTAAATGAGTTAGGGCTAAATATTAAATTCGTTTGAAATACAAAAAGACATAATGTAGTTATATATAGTTGCACAAATACATAAAAAACTTTTTTCGAAATATGTCAGGTGTTCTATCAATTTACTTTCCTTGCCTAACTATCAATAATTCCTGTTTAAATATTACTTCAAAGGATGTTGTGCTTGAAATTAGTTTTACTTTAAAAACATGTATTTAAACAGCCATCCATAGATGTTGTTATTCACAGGTATTTATTAATTTAATTGGATCGAAAGAGTTCAGTCAGTTGATTTCTTTACGATGCGATGTTTGATCAGTGCTGTTCAAAATTAGCGGTAGCTGGTTCGTTTCACATATGATGAAAGACACTTCGTTTTAAGCGACATTACAAGACATACGCATGTATGTACGAAGGTACCTACTTACGTATTTGGAGAGGATGCTATCAACATTCGGAGGATCGAAAGACAGTTTCTGCTCTGAATATAAATGGTCTAGTTTAAAAGCCAATCGATTGTTGGACACAATAAAAGAATCGATATCACGTATTTCGATCTCGCCTTCAATTAAATTTTTGATACAAGCTTTCATAATTATATCGGTTTATTCATTCAGTTATTAAGAAACCCACTATCTACACCTTAGGTATCAACCATCTATGGTCGGAAAATGTTTGTTTGAAAAATTATAATCTCTATAATGATTCTGGTTTGTCACTATTAGTCACGTATGTAAAAAAATATAATTCGTATTTAATTGATATACAAATAACCAAGCAAGCAAAAACGCACATCAGGAACAAAATTGAACTTATTTGCGTGAAGATTGGGGGAAGACTATATATTATCTAACCTTAGATATGTAGACGATCGATACAACACTCATCGCAAAGTCGGAAAACGAAATGGCACTCGTGATGCAACGAGTAGAACAAGAAAGCATAAACGTAGCCTTGGAGATGAGCCAATTGAAAACTTAAATTATGATTTTAGACCGGCAAAACCGATTGGAGAGGACGAATGTTCTATCTAAATTGGAGATTGTGCAAACATTTGTTTATCTCGGCTAATTTCTCGTATAGACAACGGTGAGTATTGCTTTGTGATGGCCAAAACTGCCTTGACTAAATTAGACAAGACATGAAAATATAAAAGTATTTCCAAATACACACATATTCGTTTATTAAGGGAACTTATTTTCCTCATTTTTCTCTACGATGGAGAATCATGGATAGTCAAAACACCCATGAATATTTTAAAAATAAAGTTGAGTCTTCGAGATGTTCTGCAATCCTGAAAAACGCTGAAGTCTACATTTTCAAATCATGTTCATTATGCGATCATTGAATTCCGTGTTCTTTCCAAGTTTTTCTGAGACATTTTTCGTGTTTGCTATTTTGGCTATTCATCAAGGGCCCAGAATTTAGATAAAGTATGTGTTGGGCTGATTGAATTTGATTGTCCGTTCAAGATCCATCCCTTAGACCTGGTCTTTTTATAATATTATTAGAGTAATAAACATTTATTGAGATAAAAAATAACACAAAAATGCATCTAAACACAGTCAAAAACTTACATCTCAAAAGGACCGTGTGCAGCTATATAGCAGGCCAGATAGACATTTGTTGACTTATCGCTTCGCCGTTTCGTCACAAGTAATTTTAATGTTTGAAATTCATAGGAGCTGTACTGGTTGTTTTCATTTTATTATCTTTAATATTGTAACATCTAAAAAAAATCAAAATGACCCAATAAGTACTATTGCAACCCATGTGTTGTAAAACAAATTCCATTCCATGCACATTAATATCTCTGGAACAAACCTTCACGTTTCTCATACTAAATTCTGATCAGACGATAGCAATTAAAAATTACCCAATCAGGACATATATTATCTCGAAACAATGTCGTTGCAGGATTAATTATAGTTTTAACAATAATTGTATAGGTGAGCAGTGCATTTTTTTTTCATTCATTTTCATTTGTCTCCTTTACACACGAGTGCTTGCATTCTGGTAAATATGTTTTTCCTTACTGTGTATCTTATTCTATAATTTTGATTGTTTTTTTTTTATTACCTATGTATTATAAATTTAATTAAATAAAAGAGAGCTTTATAAAATATCTCAAGGAACATTTATTCTTCTTTGGTGGTGATTTATGTATTGCTACGACACTTATTACATTCTACCATTCTACTAATAGAGATAAATATCTATAAATGGCATGTCGCTGTTAAATTTTTGACGTATTTTTTTGATACATTTTCCTGAACATATAACTGTTCTTAAAACAAAAAGGCCCTTCTCTCAGTTGGATCAGATTTTTTTACTTAATCAATTTCACTACAGCTACCAAACTATTTATAGCAATTCATAAAATTAACTAATTCACCATATACAAAGAAATATAGAAAAATGTATGTATTTTAGTAAATATTTACAGCCGTGTTTATCGAAATGTTCATGTTCATATCCGTGTGTATTGTTGGGGTTCCAAGCTCAGTTGGTTATATGTATATATCTGACTCCTGACACAGTTTTTAATTGTTTTTTCAGTCTGCATCTGTGGGAAGATAATTATCATAAGTCTCCAGAATGTGACGAATTGCGTGTTAAATTAATAGTTAACATAGAACTCGATAGTTGATAGATGTCATAAAAAATAAATAAAAAAAATATTCCAAACTAATAATAAACATACACACAAAGAAGAAAAAGATAAATATCTACTGAAAAATAAAAATCCATCACATAATAAAATAACAGGCTAGTAGAGAAAAAGGAGAAGAATCGGAATCAAATATTAACCGATAAAATATGATATGAACAAAAAAATAAACGAAAAGAAATCATTATTACAAAAAATATACTACATAAGTATAATTATCACAAAAACGGCGCTTTAAAAGTCATCCCAGTTTATCATCTATAATATAATTACTGTACGCCATCTTTTTTCGTCCTTCAAGGGATCACCAGTGAAATAATTTTTAATAAACAATTTTCGCGTTCGAAATTTTTATTTAAATAAACAATAAATTGATGCGAAAAAGTACAAATTAATCGTTTAAAATGTATTTTCTGCATAAATTGACAATATTATTGTTTAAAAAGGAATTTTAAACATTCAGAATAAATATCATTTAATGATTCGGCGGATATTTTGTGGTAGTTAATATTAACCATATTTGAATCATAAATTCGCTATAAACCACTTGTTTTTTGAGTCACTTCGCGACCTGTTTCGGAAGCGCTGTCCTTCCATCTATCGGCTAGACACGAGTCTAGACACGCCGGTCGATGGAAGGACAGCGCTTCCGAAACATGTCGGGAAGTGACTAAAAAAACAAGTGGTTTATAGCTAATTTATAATTCAAATATGATTCAAAATAAATTTTAACCGTAATAATCTGCGGAATGTCCATTTTGAATACTGACAACATTGCTTTCAATATGTCATAATAATACGCAAAAAGATGACAGGTAATGTTTTCGTAATTCGTTTAATCGCAATATTTAATTATATATGTATATGTATAATTTATCATTATTATTGTTTAACAGATTTTTAATTATCTCAATAGAGACGAAGTTGGAATATTTATTGTAGGAGAACCGGGAAATCAAGGCACCTACAGGGCTTACGACCTGTCATCGGCTGGTTTACGTTATCACTTTATGCGCTTGCGCAACGTTCACCAATTATGCCTTTTTAATGAGATCCCTATCAATTCAATTTTGAAACTTCTATATATTGTAATACTGAAATTCTTTTCGCTTGGAAATAAGGAATTTTTACTACAGCCATCTATGGGTGAAATTATGAACAACAATCTTATTATTTTTTATTTATTTTGTTGTAACGCCATCTATTGAGAGAATTGGTTTTTTGTAAATAATATATTGGTGAACGTTGCGCAAGCGCATAAAGTGATCACGTAAACCAGCCGATGACAGGTCGTAAGCCCTGTAGGTGCCTTGATTTCCCGGTTCTCCTACAATAAATATTCCAACTTCGTCTCTATTGAGATAATTAAAAATACGTTAAAAAATATCTTTGACTCCCGACAGGGAAAAAAATCCAATGTTTGCGCATATGCAATAGTAAAAATATATTCCATTATTATTGTATTATTATAAAGAGATATTCAGTCTTAACAGTTGTGTACTGTTCTAAATGATATTTCGAATGTACATTCAAATTATCAATGTTTGTAATTTCAAACGTACGCATTTCATATAACGCATTTCTTTCAAAACTTTGTCGAAATTTTTTTTTTACAATTTCTACATTTTTACTATAAAAATACCGTTTTATTACTTGATTATAACGTTTTCACGCAAAGATATTTAGTTTTTAAATGTTGTGTAATGTCCTAAATGGTATATTTGACGATATTTATGTAGTTTTATTAGGTTATTTCGCAACTGCCGCGTAGCGGCAAATAGCAAATAAGCCGCGCAGTGGCCGTTGGGGGTTGGGCCGCGACCGACAGTGGCAAGGGGCAGAGCCCCTAGTTATTATTATAGTGACAAAATCAGAAAAAACAATGATAATTAAGTAGGTTTGTGTTTGTTTGTACCTACATTATTTTTTCAGTCATAGGTATGGATAATAATTGTGATTCAATTGTTACAAAAAAAAATAATCTTTACCTCAATAATATGATATTATAATAAATAAAAAAACAAAAATCAAGTATCGATTCGTATTGAAAAACTGATTGATTTTGAGTGTCATAAAAATATCAGAAGTTGTTGACATCGGTATCATTATTTTGTACGGAGCATTATAAGATGTTTTTGTGGTGGTATGAGTAAAACTATAAAAATGTCTTGTTACAGATCGAGATCAAGTCACACAAAAAGGGGGTAATGTTTCCACATGGTTTTGAGTCAATTTGTGATGTAGGGTTTCATACCTTCGGTGATATTTGTTCACTGAAAATGTTCAAAGCGTCCTCGAAGAAAAGTCGTCCTTTACCACGACACGCTCATTCCGCTGAAGTGACGAATGGGTATTTGAAACGTTGAATAAGTACCTACTGATGACGCAGCCACCGTGTAATTTTTTTTAATATGCGAAAAATACTAATAACGTTAGAGGCTTATAAATTCTATGGTTAGAGGTTTAACATATCCAAACTCAGATGTGGCAGTGAAAGTGTTCTACGTGTTACGTAAAACAGAGCTAAGTTTTTTATATAACTAGTGAACCCCCGGCAAACTTCGTATTGCCTGTATAATTAAAAATGGTCCATAACCACCCGTCGCTTCAGACCCTTCAGTACCTCCCGTCCCTTCAGTGCCTCCCGTCCCTTCAGTGCCTCCCGTCCCTTCAGTGCCTCCCGTCCCTTCAGTGCCTCCCGTCCCTTCAGTGCCTCCCGTCCCTTCAGTGCCTCCCGTCCCTTCAGTGCCTCCCGTCCCTTCAGTGCCTCCCGTCCCTTCAGTGCCTCCCGTCCCTTCAGTGCCTCCCGTCCCTTCAGTGCCTCCCGTCCCTTCAGTGCCTCCCGTCCCTTCAGTGCCTCCCGTCCCTTCAGTGCCTCCCGTCCCTTCAGTGCCTCCCGTCCCTTCAGTGCCTCCCGTCCCTTCAGTGCCTCCCGTCCCTTCAGTGCCTCCCGTCCCTTCAGTGCCTCCCGTCCCTTCAGTGCCTCCCGTCCCTTCAGTGCCTCCCGTCCCTTCAGTGCCTCCCGTCCCTTCAGTGCCTCCCGTCCCTTCAGTGCCTCCCGTCCCTTCAGTGCCTCCCGTCCCTTCAGTGCCTCCCGTCCCTTCAGTGCCTCCCGTCCCTTCAGTGCCTCCCGTCCCTTCAGTGCCTCCCGTCCCTTCAGTGCCTCCCGTCCCTTCAGTGCCTCCCGTCCCTTCAGTGCCTCCCGTCCCTTCAGTGCCTCCCGTCCCTTCAGACCCTTCAGTACCACCCGTCCCTTCAGACCCTTCAGTACCACCCGTCCCGTCAGACCCACCAGTACCTCCCTTCCCTTCATTACCTCCCGTCCCTTCAGTAGATTAAGAAAAAGTTTAATTCCCGACACAATACTGGGAAGACCTACGAAGAGATGAAAGGACAGTTGGACCTTCTTTTTCCAGGATTCTCCAAATTCATAGGTAAAATGAACAAATACACGATAAATAAGAAGAAGAAGAAAAAAGTTTGAATCCAGAAACCGTCCTGGAAAACCTGCGAAGAGATGGAAGGACAGTTGCATCTTATTCTTCCACAATACTCCACCTTCATAGGTAAAATGACCAAATACACAATGAAGAAGAAGAAGAAGAAAAAAGTTTAAATCCAAAAAATGTCCTGGAAGAGCTGCGAAGAGATGGAAGGACAGTTGAAGCTTCTTCTCCCAGAGTATTAGGTCATTTTACCTTCATAGGTAAAATGACCTAATACCCGAAGAAGAAGAAGAAGAAGATTTTTTTTAATTCAGAAACCATCCCGAGCATACCCTCGACAATTCGCCAAAATTTCATTGCAATCGGATGAACGGTTTCCAGGATAGTCCACTTTCATAGGTAAAATGACCCAATACTCGATGAAGAAGAAGAAGAAGTTAAAATTTTTTAATCCAGAAACCATCTCGGGCATACGCTCGACAATTCACCAAAGTTTCTTTGCAATCGGATGAACGGTTCCCAGGATAGTCCACTTCATATGTAAAATGACCTAATACCCGATGAAGAAGAAGAAGAAGAATTTTTGTAATCCAGAAACTATCCCGGGCATACGCTCGACAATTCATCAAAGTTTCATTGCAATCGGATGAACGGTTCCCAGGATAATCCACCTTCATAGGTAAAATGAAGGTGGATGAAGAAGAAGAAGAAGAAATTTTTTGATCCAGAAACCATCCCTGGTATATTCTCGACAATTCACCAAAGTTTCATTGCAATTGGATGAACGGTTTAGGAGCGCATTCAACACATACATAGATACATACAAACATTCAAATTTATAATATAGACTAGTGAACACCCGGCAAACTTCGTATTGCCTGTATAATTAAAAATTGTCCTCCATAACCACCCGTCGCTTCAGACTCTTCAATACCTCCCATCCCTTCAGTACTTCCCGTCCCTTCCGTCCCTTCAGTACCTCCCTCAGTTACTCCCGTCCCTTCAGTTACTCCCGTCCCTTCAGTTACTCCCGTCCCTTCAGTTACTCCCGTCCCTTCAGTTACTCCCGTCCCTTCAGTTACTCCCGTCCCTTCAGTTACTCCCGTCCCTTCAGTTACTCCCGTCCCTTCAGTTACTCCCGTCCCTTCAGTTACTCCCGTCCCTTCAGTTACTCCCGTCCCTTCAGTTACTCCCGTCCCTTCAGTTACTCCCGTCCCTTCAGTTACTCCCGTCCCTTCAGTTACTCCCGTCCCTTCAGTTACTCCCGTCCCTTCAGTTACTCCCGTCCCTTCAGTTACTCCCGTCCCTTCAGTTACTCCCGTCCCTTCATTACCTCCCGTCCCTTCATTACCTCCCGTCCCTTCATTACCTCCCGGTCATACGCTCGACAATTCATCAAAGTTTCATTGAAATTGATTGAACGGTTCCAAGGATAGTCCACCTTCATCGGTAAAATGACCTGATACCCGATGAAGAAGAAGAAGAAGATTTTTTTTAATCCAGAAACCATCCCGGTCATACGCTCGACAATTCACCAAAGTTTCATTGCAATCGGATGAACGGTTCTCAGGATAGTCCACCTTCATCGGTAAAATGACCTGATACCCGATGAAGAAGAAGAAGAAGATTTTTTTTAATCCAGAAACCATCCCGGTCTTACACTCGACAATTCATCAAAGTTTCATTGCAATCGGATGAACGGTTCTCAGGATAGTCCACCTTCATAGGTAAAATGACCTGATACCCGATGAAGAAGAAAAAGAAGAAAATATTTTAAATTCAGAAATCATCCCGGGCATACGATCGACAATTCACCAAAGTTTAATTGCAATCGGATGAACGGTTCCCAGGATAGTCCACCTTCATAGGTAAAATGACCTAAAACTCGATGAAGAAGAAGAAGAAGTTAAAATTTTTTGATCCAGAAACCATCCCGGGCATACTCTCGACAACTCACCAAAGTTTCATCGCAATCGGATGAACGGTTTAGGAGCGCATTCAACACATACATGATACATACATAGATACAAACATTCAAATTTATAATATAGATTTATAATATAGATGGTCTCAAATAATTTAAGTGAGGGAATATAGGTGAAAAAAAAAGGTCTGAATTAGTGCGAATCCAAAAAAATTCAGTATGGCCTAAGTATCTAACTTTTTACCATCAGCATTATTATTTTATTTTATATAACTTTTCGAGCAACTAACAGGTACTATGTCAAATATTAATTTAACACGTACCCAATAACAAGTTGCCAAATTCAAGTGAGTTATTCGTCTCACAGATTCAGACTGAAAACATAATTAAAAAAATGTATCTCTTGCGGGAATCCAACGCGGGACCTTTGGATCAGCAGTAAGATACCCAACCAACTGAGCTACGAATGCCGATAATATATAGTATTGCAGTAAAGTCAGCTATCAAAAACAACAATATGATTATAAAAAGGAAAATTATATTTATTTATTTTAAGCTTTATGAGCACAAGTGCACAATGGCGGGCTTATCGCCAAATGGCAATATCTTCCAACCAACCATATTCATTTGGTGAAAAACTAATATATTTATGGTATGTACCAACATGTTTATTACTATAACATCAAATACAAACAAAAGCAATAAAAAAAATAAAACATATAAAAATAAACAACAAAGAAACGGAGGGGACAGGAGAGGGGGGGGGGGACAAGGATGGGATAAGGAGACAAATTTAGGTGTTATGTGTAAGGAAATGATTCCTCAGATTTCTTTTGAACGATTCCGAGTGATTCCAAAGACGATCTGCTTGTACGGAGAAAGATGTGGTGAAAAAGGAAGTAGTGTGTACTGGGATACTGAGCGTTCTTTCAGTATTTGAACGAAGAGGCAACCCGTGTTCAGAGAGGAAGTGAAATTGATGTCGTAGATAAACTGGAGACTTGGAGTTGTTTGACCTTGTATAGAAGTGTGAGGATATGTAGGTTCCTACGTTGCCTGATAGGCAACCACCTTAAAAGAGATCGGTATTCCGATATGTGGTCAAATTTTTTCCAATTAAAAATATATCGAATGTATGTATTTTGTATTCGCATTGTAGGTTTATACCTAAATTTTGTAAAGTGAATTGGTAAATTTGGTTATATTTTGTTTAATGATAGGACAATATTTCTTGAACAACAAGTAATAATAGGTATGTATAAACAGAAAAAAATGTGTGGTTAACTATTAAGAAACAAATAAATTAACTTATTGAAGATTTTCCAATGAACACAGCTTGATCTTGTTTAAACAACAACGTAAAAATTTCCCATTAAACTTTAAATGAAAGTCGGGAATGCCAAAAGAGCATTTCTTTCGGCTATAAACAAAATTATCGGAAGATTCTCTTATTTATGTTGGCTTTTAATTAAAGCCCAGAGATTTATTACAATTATTCGCATTTAATTGCGTGTTTAAGATGTTTTATGATTTAATTTTTTTATCTGAAAGATCGTTCGATATATGCATACTTAATTAAAAAAAAAAACTTTTGGATGCATTTACAAGTTCATCGCTGTCAGTGAAAAATACCGGATGTGATATGAATTAAATCTTCAAATATTTATACATCAATTGAAGATACCCAATATCTTAGGAATCAAACCAACATATTAAAATGGACAATAGCTCCTTCAAATCAATAATGCTGGTCGAAATGTCCAGAACAAATTGAGAATAACGTTTGTTTGAAGCTTTGAATATCTGCGATATTACACATACATATACCTACAGCAAGTATTTTGTATTCAAAACATATGTGTATATTTTATAAATGTTATATGTGTGTAAAAAGCAATAATTTATACCGTAAAAAATATTTTACTTTAATTATTAAGTATTTAAGACAATCATTTTATTCAATCTTTTTTACTCTCGCTATTTTCGTGGTGGGATATGAATATTGCCAGTGATGATTGACCGCGATAAAATCAGGAAGGTTACATTTGATAAATATAAACAATGCAATTGTATACAAGATTGATTTTTTTTTTTTTACTAAATAATGAATATGTTCTTGTTAAACAAGTACATATACATCTTCCTACGTTCCCTAAAATAAGCAAATAAATGCTTGTGCTATAGGTGAACGAAATCGGTCGAGGCAGGATTCGAACTCGCGACCACTGGATTACTAACCCAGCGCGCTAACCGCTCTGCCACTGACCCATCTAATTGTGATTAATTAGTTCAAAGGAATTTTATCAGAAGGTCATTTGCGTGTTCAAAATTACTGTCAAAAAATATCTCTCTATATTAGATATAGGTACTACTGACAATAAATATTGGGGCAACTGATAATTTATATAAAGAAAGATAGTACCTACTTACTCTGACAAGTATTTATTTCAATTAAGATTTCATTTAGTTGTTTAATAATTATGATATTTAAGTGGCAATGGGCAGATCAGGTGGCAATGAGATGATAGATGGATCCCCAAAATTCTGAATTGGAGACCCTATCATAATAGAAGAGGTGTAGGGAGACCACAGAGGAGATGGACTGATGATATTGTCGAACTGGATGGACATGAGTGGAAGCAGAGCGCCCAGGATAGAGCGAAGTGGAAAACTCAGGAAGAGGCCTTTATCCAGCAGTGGAGTGAAAGGGGCTGAAGAAGAAGAAGAAGAATGTCGAGGAAAAAGTGCGGGGCCAACTGTTTAAAATATCTTCCGCTTGCGTTGGCAACCATGCTATGTAGTTAGGGATGGGCGGGCATCATAGGGATGTTCCGCCACAAGATTTTGCAATAAAACGTAATATGATAGAATAAACCACGATTTGGTCATGTTAAAATATTTAATGAAAAGCGACAAACAATAGAGAAATGAGAGGGTCTATAAAAAGACAGGAGTATGTAGCGCTTGGATTTCTCTGCCTATCCCAATAAAAGGAAATTGGCATGATGTTTTATAGTATATAATATACCTATGTATGCTTATTTTGTCTTTGAGATCTACATAGATGTATGTAATAAAGAATTTTGCTTATTCATACAGCATAACATGTACCTAAATTACTATTGTAGTGGTACCTACATTTACTATTGTAGTGGTACCTACATTTACTATTGTAGTGGTACCTACATTTACTATTGCTCAGTTGATTTGTATTAAGTTAATTAATTTTATTATAGATACATACATATATTTTACATCAATCTATTTCTTTCGATTTATCTATTGAAAATACTAATGGCAATCAAATTATCTTTTCAATACATAGAATTTGTTTGTGCAATAGTAGGTACCTACATATTATTTTGTTCAACATTTATAAAAGAGTTAAATTATAATATAGGAATAATACTTTGCACAAAACGTTCATGCTATTCTTTAAGACTGAAAATATTCGGTTAATGACATAGGTTAAATTAAATATGGATTAATTGATCTCATCTAATGGTTCAATAAAAAACAGAAATTGCTTTTGATAAAAATATTACTGTTGTATGTAACGTAGATTTAAATCTATTAAAATATGACTACATACAAAAAAAACAGTAATTAAAGATAAATAATTTGACGGGTGTTCGTTAACAAGATTGAATATTAATCTTTTTCTGTTAACTACCTGGAACAACGATAATATTATATATTTTAATATTTTTATTATTGCATATGCGCAAACATTGGATGTTTTTCCCTGTAGGTGCCTTGATTTCCCGGTTCTCCTACAGTAAATATTCCAACTTCGTCTCTATTGAGATAGTTAAAAATCTGTTAGATAATATTATAAGTTCTATGTTGTATTTCTAATTAAGCTTACTTTAAAACTAATATACGTACGCTGTATTATTTAAATAAACCAGTAAATGATACACGCACAGTAAATGATATGATGCTTCTGTACAACATTATAAATATGTAATAATATCGACTGCCCCTCAATACTCAATACCATTTCATTTAATATTCCTACTCGCAGAACTAGACATACACATTTATTCCACCTTCCAATTCACCGCACCAATTACGCACAAAACATGACTATTCATAGAATGTGCGATACATACAATAACAGATTTCAAGAGTTTGACATTCAAATACTCTATACAAAAGAAGATCAATAACCACTTATTATAGGAAACCTTGACGGCATTTATTCTCTTTTTCCTTTTTTCCTTTTAGTTCAATATTATGTTTTAAATCATTGTTAACTTGAAATGTTGCTCTTACCTACATACCAACCTATGATCATATTTATTTTTTTTATTTTTTGCAAACTTATATTATTTTATGACAATCATAACGACAAAATGTAATAGGCCTTAATACTTGATGTTACTATTGTATTGTACTATGTCTTAACGCTGTTTTTTGTCCAACTTTAACATAAATAAATAAATAAAACCAAGTAGGTATACAAATAGATGAATAGAGGTAGATAGTTTATTAGCAATAAATGAATAACGCGGAATATTTAAAGGGTTTGAAGAATCTCTTAAACGGCGTTGTTTAACCCGTTTATATAATTATTCTCAAAATAAATATGAAATTCGGCATTGTTCGCGTAAAAAATGACATTTAATTCAACATGGCGGCGTTAGATCCTTGTCTCTCGACTCGATGTCGACCATGTTGACCCAATCTCGCTGTCAAATAAGTGGGCGAGAACGATTCGACGCGTTATCTGCTTAGTGACTACCAAAACTGTCAAATTATCGACTAGTCGAGATTAACTGTCAAAATATCGACTAGTCGATATTTTGACAGTTAATCTCGACATTTATCGGTCGAGATATACTTACAGACTTAGCCTGCAGAGCCAAAATGTTATGTAGGTACATGTCATGTCTATCAATTTCATCGCCCTTGAAGTGAAATATTCACGAAAACGGCGCTTAATAAATTTTCGAAAATCATTATTACCTACTACTTTCTTACACCCCATTCAAGTCAAGCAGGCATAAGATTTTTTTAAATTTTCATAAAGATTTAATTAAAATCTCTAATTATTACAAAGTGAGTGTATCCTGTCTACTCTGTCTAGTACCAGCTTTGGATAGTGCTTCCACTTTTTTATGTTATAATCGTTTTCTGGTGTACCGTAAGAGTTAGGTTATAGGTAATACAACTGGTAAAATAAAATATTTTTATCTAGTTGAGCAATGAAGTTCACCGCCCATTCTAAATGTTGCCTTTTTAGTTGAGACGAGACTGGTGTGTAGAGATACACGCATGTGTTTTGCTTCCCTTTTTAAGGTAATACACACCCGCACAACTGTCACTGGTTATCCCACATTGAGGAATATGCCGTGATTGTATATATGGTATGAGTGATTCTCTAATAAAATCAATCAGTTTAAGGCTGCCTGTCCGCTCTCCGCTCCGCGATTTTATGCAATCCTATTGCTTAATATTTCTCCGTTTCTCCGCTCCGCTGCCTCACTCCGCATCAATGGACAGGCAGCCTGAATGTAATTATTTAAATTTACTTACAAAATAAAGTCAGTTAATTTTTATAGGAAAACATGGGAACGTCGGGGCCTATAAAAACTTATATAATATATGAGCTAGTTAGAATATAAAAATATTACTAGAAAATAATTAGTGGTTCACGAAGTAATATTTTTTTCATATTCGATACATAATAATTGTAGGTACATTGATTGAATGTGGCTGTCAATCAGAGAGTATATAAATTAATATCTTCCTAAAGAAGCAATAATTTTACCATCTTGTTATACATTGTTAATTGCAAATGAAGCTATGAAAACAAATAACATTATAACTCTAGCAACATACATACAAACGTTTCAGATCACAGGGGACGATATATGTGGATCTAATGAATATCATTAAACAGTAGCGAATTAGAACTTTAAATAATATAAAATAATCGATATGATATTATCATTGTGCTTTTCCTCATTTGTAATGAGGAAAAACGACTAATAGGTCGCTCAGCAAACCGATGCGATGGAGCGACCTTAACAGCTACAGGATCTTCAATCTTCAATCATGAAGCCCTTCGATCTGCCCAACATCATCTTACATATAGAGAGATAGTGTAGTCGCTAACCCCAATCATGAGGTCGAGCATGAAGAGCAAATAAAGTGCTACGTAGTACCTACTAAAGACGACGTTTTATGTATACACATACTCAACTTTTTTTTGAGTGCAGTATTGGACAAAGGTCTTTCGCTGGGACTTCCACTGGTCTGTTTCCTGTACCATCTTCCGCCATTAATCCGCCACTATTTTAATGTCATCGTCAGAAAATTATCGACTCTTCTGTCCTAATCCACTATAAGAAAAAAGTTTTTGATGCTCGCATCCTCCTGTGATCATTTAAGGTTTTGAAACATCCGATTTCACTAAGAGAATATGGAAAAGCTTAGGGTGACATAGAGATTATCAGAGAGTACAGAGAGAATCGCTAGAGTGTAAGACTAAATATATACGGACAAATAAGATCTTGGAATGGAGAACGCGTGAGGACAGGAGAAGTAGACGAAGACCACCTGCGCGATGATCCGATGATAAAAAGAGGGTTGCTGGTTACTGGTTGCAGAAGGTCCAAGACAGGGAAACCTGGATAGATATCAGAGAGGGCTATGTCCAGCAGTGAACATAGACGGCTGAATAAAAAAGAAGAAGAAGATACAGTGAGCGATGGAAAGAATAATGTTGAATATTTCTCTAAGGAACCGCAAAACCAATAAATTGATTAGGGACAACTTAGCATTGTACTTTGTATCCCTTAATGAATATATATTTTTAATCGCAGATCAGGGGGGCAAGTCTGGTTCGACCGGCGAAATCAAAACCCTAGTGATTACCCATATCATGGATATAATTATCGTATGGAGTTCTATGACATCTAAAGATATTATAGAACTCCATATAATAATTATATCCATGATATAGGTAATCACGAGGGTTTTGATTTCGCCGATTGAACCAGACTTGCCCCCCAGGTCTAATTTTCTAAACAAAAAAAAATAATGAATTACGTTCGAATTAAGATTTTTAATAAATAAAAATGAATCACATCATATCATAAAGCTATGCTCCTAATGCTGTAGGTAGAGGGAACCAAACACAACATTTTTCTATCTTGGCAAGGATCCATCGTCTCATTTATTCACTTGCTATGTATGAATGCATCTCGTAAGAATCAAGAGGGATAATAATATGTTTTCAATGAAGTTGTCAATGTAAAAAGTCCGTCCCTGGTGGTCCAAATTTTCCCATTTATTATGATAGCAAAAAGCACATTACTACAGAGGCTGCAAGAAACATCTCTTGGTCGGCCGGTCGGTAACTGCTCGATCTAGAAGACACGTAAAGACCAATACTAATGGCCGTTAACTCGCCACGGCTACCTGAAAAAACTTTGATTAATATCCATAATAAATCTCCTAGGCTTTGACCGTGAATCTCAAAGCGGACAAATGAATGAAGAATAAAATAAAATCACTCATACATAATACGGAGTGCGGTACAAAGTAACTCACATACATACTGTCAATAGTGATAAATATGTTTACATGTCTATCGTACTCTTCACAGTATGGAATAGTAGACAGTCATGATTCCACAATTTTTAAGGGTATTTTTTATTTTTTTCTCATCAGGCATCATGTAGAAAATACATACTATGAGTTTCGTGACAATGTTTTCGTGTGTATGGTGTATTGTGAAAACTTTTGTCCTCTGGGAATCTTATATTTGTTTAAGAATCCAATAGAAATGTACTTCATAAAAATGCATTTGGAGATTGTCAACATTTCAAGAAGAAAAAATGAATGCTTACTATGGTGTGGAGAGTTTAGTGTTGGCCACAACTCACTCGATTTTATTTTTATTTTATAGAATGAAATAGCAACAAAAAAATTATACAAAAATATAATGATCAATTTTATAGTACCAATTAGAACAACTTTATTAAAATGTCAATAAAAGGATGGGAAAGGAGAAAGGATGAAGGAGTTGGAGGGAAGCACCTCATTTGTGTTTCGAAATATGAATCGGAGGGTTTTAAATGCTTTAGTTGTTAAGTACTTCAAAAACATACATATGTTTATAAAATATTGTATTTTATTCTAGAGAACATAATATCTATATTTTTGAACATGAAATATAACGGCTAACATTAGCTGTGAGGCACCGGCTTAGAATAGTGCTTCCATTCTTTTAAATCATTGTTTTCGAGTGTCCCGTAAGAGCCGGGTAATCGAAAATACAACAGGCAACAATCTCACATAGTTCAGCAATGAGGTTCACCACCCATTCTGAATGTAGTGCCTTTTTTGGTGAAACGAGACTGGTGTGTGGGTATACATATATGTGTTGTTCTCCCTTTTATAAGGCAATGCACACCCGGACACCTTTCGCTGGTTACCCCACATTGTGGGATATGCCGTGATGGTATGAATGAATGAAAAGAATAGTTGTTAAGTATTCAATACGATTTGTGAAAGATTTCGTCCAGTATGATAGAGAAATCCATCTCTGATTTCAGATTTATAGTTCAGTTCGTCGTTATTTTTTATTTATTTTATTTTTATAAAAGTTTTACATCATACAAAAAGGTCAAGACATATTACATTCCATTAAAACTATAACATGGGATACATGTTTTTTTATTTAATTACTGCTACTTATAAATGAGTCAAATATTTTTAATTACTTTCTACAATATATTTTTTAAATATAGTTTTAACTGAGGATATTTTATCAAGGTTATCCATACCACTTGGAAGGCTGTTAAATATTTTCGGTATGCTTACTTTCAGTAGTTTCAGTGTCCTTTCACCGTAATAGTTTGTTCATCTGGGAATTATCAATTCATTTTACGTAACTTGTCTGGAATTAAATATATATATTTTTTACAGGTTATTATTATATTCATTAGAGAAGTAATGATTTAATATGATTCGATAAGTGTATAATTTGTTAACTGGGAGTATTCCTGTTACACTGAGTATCATTTCATTATTTTTGATTTTATATTTAAATTATATTTTATTATGTTTGTAAAACAATTACATTTCTCCACATTTAAAACAATTGATCTTAAATCAATAACGTTATGAACTGTATATTTATTCTGTATAAACCAACAGCTCCGAACAGAGTTGCTCACGCAAAGTTTAAGCAATATGATTGGCTTTTTAAAAACTTAAAATGTTTTCATAATTTGGCTCTAACAACATGAAAAATATTAAATAATTTAGGTACTAAACCTATGGAAGAACTGAAGAGACATTGGCAATAGGTAGGTACATGTCGAGTACCTGCTTGTGTAAAATTATAAACAATTAATGATTTCCATCGTGCATGACAAGGGAACTCTCATATAGTTCCATATTATAATATTATTAAAAGGCATTCAATACAAGAAACAGTGCTAAGTCAATGCTGCGATGTCTATAATTTTGTATCTCAGCTCGTTTGATTCTTATATGTAATATAAAGTACAGATATTTAATTACTTGGGCAATCAAATTAATATCGATCTTACGTCAAGGTGAACAGATTAAGTATTGGTACCTACTAGAAACATTACCGTAACCTTTTTTTTAATAAGATAGTACAAGTTTTTGTTCGGAGACTAATCCTCAAAGAAGTCTCATACATCTTGAAGTGAATGCAATTTGTTGAAGAATACTTTTTGATTGTAACTATTCTTATTTGTACATAGAGAACGTACGCTGATAAACATAGGTATAATAAATACGTATGAAAGGAGATATATGGTCTCATAATGTGATTATTTTGGGAATAATTAAAAAACATATAAAACTTCTAAGGTTTCTGTAATAGGGTTACTATATGAACCAACCATAGCGTATGTATGTAAAAGGAAGGCGAAATTTATAATAGTACCTACTTCATAGAAAATATAAATGAAAACACTCTTTATAGTTACAATATTTTTTTGAATTAATAAATACAAATCCAAGATTGTAACACCAATTACTAACATACGGTCAATCATAATTACAAAATGAAAAAGAGAAAAACCATAAAAACATAAAAAAAACAATCAATATTAAAGAAGAAAATAAATAGATGCATACAAGCTAGGATGTTTTGGAAAGGACACTGAAAGTCACCCACCGCTTACCCAGGTATCTCAGGCGCGTTAGCACCTCTTTACCCGCACTTACTTGCAAATCTTTTTACGCAGACGGGCTCGGAGTTTGCCGGATGGGCTCCCCCCAACAAACCCCGCCTGCTAAATTATAGACTCTCAGTGCCCTCATTCGAGGATGAAGCCTACCTAATGCATCTTACTAATTAAAACTAATCTTAATTTCTAGGTACTTATAACTACTTATAACTAGCATCATACTATAACTATACATCTTACAAGCTAATTGTCTTAATACTACTGTCTTAGCCTTAGATTAATAGGTGAGGGGGCCAGGACAGAGACACCAAAAGAGCCATCGCACCCGCAACACCAGGTGCTATAGCTAACCTCGACGCGAGGAAGGAGGACCCACCCAGATGGGGGCACTTGATTAGACACCTCCACGAAGGGAGAAGGGACGGCACGAAACGTCAACGAGTCATCGACCACTCCGCCACAGCATCACTCCAGGCCAGACTAGGCCCACCGCTGTACGAGACCTTCGACCGGGGGTAAACCTGGTCTCCGGAGCTCATCCCAGCGTGAAACCCACACATCAACAAACTCTTCGAAACGAGCAACATTGTGATGGTTCGCCAGCACTTCACCAAACCAGACTGGCCGGGCGGTGCCAGCACACATACCTCCTATCATATTCTCCCTGGCATCCATCAACAAAGGGCACTCCCAAAGGATATGCTCTGAATTCTGGGCACCGGTACCACAAGCACACCACGGATCCACCGCTAGGCTTAACTCAAATAGTCGGCCTTTAAGCTCCCCGTGTCCTGACACGAGCTGCACCGCATGGTGGCTCAGTGCCAGCGATCTCATGCTCATCCTCTTTCTTAGGTCAGGGAAGAACTTATAGGTAACCCTAGCAGTTCCTCCTCTATCCCAGCGCTCCTGCCAAACTTCCATCGTCCTTTCTCTGACTCTATTGATGGCCCCACTCAGACCACCAAGTCCAGGTGCAACACAAACAATCACTCCTAAGTGTTCAGCCCGTCTGTGGAGCTTGATACTTCTACGTGCGACAAAGTCCCGCACCTCAAGATCAACAGGCAGGAAAGGACAATGGATAGGAATAGAATGGGAAAATCAGGAATAGAATATCAATAATTGAGAAAGCCTCAAAATACTCTTAAAAATACCCGGTGAGCCAAACATGTCAAGACCTGCGAACTTTGCATAACAAACGTGTTTGAATAGCAATTTTATTCTCCTTTGCTACATGTTCATAGCAGCTTATAGTTGTTACCTATTGTACTTAAGCAGAAAAATAATCAGCCTTTACACTATGATTTGGTTCTGGTGGTCGCGGGTTTTTGGACTAATATGGCTATATAATGTGCCGAGTAATTAGAGATGTGGAGTCATCTTTCGTCATCGAAAATTACTTAGTAGATATTTAATTTATTCGAAAAGTTTAACATTCTCTGATATAGCCGTAGACGCCATAAGCTTCACCAAATGATGTTGGTGCCTATGTACATTATGTTACATTTTAAGCTCGTCTCGAGGTATAATTGTTCTCAAATCATTATCGCGTTAGACCATAATGAAGTCTCAACTATTTACATCCATTCATCTCCGTATTTGGTGCTCCAATTCTAAACAGCCTTACTATTAGTGATGAGCAAATGTAAGACCACGACTGGCGTGGTCTTGGAAAAAGAAAATAACCAAACTATATGGCTGCCGATATTTTAACTGTACGGTTTAACTGTTATAGTTTACCCGTATTATTAACCAATATTTAACTGTGCTATTTAACGCCTTAAACTTTAAACAAAAAAAAATCTTTCAGTGCGCGGTCTTGGTTTTGGTCTAGCATTCATGGATGCAGTCTTGATCTTGCAACTTGGTATTATTATGTTAAGATTTAATAATTTCAATGAAAAACATCAATATAGCTCTAACTTAGTGGGTTCTTTGGTGTAAAAAATTATAATATTGTATTACTTCTATATTTATATCTTTGTACTAGATATTGTGATATCTATTTAATACATGTTATAAAAGTGAATTTGAAAACGCGTGGTTTATTTAATATCCCACTAAAAGTAAGATAAAGACCCAGGATCCAAGATTTTTGCTCATCACTACTAATTATTATTAAGCATTTGCCATACAACATTTTCGATAATCAAAAAAAAACATCGTATCCATTATTGTCGTAACTGCTCTTGCGGTGTTCTTCCACATGGACATGTGAAATTATCTTAATTGTTATAAATGATGGTGCAGAAGCAATTAATACCGTACATTTTGACTTAATAAGAACAACTATGATTGTTAATATTATCTTTTTGCTTGTGATTCTAACGTTCCTCACAACCAAATTGTATCCATGTGTTCATATAATATGTTTGTCGGTACAATTTTTATAGATATAAATAGTTTTACATTTCATTTATCATTTTATGATTTAAAATTTTTTGAGTGTATTTTTTATCAATTTCTCAACGGGTATCGTATAGAGAGCGCACACTTTGAGTATCGACACGATGGTTTTTGTAATAAATAAAGTAAATTATGAAATTCCCCGTTGTAACTAAACAACTAGGCAACTAAATTAAGAGGACATATAACGCTAAATCTAGTGACCGAAAACTTGATAGGTATATTAAAACCACCTAATGCACTATCAAGTTACGTGTTAGTATCGCGTACGTAAAAAGGTTTTTACGTGATTTAAATTATCATTATATAAATTTTTCGCATTTTAAGAACAAACCTTACTTGAAATGAAAAAAGTTAATAAGTCATTCACTTTGATTTTATGCACTCTTTAAGCTTAGAAAATATGTATTTCTCTAGGACAAACAGTTATGGAGTATTTTTTTTAACAGATTTTTAATTATTTATTTATTTATATAAGCATGAAAAACAGGCTAGAAGCCCACTGGTTTCATGCATTTATGAACATATATATAATGTATGGAATGATTGGACGATTGAATTATCATCCACACCCCATACATGAACGCACGTACATAATTTTCACTCAGTCATACATTCAGCATTTTTACAAAAAGAATACATAATTAATAAAAATGAGAGAAAAAAAAACAAACAAACATTAATATAACAAGAAACATTCAAAGCGGTAACTAGTATATATATTATGTTATCAAAATTGGCACGTTCTTAAAGCAAATGTTGGAATATTTACTGTAGGAGAACCGGGAAATCAAGGCACCTACAGGGCTTACGACCTGTCATCGGCTGGTTCAAAAATGTGGAACGCTTCACGATTTGCGTGTCGTGTAGTTATGGAGTAATTTAAAAAAAAGGGTGTAAAAAAGGATATTTTTAATATTTTTTTAGGGGAATTTAGGCTTAATTTTAAAATTGTGTGAGAAACATTCACTAGAGAAATGTTGAAAAAACTTATGATATTGTTTTTAGAAATACACTGTTTAACATATTTGAGGAATTTGAAATTGGGGTGTTTAGGTTTATATGCCCCCACTAATCTTATCAAAATATATTAAAAAAGGAAAATTGTATGGAATATGTATGTAGGTTATAAATCTTTACTCAAATTACATAAGCCATTCCTTTAGTAAAACATTACACATAAAATTTGTTAAGTATAAACTATAAACAAGAATATTTCATAGGTTTATAATTAAGATCATTTTATGGCAATAGTGTTTCTATTCGAGATGAAAATAAAAGGAGTTACTCGAAGCTATTAACACGTGGGTAAATTATCTTTATGTTTGCTATTTAACTTGGCGGTCAATATTTTGTTTTACATATTAGAACATGTAATAAACTAACATGTTTAGTTGAAAATGTTAATGAACTCAGAACGTTTGTGCTAATTTGTAGAAAACAATTTCAATAGTAATTATTAGAACTAGACGAGTGACTTCCTCGAGAAGGATTTTCAATAGCATAATAAGAATACATCAGACGTCTGCTGCTTTCTGGAAAGCGATTCGCTCTACTAACTTTAGTTAAGGCTTACTGGACCTGCGCTACCGACGCACTTTTTATTCATACAGGCATGGCTCCTCTTCACTTCACAACCTGTATATGGGCCGAAACTCAATGTTGTATGGTGTTTCTCTCCCACCTGTAAATTTACCCAGAGTTCGTGGAGAGATTGAGAACTTGCCCTGAAGTTGGCCCTTTTAGATGATTTGCAACATCGCTGGTCTTCCGTGGGCAGACTGACATTTTTATTTCTTCCCGATGTGAGGACTCGAATTTCTT
Source organism: Molanna angustata (assembly GCA_963576475.1). Classification (NCBI taxonomy): domain Eukaryota; kingdom Metazoa; phylum Arthropoda; class Insecta; order Trichoptera; family Molannidae; genus Molanna; species Molanna angustata. The sequence continues at coordinate 27,684,927 of OY754972.1, forward strand.
CCTCGTGGATTGTTCCCGATCTTTGGACCACGCAATTCCTTACTGGACATGGCAATTTCTAAAGTTATCTTTTTTGTTTTTACTTATCCGATTCGTCCTCATGTCAGTTTTGTGATAACTCTGAACAGACTTCTGAGTATATCCTATGGGAATGCACTAACTTCTCCGTGTCAACTATTCGACGAGAACTCTAAAACGATGTCCGGGGGAATTTCTTTGGACCCATAGGACATGCGAACCTTGTAGCCACGATGAACAACTTAAGGGCTTTCAAGACTTTCTGTCTTAAATTCGGTGCACTTTTATCTTCATTATCAGAGAACGGTGAGCTAGTTGTATCCACATGATTAGCTTTCTTTGGTACTTTAAGTGCAGTGTCTGCAAGGTTTTAGAGATCTACGGACTCTTCGTATGTTTTTAATGTGTTCTCTCAGAGTTTTGCACGGGACTGTTATTAGTCCCCATAAGCAGAACGGGTGGTGGTAGGGGAAGAACAGCATAACTAGAATTATATTCGTCTGCATAATAAAGAAAAAAAAAATGCTGGTTTTCCTTGGTAAGGGAACGAATTTTAAAATTATTTTCTACACATTCATCATTTCATTGCAATTTCAGAATGGATTTAAGAGATCATAAACATCAAGCCTCCAAGTGTTTTTATATAGTTTCGAGGTACCTTACTATCCGATATGTAATCAAGTAAGCTATCAATAGATCAATTTTATCACTATTTCTGTTTTGGGAGTACCTATATGTAGGTATAATACATACATAGGTACCATCAAGCCACGTCCTTCACGGGATAGGCAGAGAGAACCGAACGCCACTTGTTTCTATCTTGACACACACATTCATCGCCTCGTCGACATTCATATATCGTCTTATATATATTTTCTTCTGTTGGTCACGCTTCTATCATTTCCGTCATTCAAAATACTGTTCATATGGACATGCCATCTCTTTGTTGGGCGGCCCCGACCTCTCATTCCATTCTTGTCCGAAATGTATATTTTCTTCGTCAGGCGTTCCTCATTCATTCTCCCCATGTGCTCAAACCATCTAAGTGTGTTCACTTTCATTCTATTAATGACATCTTTCTTTATCTTACATTCTTCCCTTATGTCCTCGTTTCTGACTGTCTGTGTGTATGTAACCATTTATGAATTTGTGCATTATAGCTATATAGATTGGAACTGATAGGACACGAATAAATGAACACATTTTGACATAGACGAAATTAGAATATTATAAATTTGTATACGAAAAATTTGAAATGTATACTACAAATTTTCGTATGCACTGAATAAAGCACATACATTTCCAAGTTCTTTAATGTTTTTTTTCTCTATAGAGGTATAATAAATTGATAGGTATGTTTAGTACAGGTGGAGCCTCTAGTAATACAAAAACGAGGTACCTAATTGTATGTAAAAATATTTAATAACACTTGCGCTTAGGTTATTTTGATATAATTTATAAGGGGGTGCTAGTGAACAGAGTAGTCAGAAGGTTCAGCATAGTGGACGTTGCCAGCTTGTCATATTTAAAATTCAATTCAATATTTCAATGCACTTAATAATACATTTTAGTGCTGTTCAACCCATGTTTAATGGAAACTTAATTATAATTGTGTAGGTACACATATGTATAAACTCAGATTGGTATGGTAGGTAAATATTTATATTGTACAAATAGCTTTGAAATGACTATTTAAGTGTTAGTCAGTGACTTAATTAAGAGATGACTTCTGTTTTATGGTGGGTTAGCGCATGTGTAATTGCATACAAGGCAGCTATGTAAATCATTGGTTAGCTGTCCGACTTGTAGTGCAATCAGTCTACTGAGATACGCCTGAACTATTTTGCACATTTATAAGGTTATTATTTATTTTATTTCACAGCTTTGTACGTCCTTGATGAATTATCAATAACAAAGATTATAATAAAATAATTTAATGAATATAATGAGAAATTCGTGTGATGCTAGCAATATGGTAGCGATTAGGTGGATTTCATATTTTTTTAAATTTATTTAATATTATATAAACAGCATAAAAATATGAAATAACAATAACATGTGTGTCTTGTAATTAAATTTAATTGACGGAGATGGAGACAAGGACAAATGTATACATATGTTGTTCATACTTTTATTTTTATTTATTTTATTTTTATTTATTTTATTTTTATTTAGTTTTTATAACATTATATTTATAATGACAAAAGTAAGTAGATTACTGCTGCCCAACTAGGAAATCCTGTTCTAGGGCTAGAAATTTGTATGGACAATCCGAATCTGTGGCCATGTAAAAGTCTTGAGAGGTCAGTAATGCTGGGGAGCGTTTCAGAAAGAATAACGAGGGGGAGATCACCTACTAAAGGGACCGAACAGGTCAAGGAACCTGTGTACTTCACGATAAGATATGGGACACACCGTGTCGGAGACAGAAAGGCCTAGAAGGAGCTTTTTACAGCATCACGCAGAGTGTTCAAGAGAGAATTGAATTTTGTTAGTTTCTTAAAATCTCAGCTATGATATTTAATACATAAACACGTCATATGAGAAAAAAAACGCTCTCCATAAATAGTACAATTTAACGAGTTCTTACAATATCACCCAGAAAAAGCAGACACGACAGAATGCATTAAGTGAAAAAGAGATTAAAACAATAATATATATTCAGACACACTGCATACAATTTTTTTTTACTCCAGTGTAATCACATTATAATTACCTCGCACACCAAATAATGACTGTGAAATAGATTAACTTATATTAAGATATAGCTGTGTGCAAAAGTAAATAGAACAAATCCTCTGCATTCCTACAAGCGAATATGACTTGACTACTCTCCCGTTTTCTAAAAATAAAAATAACTATATATGTCTGGTCGTTCCTTCGCAGATCTAGTGTAAATTTTACATGTTTTTATCACACAATATGGCATTTTGACTACGAAAATACAACATCAAGTGCGGTAAAACAGAGGCATGCGCCTAACTTTTTGTTTACCGAATTTAATAACGAGTAACAAATCTATAATTTTCCAACAGTCGATTTGTCCAAGAGAATTTAATTCTCTTAACATATCGACAAAGTACCTATCAAGTCAAGATTCGCGAGATTTGAATGCAGGGTCTATATTTTTCACGGTTTTTTCCAAATTTGAAGTCAAAAAACACCAACTTAGAGGCTTCGCAGCATATATGTTCCACATACTCAGAATTCGGATTAGAACATTTAGTGTGTCTGTGTGTCTTTCCCTCCCTCCCCCCCCCCGTATAAATTTTGATCCGCTTTTGATTCACAGAGCCTAGAATTTTGAATTTTCGTTAGTCAGGAGTTATGAACTTTTGATTTAATTCTATATTTTTCCATATATCTCAAAAACCATATAGGTTAGAACCCTGAAAATTGTTTTTTTTTTAATTTCCAAAGTTTCTCAAATATTTTTTATCAAGAAAAACATTTTTTTAAAAATATCGAAACACCCCAAATAGATAATTCAATTTGCTATAAAAAATATGAAAAATGTAGTACATCTCAAACATATTTTAATTTTTTTTTAAAAAATTGATTTTAATGACGACATCGTTTCATACAATTTGTAAGCAGTATACACTATACACAATAGGTACCTACGGGGACTCGATAGTTTGATACTTAATTTCCAAACATACATACATGTCATACCATCATCCTGTTTTCATATTCTGGGTAGGAAAAAAGTCTGACCTCCATACTATCCTATCCTGACATACATACCAACATGTTTTATATAGAAAACAAAAAATGTAGTACATCTCAAACATATTTTAATTTTTTTTTAAAAAATTGATTTTAATGACGACATCGTTTCATACAATTTGTAAGCAGTATACACTATACACAATAGGTACCTACGGGGACTCGATAGTTTGATACTTAATTTCCAAACATACATACATGTCATACCATCATCCTGTTTTCATATTCTGGGTAGGAAAAAAGTCTGACCTCCATACTATCCTATCCTGACATACATACCAACATGTTTTATATAGAAAACAAAAAATGTAGTACATCTCAAACATATTTTAATTTTTTTTAAAAAATTGATTTTAATGACGACATCGTTTCATACAATTTGTAAGCAGTATACACTATACACAATAGGTACCTACGGGGACTCGATAGTTTGATACTTAATTTCCAAACATACATACATGTCATACCATCATCCTGTTTTCATATTCTGGGTAGGAAAAAAGTCTGACCTCCATACTATCCTATCCTGACATACATACCAACATGTTTTATATAGAAAACAAAATATCTTACAATATTTTATTAATTTGTGTTTAAGTGTTTATAGTTTGGTACGTATTCTTCAATTGAACACACTATCGCCATCGACAGTTGGATCTCATGTGTTACATATTACTAGTTATATATCATTGGTTATGATTGTGTGATTGTATTGTGAGGTATCTTGTATTCGAGATTGTGTCTATTATAAGATTTTGTTGATACTGTATTATAAAAAAGTTAGTTTTATTATTATACGTAGGCAAAGAAAATAAATGCACAGATAGTGCTGTGAACAACTATTTTTCTATAATTATGAACTATTGTAAAAAGAAATAAATGCAAGGGACCGCCAAGGATCATCAAAATCGTATGTATATAAATATAGGATTGCACCACGAAAAGATGGTAATGTTACTTATAAAGGGTAGGTAATTAAAAAATAAATTAAGCATTCATTTTTTTAAGTAAACTAACTCTTCCTTTCTAAGACACGCCAACCTTGGCTAAATAACAACTTATAACCGATATGTCAGCAGTTTGGTTGAGTCTGCCGCAGGGCTTTTCAAATTTTGTTCATGTGTTAAAATTTGCAGACTTACTGCCGTTTACTCTCTATACAGGGTGACCCCAGAAGTGATAGAACAAATGAAACGCAGGGATAGGAGACAGAATTACCCACTAATTTGGGTAGTCATTTTATAATGGTTTGATTCAACGAATCGAAAAACATTATTTTTGAATGTCATGTTTAATAAGCCTATTGAAAATCATACCTTTCGAATGGCATGTTCATTAAACGAATTAAATACGGATATTTTCGCCATTTTACTTTTTACATGATGTATAGCGTTTATAAATATTCATTTCCACTACTTTTGACGATGATTTAAAACAGTAAATTAAATAATATGTAATTTATAAGGTGTTAAATGAAAAACGAGAAAAAAACATTACTTCCGAAAGTATAATTTAAAATGTAAAAGCAGATACATACATTCAATCAAGGTATTTGGTTCTCTTCGTCAAGGTTTGGAAATTGACGGTTAAAAATTTTTTTTTTTGGGTTTTTCGGTGCATTACAAATCAATGACATTTATATACACATAGATACGTTTTATGAGAACAAAACGCTTTAGAAAATGGTAAATTTTAACGAATTCAACGATATCACCAAGAAAGAGCACACACACGACAGTATAATACATTAAATGAGAAAGACATAGTATGTACAATAATGGACACTGCGGACATAATTTCTCATTTACTATAGTGCAATCACCTTATAATTCTGTCACATCAAGTAATGACTGAAAGAGACGAAGGTACCTATATTAAGTTATATCTGTGTGAAAAAGCGAATAAAACAACATAAACCCTCTGCATACCTACAATCGAACATGATTGATTACTCTCTCGTACTCAAAATAAAAATAGCTATCGAAAAATCCATATATAAATTATCGAATAAATATTCAGTATGAAAATACATATACATATATTTGGTCATTCCCTCACAGTTCTAGTATATATAATTTTTTTTTTACATCATACAATATGGCATTTTGACTACGACAATACAACATAAAGTGCGGTAAAATTTAGTGAAGTATGCACCTTATTTTTTTTTTACCGAATTTAAAGACTAGTAACGTATTTATTATTTTTATATGCTCGTATCATTGCTTCAAATATGTAACGATATTTCGAATTTAAATGAAATAAAAACTATGGATATTGATGATTCCTACAGTAATTTATCAAAGTGACATAATTTAACTATTATATCTTAAATAACTTACACTGTCCAAGTTTTACTGACATAGAAGCATTTTTCTGTTGTAGATTGAAGAGAGCCAAATCGATCGAAAATACTGTCTTATAATCGGAAATACTGTCTTCGATCAGAAATACTGTCTATCAAATCGATCGGAAATTACTGTCTTTTATCCCCCTTTTCGTTTCGTCCATCACTTCTAGACCACTCTGTATACTCAAATGTATCTCTGTTGAGTGTCCGTACGGAGCAAGTACAGTACCTACATCATATTACTATGTACCAATGTGCGCTCGAGGCGTCCATATTTTGACGATTGTAATGATCAATCTATCTCTTTCTCCGGACAAGCTCCTGTGAGGATGATTAATATATTCCCTTCAAGTTGCCATATATTCAATTATTATTCTTTTAATTATTCGCTTCTTCATTGTCGATTGGGTAAAAATAAAAACAAAATCATGAGACTGATTTTTTACAGCGTTAATGGGGATCAGGACAGTTGGTTGGTTACGATTCATATGTTTAATAAAAATACATGCCAACACGAAGAACAGTACCAAAGGTTTATTTGTAATAATTTAAAATTGTAAGTCAGATATAGATAAAAATATAAACTGCTTCTCGCTATTATCATAATTAAATTAATCAATGTATGTAAATCTGCACTAGACTAACCAGCGCTGAGGGCACTTCGATCTGCTGGCTTTATTTTACTATCTATTCCGTACCACAATACACAAAGGTTTTCATTTAAATTCAACAGAACTTTGTTATTATTAAAGTCCAAATTTGTCGTCCAATTCGATCTTTAGGGGTTGTGGCCAACGCTATATTCCTCACTACCGAGTCACTCCATTAAGTTTGGAATTTTGTATAGATAAAATTCAGCATTATCATGAAATGAGTTTCTTAAACTATTTTTGTTTTATTAGAATCAGTTTCATAAGCTTGATATTACGTTGAAATATTTGACAGTTGAAAATATTCAGAAGCACTGATAAGATTTCCTTAAAAGTCTAATGGAGTCTTAATGAGTATTAGGTATACAAATTTGTAAAATTTAAAAATAATCAAATGAGTACTTTAGTCTACATATAATCGATGAAGTAGAATATATAGTAGGTACATATGTATTAGATTGCACATAGTATACAACACGCAGCACACACACAGATATATTGTGATAAGACTTTCATAATACAATTTCAGCATGATACTAGTTTATAATCTGCAATATGAAACGACCTAATTCCTCTCTCTCTTTTGTTTTCTTTCATTATTCCAATATTTTGAAATCCAATATTTAATTTATATTTGTTTTTTCATTATTCCAATATTTTATTTATGTATATTTTACTATTTACATTACTTACTACAGTAAAAACTTTTTTCGAAACTGTTTTTTCTTAATGGTACATATATTTTGTTTAATTTAACAACAATTTGCTGCATGACGTTAATTGAGCAAACACAGCAAAAAACTTTTTGTATCCAAAATAAATTCAACGTGAACAAATTAAAAAACGTATTTTTTTTGTTTCGAGAACATGAAACGATCAACTGTCCTAGAATAATGTAAAATATTGATTCGAATCTTGAACTGATTCTGCCAAATCAAAGAGGAAGTAGATACTTATTGATTTTGTTTCAATATGCATATTTTAAAAGGTTAATGAATATGCAATGATAGATATTTACCAATGTGTTATCTCCACACACGAACCTAAACTGTACACTGTACATTATCGTTCATTTGATAAATGACATACGTGAATCATTTTCGAACCAATTCGTTATATTATTAAAAATAATAATATCATGGTTCAAAATAAACTACATTTCATAATCCATGTTATCAAGCTATAGGTAACTCTTGTGTTTGCAAATAGTAATAGACCCAATGTTATTTAACACACACTCACATTCTGTCCTTAATTTATACATATTTTAACGCAAAATTTTGTAGAGTAGGTATAATAGATATATAATAAAAAAAATATATTAAATTGATTTACATAACAAAAACGAGTGGGTTGTGGCCAACGCTATACTCCTCACTAACGAGTCATTCTATAAAGTATTCAAATTTTGTATGGAAAATATTCAGCATTTTCATGAAATGAGTTTGTTAAATAATTTTTATTTAAATATTTTATTACGAAAACTTGATAACTCTTCAATGCCATTTTATGAAATTGATGTGCCTTTTTACCAATTTGATAATAAAAATATCATATTCTAAGTTTCCTGAGCTTGGGGTCACTTTGAAATATTTGACAGATAATACTAGTAATTCTAGGGTAAATAGATCGCATAGAGAACCCCTTACAACCCATCTATTGAGTATGTTAATTATCTTGATTGGTGAATTATTCCCATTCGATGGAAGATAAATGCGTTCGCTACATTTTATAGGGCTTACATCTAAAGTAATAAAGCAATCAAAATGTTAGTGTCTGTGTGTGTGTGTGTGTGTGTGTGTGTGTGTGTGTGTGTGTGTGTGTGTGTGTGTGGGTGTGTGTGTGTGTGGGTGTGTGTGTGTGTGTGTGTGTGTGTGTGTGTTTGTCTCACGCCTTCTGAAAAACCAAGAGCATCTAAAAATCTAATTTATGTGCGAACGTGTACCTGTATACCTGATGCAGTGTCACGCTAAAAATAATGCGATAAAAATGCTGAATTTTAAAAATATTTCAATAATTATTTTTTTCATACAAAATTTTCCAAGTCGTATCTGTCAAAAAAGTGTACATTTTGCACGCAAATATCTGTTAGTTTAAAAGTTAGAAGTATGTATTTACACGAAAAAAAATTACTTTCAAGTATAACTTAGCGTTTAAGTGAAAAATATGGTGAATATTTTGTATAATTATAATGTTTAACTTATTTTTAAAGTAAGCGTTTTGTACATAAATGCCGCCATTTTAATATCTTTTCATACAATATTTCATTTTCCTACCGAATGAATATGTTCTTGAAAATAATAAACCTTTGAAATAAATGTAATTATGAAATAATAAAATGAAACACAAGACATTACAGCGAGTTTTAAGACATATATTGTAAAAATGTGTTTATTATTAGTAAAGATATAGGCATAATAAAATTGCATAATTTGTATATAATATTTGATTTATCTTACAATTTTCATTTTTATGGCATCGAACAAACCAATGTAGGTACCTACATATTCAAAAAAGTCTCAAACCATTTGATATTTTTAACGTATTGGAATGGTTACTATGGTAACGGAAAGATTCTGATATTCAAATAAAATTAGTTATGAATCGAATTTATTTAGAACATTGTTGTAGGTAGGTACCTACCTATTACTATTTACTTACAAATCAACAATATACTGATTTTCTATCGGAAAATTATTTTATTTGTTTATTTATGCATGTATGCGATGTACTCCTAAACCGTTTGTCCGATTAAAATGAAACTTTGGTGAATTGTCGAGCGTATGCCCGGGATGGTTTCTGGATTTAAACTTTTTTCTTATTCTTCTTCTTCTTCGTGTATTTTGTCATTTTACCTATGAAGGGGGAATATCCTGGGAAAAGAAGGTCCGACTGTCCTTCCATCTCTTCGCAGATTTCTGGATTTAAACTTTTTTCTTCTTCTTCTTCTTAATCGTGCATTTGGTCATTTTACCTATGAAGGAGAACTATCCTGGGAGAAGAAGGTCCAATTTTCCTTCCATATCTTCGCAGGTATCTGGATTTAAACTTTTTTCTTCTTCTTCTTCGTGTATTTAGTAATTTTACCTTTGAAGGTGGAGTATCCTGGGAAAAGAAGGTCCTTTCATCTCTTCGCGGTTCTTCCAGGATGGTTTCTGGATTTAAACATTTCTTAAGCGACTGAAGGGACGGGATGCAATGAAGGTATGGGATGCACTAAAGGGCCTGAAGGGATGGGAAGTATAAAAGGGTCTGAAGGGACGGGAGGTACTGAAGGGCCTGATTGAAAGGGACGTAATGATGGATTGAAGGGACGGGAGGTACTGAAGGGTCTGAAGCGACGGTTCATGGAGTCTAATTCTTTTTCTTCTTAATTTTATGTAGACTTTACAGTTTTTACACAAACTATTTCCTTTAGTCTTTTTCTTCGTTTTCTTTGTTGAATTTTATACAAAACTATTTCCTATAGATTAATCTTCTTTTTTTATGAAGACCTTTTAGTCAGTTTTTATACAATCTATTTCCAATAGTCTAATTCTTCTATTTTGTGTATGTTTTCTTATTTTATGTAGACCATTGGGATAGTTTTTTATACAAACTATTTCTTATAGTCTTATACTTATTCTTCTCTTTTTTATTTAGACTTTTGGGTTAGTTTTAAGTCTATTGTGCAGAAATATTATTAACGATATGCACACTTGATGAAAATACATATGTAAAAACGAATGGGATGTGGGATGTGACGATGTAACCTGCACTAGAATCTTTTCAATACTTTTGTTTAATCAAATTTAAACCATTTATATCATCCTATTTTGAATAATTTTCAACACCTTCATATTTGATTTCGTTGACGATATTTAAAGAATGGGGGTTGTGGCCATTACTGAACTCTTCACAACGTTTATATTGAAATTAAAAACTATTTACTCTAGTTTAAGTCTTCTTCTTCTTCGTTAATGTAGACTTTTGTGTCAATTTTAAGTCTATCACTCTAATTGTGCAAAAATATAATGCACACTTGATGAAAAAATATAAAAACGAATGGGATGTGACCAACGCTAGATCTTTTCGGTACATGATTTAATCAAATTTTAACCACATTCCAACATCCAAAATTACAAAATTTTCAATAGGTACATATTACAATTTGTTTTCGATGATAATATTTAAAAATGGGGGTTGTGGCCAAACCAATCTCTTTACAACGTTGATAAATAGTCATATATTTAAAACCATTTCGCATAGTCCATGCGAGCAGAAATTGTATAAATATTATACTTCATTCACACTTTATAGCAATATATAAAAAAGAATGGGTTGTGGCCATCACTTGAACATTTTACAATGCTTAAACTCAATCAAATATCAAACCACTTTTCATAGTCCGATATTGCAAAATAATTGGGTGACAATATTATAAAAAACGATTGCTTATTTCTTCACAATTTTACATTCTTGGCCAACGGCGGGACATAAAAGCTAGTCTTTAATATTATTTACTGTTTCGCATCGACCTGGTTATTACTTTGATGCGTATAGTTTACATACGATAGCAAACCTTGAGAGGAAAATAGTAATCTAAAGTAATAAAGCAATCAATATGTTAGTGTGTGTGTGTGTGTGTGTGTGTGTGTTTGTCTCACGCCTTTTGAAAAACCAAGAGCATCTAAAAATCTAATTTATGTGCGAACGTGTACCAGTATACCTGATGCAGTGTCACGCTAAAAATAATGCGATTAAAATGCTGAATTTTAAAGATATTTCAATAATTATTTTTTTCATACAAAATATTCCAAGTCACATCTGTCAAAAAAGTGTACATTTTGCACGCAAATATCTGTTAGTTTAAAAGTTAGAAGTACGTATTTACACGAAAAAAATATATTTTCAAGTATAACTTAGCTTTTAAGTGAAAAACATGGTGAATATTTTGTCTAATTATAATGTTTAACTTATTCCAAAGTAAGCGTTTTGTACAAATGTACATATAACTCCGCCATTTTAATATCTTTTCATACGATATTTAATTTTCCTATAGAATGAATATGTTCTTTAAAATAATATACCTTTGAAATAAATGTGATTATGAAAAAATAAAATGAAACACAAGACATTACAGCAAGTTTTAAGACATATATTGTAAAAGTCTGTTAATTATTAGTAAAGATATAGGCGTAATAAAATTGCATAATTTGTTAAAAATATTTGATTTTTCTGACAATTTTCATTTTTATGGCATCGAACAAACCAATGTAGGTACCTACATATTCAAAAAAGGGACTGCCTCCCTGACCAGCCACGATAGCCTAGAATGTACACCGATGTTTTAAACCTAACCTACAAAATTTTAGTAAAAATAGGTTGGTTAGGATTGTTTGTAGTTATAATTGCGACTGGCGTGAGCCAGTTGCATTATATATTAAAAAAAGTAACTATAATATTAAAATAAAATAACTAAATTGGTGCTGGTCAAATATTTTTTAACCAGCTGGCTGGTCAGGGAGGCAGTACCTTCAAAAAATGTCTCCATAACATTTGATATTTTTCACATGTTGGAACATGGTTACTATGGTAACGGACACATTCTGATATTCAAATAAAATTTGTTATAAATCGAATTCGAATTAATTTAGAACATCATTGTAGATAGGTACCTACATACCTAATACTTACTACTTAAAAACCAAGAATATACTGATTTTGTATAGGAAAATTATTAAACTATTTCATTTTGATGACAATATATAAAAAAATCGGGGTTGTGGCCATTGCTGGATCTTCACAACGTTTATATTCATATTAAAAACTATTTAACATAACTTAAGTCTTCTTCTTCTGTAATGTAGACTTATGTGTCAGTTTTAAGTCTATCAGTTTTATTGTGCAAAACTATAATAAACTATATGCACACTTGACGAAAAATATAAAAACGAATGGGATGCGACCAACACTAGAATATTTTCAGTACTTTTGTTTAATCAATTTTTAAACCATTTCCCATCATCCAAAATTACTAAATATTTAAAACACATTATTTGCGTTCGATGACAATATATAAAAATAGGGGTTATGGCCAACTCCAAACTCTTTACGACGTTGTATTTTTATAATAAGTCATATTTAAAATCATTTCCCATAGTCCATGCGTGCAGAAATTATATGTGCTTATATATAAAAGCAAATGGATTGTGGTCATCACTTTAAGATTTTACACCGCTTAAACTCAATTAAATTTCAAACAACTTTTCATACTACGGTTAAAAAAAATTATGTGTGACAATATTATGTAGGTATATAAACTATTGTTTATTCCATCACTAATTTACATTCTTGGCCAACGGCGGGACATAAAAGCTAGTATTAAATAAAATATCAAGTAATCGTCTTTGTGAGAAATATAAGAAGTATTGTAGGTACAAATGTAGATATTTTCATTGAAAATCGTCTTGAAAAGATTATTTTGGGTCTCATATTTTACTATATTTGCACGTTCCGAGTGCTTAAAATAACTTGAATATATATTTTTTAAGTTTAATAAACCAGCATTTTTTAGTTTATCAATTATTAACATTAATTTACTAATTTATAAAAATTAGAGTAATAGGTAATTATATTATTTTGTAATATTTACTCGGGTACACTAAGATCCACCCAACCTACTGGCTACCAACTTTGAGCCACATTGTACCACAAGACCTCCGAAGACAGAACGCTCTCCTAAAAGAATATAGGAAGTTACTAAAACAACCTGAGCTGCCGAGCTGCCCAGATCTGGAATACCTCTTGACCAGCAACAGGCTCAGATCAAGAAATCCCCCGCTAAAATCAGCAAAAAAATCTACAGGACTCCAACTTTAGCATCATGGAGACACGGAGAGCCAGATGGGAGGAGGTCTCAAACCCGATGAACCACGGCCTGCCCTGCATATCAAGTAAACCGTCGGGTGTTGAGTGACTCAGCGACGAATTACATTTTAAATATTGATATTAAACCTTGACAAGCAAGCCTACTTGTGCTAATTACTATTATTTTTATATCTAAACTTTGTTTTGTTATGATGTGTATGTATGTGATTAACCCATACGATAAATTAATTATTTAGGTACTACAGGTGAAGAGAGCGAAATCTCTAATTACACGTGTTCAAAATCACAATTATGAAAAATTTAATCCGTTACATCTGTGTTTTAAAGCTTTACAATAACATAATAAAAAAGTGTTGAAAACGACCGAAGACGCAATAAATTGATTACTTGATGAGGTTTATTTCCATAATGCATAAATTCAATCAAATACACATGTCCGTAACGTTTAAAATACTCCAAGAAAACATGCGATTCTCCAGTATTTAAACATTAAACAACTTCTCACATACACATGAAACGTTCTACCAGATTGTTATCATTGTGCTAAGGTACACGTATAATAATAATTTTATCTTTCTTTATCGTCATATTGCCTTATAATAGAGTCATGGCACACCGAGCGACTGCAACCGTTACAGAAGTCGTATTGCGATTTATATTTTCATATATGAAATAACATATTCATTGAAAAATAGAATTTTGTTTCAATTAGTGTAAGGATACAAGGAATATCTCAGATATTTATAAATTCAAGTTCTAGACATGGACGCTGCACATCTCATAAAAAAATTAGAGAATTTGTTGTTTCTAACAATTTTCCAACAGTCAAGTATCAAGCCAAGATTTGTATACAGGGTCTATATTTTTCACGGCTTTTTCAACTTTGAAGTCAAAAAACACCAAATTAGAGGCTTCGCAGCATATATGTTCTATGCGTGGATTTACTCAGAATTCGGAGTAGAACACTTAGTGTGCATGTCTGTGTGTTTGTCCGTCCTCACCTTATAACTTTTGATCCGATCAATGCACAGATTCTGAAATTTCAGAATAAATAGATAGTTTAAGTCCTACAAAAATTTTATACTCAGATTTTTTAATTTTCGTTTCAGTCAGGGGTAATCAACATTTGAATCAAATTTAGTGACGACATCGTTTCATACAATTTATAAGGTAGTATACACTACACAATATCTACGGGAACTCAATACTTTGATACTTTGCTCCAAAAATTCGTACCATCATGCTGTTTTCAAATTATGGGTAGGAAAAAAGGACCGACTTCCATACAATCCTATATTGACTCACATACCAACATGTTTTATATAGAAAACAGAATATCTTAAAATACTCAATAATTTGGATTTAAGAGTTTATAGTTTGGCGAGCTAGAGCAAATAGGGAGTTGTTGTCTACCATCAAGGTCCGAAAAATCTCGTACCTGGGTCATGTGCTGCGTGGAGATAAATATTGCCTTCTCCAGCTCATCTTGGAGGGCAAGATTGAGGGACACCGAGGACCCGGCAGAAAACAGATGTCCTGGCTGCGCAATGTGAGAGAATGGACCGGCATCCGGAGTGTGGAGGAGCTGTTCCGAGTAGCCCAGGACAGGGAGACATTCGCCGGAGTGATCGCCGACGTTGGGGGGACCCAACGTGGCACTTAAAGAAGAAGAAGAAGAACGTATTCTTTAACTTTACATACAATCGCTATCGACCGTTGGATTCCATGTGCTACATGCAACTAGTCATAAAAAAAACATTTTCAATTAACAATGCACTTCCTCCCCGAAGCACAAGTTTCCTTCTTTTCGGGGAGAATTTTCAAATTCTATTTGTGATATTTTTAAACTTTGTCAAGATATATTCTGTATCATCTATTTTACACTTTCATATATATTTTTTTTATAATTCCATATAATTTACTTTACTTAACTTAGACGAATAGAATATATTTGCATTTTGCCTATAACTAAATATAACCTTCAACCTAAATATGTGTTATCATTACATTATACAACATTATTTGGAACTCCATGATATAAAATTGGTATAAAACAATTTTTTTTAAAATAGTTAGAATTTGATTCTTGTTAAATTATTATTTTTGGTATTCTATGAGGTTCATAATTGTAAATGTCTATGTCGAAACGATTAAACCATGTTAAGTATTTGGAAATTCCATTATGCCACGGTTCTATAATTGTACCGACATTTTATGATTAATGTTGGATCGTGTGTTAGTAAAGTCTAGGTATGTATTATTTGAGCATTGTCGTGCGATTATGCGACTATTCAATATGTGATGGTGGCTTTACGGTGTCAAAAAATAAGGTGTTGCGTGTGCAATACCAAATCGGGTGAAATATCATTAATTTCTATACACTTCTGCAAATAAAATCAATTCTAAATGTGTATTATGATATTTGAAGCACTTGCTTATACAAAATATTGTCTCATTTGAATATTTTACATTTATGACGATAATATTATGTTGATAATATTTACGTAAATAATATGAAAATAACCTTTAATATTTACATTCATACAGATATTGACGTCTTCGAGCCGAAAAGGTTTGATCATTTTAAATTATATTCAACATACATAATCCGGTAAAAGCAAATGACACTTCATTTGAAAAGCAAGGGAGAAATGTTCTTGATAATATGAAACAGATTATACTTAGAGAAGATATGTACAATTACATTTTATACCTTTTAGGTACATACATAGAAACTGAATTGTTAGTATCAACAAATTCTGTAATGTTTTTGAATGTTTATTGTTAGTAATATTCAAAATTATTTATTTCGAAATACTTGTATAAGAATTCTTTCCTTATTCTTATATAAAATTAATGTACAGACTATGAGTAAAACGAGTGGGTTGTGGTCAACGCTTAACTCCTCACTAACAAGTCATTTATAAAGTATTCAAATTTTGTGTGGAAAATATTCAGCATTTTCACGAAATGAGTTTGTTAACTTATTTTTTATTAAAATATTTTATTTTGAAAACTTGACAAATCTTCAATGCTATTTTATGTAATTGATGTGCCTTTTTACCAATATGAAAATAAAATTTTCAAATTCAAATTTTTCTGAGCTCGGGGTCACTTTGAAATATTTGACAGTTAAAAATGAGAAGCACTATTCAGATATCCTTCCAAATCTAATGGGGTCTAAGCGAAAATTAGATATAAATATTTACAAAATTTGAAAAGAATCGAATGAGTATATAATTATATATAATTGATAAAGTAAAATAAACACACCGTACCGTACATAGCACACACACATAGATACATTGTGACGAAACTTTCAGAATTCAATCTCAGCATGATACTTGTTGATAATCTGCAATAAAAAAATCCTATAAAAATTGCGAAATCATAACTCCCCACTTAGTGAGGAGTAAAAAACTAAAGTTGGGTTTTTTGCTATACGTGGGAGTAAGAGATGGAGTGAATAGTAGGGGCCGCCCCAGAAAGGGATGGCAGGACCATGTGAATGATATTTTGAAAGAAGGAAATATAAGAAGCTTGAATAATCGACGAGCATGTAAAGAGACGATGCATGGATGTAAAGGAAGCTAGGAATGTATGCAAACATAGAGGAGTATGGCGCTCGGTTCTCTCTGCCTACCCCGTAAGGGATATGGCGTGATGGTATGTATGTATGTATGTTTTTTGCTATAGTGAAAATTCTTGGAACCAAATCAAGCAACGATTTGATCTAGATAACAATTACGACTCCTAAAATTAATACAAAATATACAACACAATATTGGTGGATAAGAAAAGCAAGAATTGCAAGAGAAATTATGTAGAATAACTCATCTGATGAGAAATAAACCCAGGACGCCTGCCGAACAATCCAGGATTGTACAAAAATATTTTATTCAGCATGATCCTGTTTAAAATTTGTAAACGTTAATTGACACAAAGAAGCGTTATCAAAAGCTGTTGTTTGGTGCACATAAAAATGTTTAAAATATTACGTTGGTTTTTTGGCAAAAATGAAAGTACATAGGTACGCAGAATAATAGTCTCGCTACCGAATCAGATTGTGAAGTAAATATTGGCTACCGTTACTACTGGTTGATATTATGTAGGTATGTAGGAATCGATAAGAAGTAAATTTGAAGAGAGATACAACAGAATTAACATACAGTAATGAGCGGCACGGCACTGTCGTGGACACAATTGGAATGGCCTATACAGTTGTCCCAACGACTGGCTGACATAAAGTGGGGCCAGTAATAAAATCGCCCAAATAATATTAAGGCCGTCCCACGCGCGACTACTCTGGTCCATTGTTTGGCAGGTTTGGATCTTGTTCTTTATGACACTTTATGCCGCATTATTTACACAATGAGAACATCTCTTAGGGGACATGATACAAATTCGAAACTTTGGCACTGCGCCGATTATGACGCTGATACTGCCTTAATTGCATCTTATTTACACACATATTCAGCTCCAACAATACACTGAAAAAATAGGAATACTCGCTGGTATAAGAAGCCATTGAAATCTTTTTAACAACAACAAAGTAAATTGTCAATAATTTGCAGATACATAATTATTTATATTGTTCGATCCACTTACATAGAAGTTCTACTAGAATGTTTGGCTACCGATCTTTGCTGTAACTGAAATTTTTGGTTTTGATGAAACATTTCTTCTTCGGTTTCCATTTTGCAGATTATTTAGCAGCAAAGCAATGCATCTTTTCTTCCATACGGTCTTCAGCGACTCTCTTGAACTATGAATAGGAAGTAGGAAGTACACTTCATGTCGTGGCAAACCTGATCTAAGTATTCCTATAGCAAGGACGACCTCTGTCATAACTAAACTATTGGTAACAAAAGTTTAACTATTATTACGGTGAGCACAAAATAGTTGGTAACAAAGTTTGGTAGTAGGTATATTATATTTCTCTTTTACGTGATATTACAATGAGGTTTATTTATTAAGAATGGACTTCTCTTACTTCTATGGAAATTTGATCTACATTAAAACGATTTTTTTCATTAAAAGTATCTCATTTAATCATATATTTTGTGTCCCTTTTAATATCTAAGGCTCAACAATACCTACACTCAATACCGGCAGTAAAACTTTATTATGAATGGCCGTAATCTAGTACAGAAATTAGCATTAATATATTGACACTGGCGCAGATATCTTTAAACCAAGATTGTCCCATATCTCCCATCATAATACATTAGTGTATTATCTCACCAAAACTGCGAGGAGACTTGCGTATGTCCTGACGCCGCCACTTGAAACCACAATAAAATCAGCCACTTTATCGACTATCCCGGTACACTTGTTACAATTGTAAAGCTCACGCAGTCAATTTGTTGGATACTTTTATAGCCAAAGATGTGCACTTTATCGTAAGAAAACAACAATAAAATTAAAATTTAAGGGTAATCTCAGATAGTACGGTAATAAAGGTCCGGAATGTTGATACTTCATTCGACATAACATCTATTCATTGAGTACCAATTAAATTTTTATGCCGCTATTAATGGCCTAGTGAGATGGGGACGTTTGGATAAGAAAATCAAGGATGTGGCTTTTCTAGGATAAATATATAGAACCTACTAATGTATAAACAAAACCATTTACTAGAGCTGGTTCTACGACATATTTCTTGAAAATAACAATCAAGGATGTGGCTCTTCTAGGAAAAATATAGAACCTACTAACAGAAAAACAAATCACGTATGTGGCTTTTCTAGGATTAACATAAATTTTACTAATAGAGAAACACAACCGTTAGCTAGGGTTGGTAGGTATTATGAAATATTTTACAGGAATGGTATGAAATATTGTTTAATATGAGTATGTTCATTGCATTATTTATATGGATAAAACGTTTTAACATCCATATCTACCAAGCTTTATAGCTAAGGGCGCATTGCTTATACATTAATATACGAAACTCCGCAAATACTACAATAGCTTTCCAAGCCTTCCTGTCAGCTGCAGTGGACTCCCAGTCATCACAAGCATTCAGCACGTTCAGATCATTTGAGGTCAAGCCATTTGATCACACATTTCTAATAAATTATATTTTTACCTAGTTGTGTGATTATGAACACTATTTATTATTGTTTATTTAATTTTCGCATTTAAATGTCAACTTTAACAGCTCATCCGATATTGGTAAAAATAACCTGGCGTGTTATTTAAGGTCTAATGCAAATACTTGTCTGGATTGAACTTTTTATAGATCAACAACTTATAAGATTTGTCTATTTTCAAATGCAGCCCTTATGTTTTTTCTAAATTTTTAGTAAAATGAAAAAAATATATATATCGATTTATAATAATATATATGTATCGGAATAGAGGAATCTATCAATTAAGTTTATTCTGGTATATTCAGCTTTATTAATTTGATTTAAAATTATTTTGGTTTAAGGTTTTTAAGAACCAAATATATTTAATTTATCGACACTAATATTATTACCTATTGAACGTCCTAAAACAGGCTCACCTAGTTGGACGTGCGATGAGATAATATAAAGTAACAATGCGTAGAATAATGAAAGTAAAATAATTAACCAATTTTCAATTCTTACCCATCATTAAATTTATGATAAACTATGTATAATAATGAGTGTAATTTTGAATTAACTTTTTGTTATAGGTAGGTACTTAACGCTGTATAATGTCATTATATATCGTAAATAAAAAAATAAATTTCTTCTTTAGCAGAATACATATACATCTCACTAAAACGAAGAAATATTATGAAAGAAATTAACCTAAGTACATAAATACCATCACGCCATGTCCCTCATGGGGTAGGCAGAGAGATCTCGACACACATTTATTTTGAAGGTTTTTTTTTTATATGAAAGATTATTTTAAATTAATATTGAAAATAAATCCCAAATTTTATGGTTCGATTTAAAAACACAATCAATATTAAAGAACATGACTAAGGCATAACTCGCTAAGGGAAATGTTGACATTAAAGACATTTATAAAATCATGGATTAGTTTAAATTGAATGGCGAAGTTCACACCCAGTATTGGCCAGTAATAATATGTAATCTACGGTCATAGCTTAGCGTGCAAATGACGTTTTTGATGGGCCGAGTTGGTGATTTCGACGAGTCTTGAAAACAGCGTCTATTCGAGAACACGGAACCATTAAGATTGCAAAGATTTGTTAACATTATCTCCGATGGTGCGATATAAAATCGTATTAAAAGCGCATCGGAGAGAATTTACGTGCTAACTATGTCGTATCGATTCACCTTTACAATACTTCACATTCACATGTCATGTGTTAGTCGTTGTTAATGACGCACTTTCAACTTTGACACGATGCGAGACATTTCAATGAAGTCATACAACATTTAGGTGTGTTTTATTTCAAGAATCTTTAAAGTTTTATCGACTATCCATTGTATTATATATGTAAATAAACATAATGGGAAAATCGCAAAAAAAATACGCATATACATAAATTAAGAAATACAAATATTTACTTAACTATTTTGACAGATGTAAGAACATAAAATATGATCATAAACTGGAGAGAAAGTTGGAAGCTTTTAACAAAGTAACATATAGGTAAATCATGTATTTATTTCAGATGATTTGTATAATATTAAACTCAGCGAAAAAGATGCAACAAAGTTGAGCTCAAAAGAGATTGAAGCTTTAAACTTTAAAATAAATATGTATAACTATAAAACAATTCAAATAGAACGCAGTATTTTTCTTCAGGTTCGATTTATTAGGAAAGAATGTTTTCACCGAATTATAATAGGGGCAACTTGTTATTGGATGCGTGTTAAATTAATATTTGCCATTACACCTGTTAGTAGCCCGAGAAGTAATATATAAAAGTACAATAAACAATTCGGTTGTAGTAAACGCTAAACTCCTCACTATAAAGTATTCAAATAGTGTACTTATGGAAAATATTCAATATTATTTTCATGAATTTGTTAAATAATTGTCTATTGTCTTAAGTATTGTCAAAGTGAGACATGGACATGGCAGAAGACGCATGAAAGTAAAATTAACGCTGTGGAAATGAGGTCCCTAAGACGAATGTGTGGTAGAAAGATCTATGATAGGATAAGGAATGTGGACATCAGACGAGAATGCAAGATTGAAAGAGATATTGTGAGTAGAATGAAAGTAAATACACTACGATGGTTCGGACATGTGGAGAGAATGAACGATGAGCGCCTGACAAAGAAAGTATGCAAGGCTGAAAAGAGTGGAATAAGAGGTCGTGGCCGCCCGAGAAAGAGTTGGCATGATCATATAAATGAGATTTTGAAAGATGGTAATATACCAAGTCAGAATAATAGTAGAGCATGTATGACGCGATGCATGGATGTTAATGAGGCAAAACACGTAGGTATGTCAAGATAGAGGTGTCTGGCGTTCGGTCCTCTCTGCCTACCCCGAGTAGGGATACGGCGTGATGGTATGTATGTATGTAAAATTATTTTTTTATTTAAATATTTTATTATGAAAACTTGCTAATTCTTCAATGCTATTTTATGAAAGTGATGTGCCTTTTTACTAATTTTAAAACAAAAAATTCAAATTTTAAGTTTCCTGAGCTTGGGGGTCACTTTGAAATATTTGATAGTTAAAAAAATTCATTTGAGAAGCACTATTCAGATATCCATCTAATGGGGTCTAAATGAGTACCTATCAGATATACAAATTTGCAAAAAATCGAATAAGGACTCTAGTCTATAATCACGTCGTGCATAGCACACAGCCTACACACATAGGTGCATATATGTACATTGTGATGAAACTTTCAGAATACAATCTCAGCATGATACTAGTTGATAATCTGTATCTAATAAAAAAATTGATTTAAAAATTGCGAAATCATAGCTCCCCACTTTATGCACTTGGGTTAGTGAGGTGTAAAAACAAATACCTATTTTTATAAGAAATTTTTAAAAACTCAATAGAGACGAAATAGGGATATAGGTAGGTATAGTAGACCCGGGAAATCTCGAAAAAAAACAATGTTTGCGTACTTGCAACTATAAAAATATTCAATTTGAAAAACAAATACTTATTTGATTTAGGTACTTGAAATCATTCAAATGTTGGCTTCATGAAACAAATAGGTCATGTCTTCGGATGCAGTAGAAAATAATATTTGACATAATATTTGTTAAGTGCATCAATCTATAAAAAACAATAGGTAGGTAATCATGGGATGTTAAAAATTAAAATTATGAAATTTAAAAAAAAAAACGATCGGGTTGTGGCCAAAATCATGTCTTTTTTCTTAAAAGGTTGACAATCTCTATGTAAATGCATTATTATGAAGTACATTTCTATTAGATTCTTAAACAAATATATCTGAAACAAAAGTTTTTTTTTCAAATAAATTCGCGACTCCAGTTTTTTACTCTCCAGTCATGATTTCACAATTTTTAAGTGTATTTCTACATCAATTTCTCAATAGTATCATGTAGAAAGTCCATACTTGTGTATGCACTCTACATGATAATATATGCACTCTATGAGTGAGTGAGTTTCATCGTGATGTTTTTGTGTGTAATCCGTATCCTTATGCCGTATGCCGTACACAAATATGAAAATTTTATCCTTGTACAGCCCAAACTAGAAGGCCGATGAACTTCATATTGATACCATATGTTGTATGAAGTACATTAACTTAGAGCTGATTAGTTTTCCATGCATAACGGTTATTTTTTTCTCTATGATATCATCTGTTAAAAATTTAAAAATTTCTTATTTTATTTGATTTTTTGATACAATAGAAATACACTCTTCAAAAGTGCATTCAGTTATTGTCAAATTATAAATTTAAAAAAATATTGTGTGATAATGCATATTTATAGTAAAATGTATATAACAGTAGTAAAATAGCATCTGTTTATGAAAATTAGTTATCGATTTCATATTGATATTGTATGTGTTTGTTTAGAAAACTTTTTTTACCCTCGACTACATTGAATGAAATAGTATTCATTTACATACTATCATGCCATCTTCCTCGTGGGGTAGGTATAGAGAACCAAACACCGCATTCTTCTATCTTGACACATATCCAACATCTCTTTCTCTTTCGTCTCGTCATGCTCGTCTATTTTTAAAGCAAATTTTTGAAATCAATTTCATAATTCACCACACATAAAAATGTATTTAGGAATTGTCAACCTTTCAAGAAAAAAATCTACTCTTAAGTACTATGTAGTGGAGAGTTTAGTGTTAGACACAACCCACTTGATTATACATGAAATACATTTCATAATTTAGGTACATATCAAAATAATTGTATACCTAGGTAGGTATAGTTGATAAATGAACGGAAGCTGCATACCTACTTCAGAGCTTCTAGTATTATGATATCACATAAATATTAATAATTTATTATTGGTTTGAATTATTCATGAACGAGTTACTTGCAACTTGGAAACTTATACCGACTTTATCTTTTTATGTTTGATAATTTGCGGAGATTTTTTAATTTATTATTTCTCTTCATCGTTCAGATGACTCTCTACTTTCCTGAGTAACAAGAACCCTTGATTAGTCTTGCACTCTGTGTATCTCCCAATGGTGAATTTGATAATGGTGACTATTGAGGAATCAGTCATATTCAATATTGATTAGGGAAGAGTTAGTAGGTAATATAAAGATATATGATAGAGTAAAAAATGAGGACATAAGAAGATAATGCTTGCATAAAGAAGGATATTATATCTAAAATCAAAGTGCACACCTTGAGGTGGTTTGGACATATTAAAATAATGAACAATGAACGACTGACCAAAAAATATGTTTGGGTGTAAGAGATTGAATAGCAGGGGTCGCCCCAGAAAGAGATGGCATGACTATGTGAACGATATTTTGAAAGAAGGAAACATAAGAAGTTTGAACCAGCGATGAGCATGTATGAGACGATGCATGGATGTAAAGGAAGCCAAAAATGTGAGCAAAAATAGAGAAGTATGGCGCTCGGTTCTCTCTGCTCTCTACATGACATACAATCTCAAGTATGGGCAAGACTTGATGAATGAATGCATGCAAATGATTTACAAGTAGGGTACGTTTAAAGGGAGACTATGGAAATACATGGATTTCGAAAGACTGTTTCATTTCTGGGCTATAATTTATTACTTTTCTCACTATCGAAGTAAATATTACACTCTATTGAAGTTAAATTACGACACTATTTGTTTAAAAACAAACCTGATCAAAGAAGATCTTTCTGTGAAAAATATTACAAATATCTATTGCAAAATTACAAGTTGTCTCGGCAAATAACATAGAAGTCGCGTGGGCTGTGCAGAGCGTTAATTTGGGTATTTGCTTGATATGTGCAAACCGCTCCTTTCCGCGACGAATTCTCATGCTATTTTTTGGAAACTATATTAAGAGATATATTTATAATACAGAATGAATGATAATACAGAATGAATAGATACATAGAAAAATACATACGCATCTGTTAGTTGAAGAACCTCTTCCAATGTAAAAGAGTCACATTGATCATTTTCAACATTTGTTCGTACAAATAAAAATAAATAACTGAAACAAAAGGTGGCAAAAGAAAGGTCGGGGGACCGAGTCTGCGATGGGAAGATGATATTGGGAGGGACGCATCCCAGCATCTGAATGTGCCAAACTGGAGGGTCACAGCAGGTGACAGGAGAGGTTGGAGGAGGAAGTTGCTGGAGGCCAAGGCTCGATATGGGCTTTAGAGCCATTGAAGAAGAAGAAGAATAAGAACTGAAACAAAAAGTATATCAAAACGAATAGGTTGTGGCCAACACTAAATTCTCCACTTCATAGTAAATGCACGTTGAAAAGCTTGTTTCTATTTTATACGTTCTTTTAAAAAGAGCGTTTTGAATGACAAAATTATGTTTCGTGTGAAGAATTATTGGTCTTTGAAATACAATTTGATTGAACTGATAGTTTAGA
This sequence comes from Molanna angustata, assembly GCA_963576475.1. Classification (NCBI taxonomy): domain Eukaryota; kingdom Metazoa; phylum Arthropoda; class Insecta; order Trichoptera; family Molannidae; genus Molanna; species Molanna angustata. The sequence goes on from OY754972.1 coordinate 27,710,514, forward strand.
CCGTATGTAGAGAATAATATGAAATGTAAGAAACAGAAGGTATACATCATACGACATACACCGTATTCACAAAAAATCATGACGAAACTCATTGTACCTATGCACTCTCTGTATGATAGGTACCTGTTAAGAAAATTATGTAAAATAATTATTTTATTGAGATGTCTGTTTTAACAGGCCTGCTCGCCTGCGTAGTGGGCTTCCAATAATCCCTTCATATTTTAGGCGGTCTACCGGTAGGGCGGGGCGGGTAATAGACTATAAAGAAAAATATTCCATTCACATTTGTCGATTGTTCATTTTGCACTGTGGTGCCGAAATTGCCAATCTAGAGGGATCCATATGGTACTTTTTGTGCTGTGCATATTTTTCATTTAGAGTTCTGTGTAGTCCCCATATGCAGAGCGGGAGGTGGTGGAGGTAGCGAAAAGAAAAAGCATTCCATACGACGGCAGTGACTCTTAACATAATTTTATTTGATTACACATTTTTCTTCTTCTTTTCTTCTCTCTCTTACTAGTGTTCAGGTCTAGAAGTGTCCATAGAAAGACAAAAATTACCCTGCATAAAACAGTTATCAGGACTATTGTATCATATGGATGTAAGTCTTGGACATTAGAATGGAACACTTTTGTATTGAATATTTTTTCTTTGTTTTGATTGGAATAGCAAAAAAGTTTTGTTTAAATTTTATCATGACAGCATAAGCCGCCGGAGCTTCAAAATTTTGAGCAGGTATTTAAAATTTTTGGAGATACATGGTTTGGGCATTAAAATTAATAATTAAATAAACTATGATGCTGGACATATTATTTGAAGGAAACAGTTTCGATTACAAAATAGACAGTTTTGACATAGTTTTCAATTGTGTTTTGAGTCTGGATTTGTGAGACGATAAACAGTGTAAGTCTCCAGACTATGGCAACTTTTTATTGGACGCGTGTTAAATAAATATTTGACATGGAACCTGTTAGTTACCCGAGAAGCAAAAAAGAAAGTGCCGCGTCAAATCCTGGGATCCGTCAATGATTGACAAAAATGGAGGATTTGATTAACTAATGATTTATTCAACATATATAAAGCTCCAAAACTCTCTGAACATATAAGATTAAGCAGGCTGAGATGTGCCGGGCATATTCAGAGAATACTCGCTACTAAAAAGAGAAGAGAAAAAGAGAGACTGCGATGTGAAGACGATATTGTGAGGAACGTGTCCCAGCTTCTGTGGATGCCAAACTGGATGAGGTTGGAGCAGGAAGTTACTAGAGGAGCTCGATATGGGTTCTAGAGCCATTGAAGATTTTTTTTTTCTTTTTTTTTTTAAATGAATATGTTCTTGTAGTAAAAAGTACATAAACACATTCATGAATTCCCTAAATTAAGAATAAATACTTGTGCTGTAGGTGAACGAAATTGGTCGTGGCAGGATTCGAACTCGCGACCACTGGATTACAAACCCAGCGCATTAACCATTTTGCCACCACCCATCTTATCTTATGATTGTATTTACTGTATTTTATGATTGTATGTACTATAATGGGCAGGTCATGTTGCCAGAGAGAGAATTGACAGATGGGCACCTAGAGTTCTGAAATGGAGACCATGGGATATGAAAATGTCAATAGACCTGCCACAGAAAAGTTGGACCGATGATATTGTTCCCGTTGTCGCTTGGATAGGTATGAAAAATACAATGAAGAGATGTGTGAAGACAACTAGAAGAGGCCTACAAACAGCAGTGGAAGGATGGCTAAAGGAAGAAAACGAAGAAAAAGATGTACTGGATTTGAAATAAATAAATAAATTTTAAAAACATAACTCTACAATTTCTTAGAAGTGAAAATTAAAGAAATAAACACGGCAGCGCCTTGCAGAGACAGATAATTATTACAAATGAGCATTCACATAGAGCGCTCTAAATAATTGAATCATTCCACGAAATGGTATTATTTGCAATTTGATTATAAAATTAAGATTAAGTTGAATGGAAAATATGTACATAATAATTGTAAATTAGTATTATACAATAGGTTGATTCGAAAACTAATATAAAGTTTCAACAAGAGCACGATACTGTGATGAAGCGGATGAAAGATGCTGATGTGATGTGATGATTCACTTTTGGTCCATTAGATGTTCCCTGTGGGAATCCCAATTACGGTAATGATCCTAATACAATCCCGAAGCAATCATAATTTATGAAATCAATCAAGACTTGCTCCAAAATGGCTACTGATTTGGTTCTCGATTTCAAAGGCTTCCATCCTTCGTTATAAAATCTCATAAAGACAAAAAACACTACCTGCATTATTTACAACTCTCTATTACTCTAAAGAAATATTAAAATTTAAATGGATTATTTGATTTGACATTACATTATTGGAGTTTAGATTATGCACAATTTTTAAGATTTGTATTCATTAGATTTATTTTTATGTATTTTTACAATATTAATTTTATAATTTTTGTAATTTCCAAATTAGGCAATTTATATCATTATATCTTATATTTAGATTTCGTTCACATATAGCACAAGCATTGATGTTTATTTTAGGGAACGTAGGAAGATGTATATGTACTTGTTTAACAAGGACATATTTATTTTATTTATTTTATTTTATGTAGCTTCTCCGGCAACTAACAGGTACTATGTCAAATATTAATTTAACACGCACCCAATAACAAGTTGCCACATTCTGGAGACTTACGATATTAATCGTCTCACAGATCCAGACTGAAAACACAATTAAAAACTGTGTCTCCACCGGGAATCGAACCCGGGGCCCTTGGATCAGTAGCCAGATACCCAACCAACTGAGCCACGAAGGCCGACATTTTTATTAAAAAAAATATGGCTAAACTAGGTAACACGTTAAAACCGACGGTACATAGTTTTTTTGTGAAGGTTATGTGTTGTTATTATGAAATATTTGCCACTGCTTATCAATGCCACTGAGGTAGACAAGGGAAAACAATTATAACAATTTGCTTTTTTGAGGTTTTTTAACCGACTTTATTTTATGAAAAAAACCAAATGTTGTGTACTGAGTAGGTACTGAGTTTCGTACTCAGTATTACTTCAATATTTTATAAAAAAATAATTTCTAAAAGACTTTGAGAAAGTACTTGTTCATTCTCGAGAAAAAAATCGAACACAGGATAATATTGTAGCAAATGTTGCTTTTGAAAGTTAACGGCGCGCTCTTGAAACTATATTTTTGACGGCGCATTTTATACCGTGGTACTATAAATAATTTACCAAGTTTAATGGTTGTGTGATTTATAACTGGGCATAAATAATCGTATTGATACAATACCTAACACATTTCCTGAATGTTGGAACACCACTAGATGATGGCCCGTTGAGGTCACGGGAAAGGAGATATTAGGTATTATATTCATATCGGCTCATGTAGGTATGATTTGTAATATTATATCGTTAAAAATTTTATATATTTTATTTTGTCGGCCTTCATGGCTCAGTTGGTTGGGTATCTGACTGCTGATGAGGTCACGGGTTCGATTCCCGGTGGAGACACAGTTTTTAATTGTGTTTTCAGTCTGGATCTGTAAGACGATTAATATCGTAAGTCTCCAGAATGTGGCAACTTGTTATTGGGTGCGTGTCAAATTAATATTTGACATAGTACCTACCTACCTGTTAGTTGCCCGAGAAGCAATATTAAATAAATAAATAAATAAATACCGTCTTACTGAAGATCGGCAAACTTAAAGAAGAGAACAACAAATGCTTTTGACACAACACTTTGATTGAAATATACTCTAATAATTGTGTCGTATCATTTACACACAGCTGGTTATGAACCCAAACTTAGATATACCTACCTAATATATAAATACGACTCGGGAATAAAACAATACAAAAAAAATCAGTAAAACAGAAAAATCACATAAAATGCACTATTAAGTATAAAAAATTGACTAATTTAATTACTAGTTGCATGTAACACATGAGATCCAACTGTCGATAGCGATAGTAGGGTAGCCTGGGGACGTTTGAAACATGTCATGGTTGAAACACCTCAAATATTTCGAAAACCACGGTTCCTACACATGTGACGCGGCACTTGTAGCTTTGTCTAGTACGTTTGAATCTGCCATCAATTGCCCTTGAACAGCATATCAACACAGACGTGACTAGGACGACTTATCGAAATTCGCGCCCAAAAGTGAGAATTATTTAGATTTTAATTTCCTTTTTAGCCTTGTTTACTATTGTGTCTTGACCAAAAGTTTTATTCTATTGTTTAATATAGTTATTTGAGAGTACTTTTATTACATTTCTTCATCGTAATTATTGATTTAAAACACATATTTTTGACTTTGAAGTAGGTAAAGTGACATGGGTACGTTTGAAACAACTTGCTTGGGGACGATTGAACCGTTTCTATCGTCCCTGTGTTTCAACCGTCCACCAATGTTTTTTGTAGTATAATTTGTGAGAAAAGTATATGCTCGCAAATTAAGTGATGTACCTAAACAAAACATTTGAGTAAAAAAATATTAGACTTAAATTACCAACATTTTTTTATTGTAATTCTTTTTTTCCCCCTTTTTGGATTTTTATTTTCTGAACTCCTCCTCGAAGCACAAGGTATCCTTATATTCGGGGAGAATTTCAAATATATTTTTGTATTTTTATTGTCGTGATATTTTGTTTCCTGTATTTTTTCTTTTCTATATGTAATGAATGATTATTATTAATATTTATTATACCTACCTATGTGCGAACTTAATTACCACTAATGAGCAGCACTTACTAGCCATCACTCTTGCAAAACGTAAAAAGCATGTTTTTCTGGTAAAAATATTTGTGATTCGTTTACTTTTTTTATAGTTTGTAGTATGCAGGATAAAAAATAATTACGAAAAAAAATTTTTAGGCTTACCGTTTGTTTAGTTTAATTTGATATGGCATTTAGGTACAAAATTTTAGAATTTAAAGAATTGTTTTCTATGTTCGAAGTTCATTTTTCTAAGTACTGGTAAGTACATAGATATGTAGGCAGATTAGATATTATTAAGGTATTTTTTATAGATTTCATGTGGTTTTAAGTTTTTGCACCCATGCAATATTATGACATTTATGACGTGCAGGTATGTCGATAACAACCAAATATGTATCTACTTATTTTACTAGTTATTTTAGTAATATTTCCTTTTACTTATGCATATTTTTCACTATTGAATTGTATAAATAGAAAAATGCTCACAGTGCGAGTAAATTTAACGTTGTTACGATTGAAACATTGTTATGGTTGAAACGTTGTTATGGTTGAAACAAGCACTTTTGTATGTAACTGAATATTTCTTTTTTCTTACATTATTTTCAATTTCCAGCTTAATATCACACTTGAACAGTGTTGACTTTGTCAAATGTTAAAGATTTATATAAGTTATGTACAGGAATTAGTTACATAGTACACAAATATTTTAAGTTATATAGGTCAAAGATATTTTTGTTCATTAATATCGATTTTTTTATGTTACGAGTACCGATTATTTATGATTTCATTAAAACTGTTATAGTAACGAAAATAATTAAGACTGAATAAAGAAACTCGATCGCTTCAAATAAATACTTGAGTGTTTCAATCAACCCCTCTTACTGTTTCAATTGACCCCATACTGGGGTCAATTGAAACATATTTCCCTATGTTTTTAATGTGGTTATTGTAGCTTAACTTATCGAGATATAGTCACCGAATCAATTTTATTTAGGAACTAGATACATATTCCTTCAAACACTATAAAAATATTTTCTTTAAATACTGAAGATAATCCACTACATGCGGTTAAAGTTAAATTGTTTCAATCGTCCCCAGTCTACCCTATGTATAGTTGAAGAATATGTACCAAACTATAAACCCATAGATACAAATTATTGAATATTTTCAGATATTTTGTTTTCTATACAACATATGTAGGTATGTATGTCAAGATAGGATAGTATGGAGGAAGATCCTTTTTCCTACCCAGAATATGCAAATTGCATGATGGTATGTATGTATGTTTGGAGATGAAGTATCGAACTATTAAGTCTTCTTACATATTGTGTATAGGCGACTGCCATACAAAATGTATGAAGCGATGTCGTCACTAAATTCAATTTTTAAAAAAAATTGTTAAAAAAAATTGAGATCTTCTACTACAATGTTAATATTTTTTATAGAAAATTAAATTATCTAGTTGGGGTGTTTCGGCTTTTTTCGATAATTGTAAAAGTTTTGGAAATATAGGCAGTTAAACTCATAAATTTATCATAAAAAAAATATTTTTCTTAATAAAAAATGTTTGAGAAACCCTGGAATTTTTTTGAAAAAACTAATTTGAGATTTTGTATTTGTCTATGTTTGTACCAATTTTCAGCGTTCTAGCGTTTATGGTTTCTGAGATATATGGAAAAATAAAATAAAAATTCAAAAGTTGATAACCCCTGACTGAAACAAAAATTCAAAATTCCGAGTATAAAAGTTTTGTAGGCCTGTAACTGTTTATATATTCTGAAATTTTAGGCTCTGTAAATTGAGCGGATCAAAAGTTATAAGGGGGGGACGGACACACACACACACAGACACACACACAGACACACAGACACACAGACACACGAAATGTTCTACTCCGAATTCTGAGTAAATCCGTGTATGGAACATATATGCTGTGAAGCCTCTAAGTTGGTGTTTTTTGACTTCAAAGTTGGAAAAGCCGTGAAAAAAGTAGACCTCTCCATACAATTTTCGCGTATTCTGGCTTGATACATTGTCGATATGTTAAGAGAACAAAGTTCTCCTGAACAAATCGACAGTTGGATAAAGCATGGTAACTTTATGGCTATAAAATATTTTTTTGAAATCTGCGCCTTTTTTTAAATTTTTTAATCAAACCAATTACAAAGTACATATAAACTACAATTAAAAAGATAAACAAGTTCCATGATAACCCTCTTTAATTGGGATAAAATCTCGTGTTAAAAAGGGGAGTAGGTATATATTTTGTAATGTTACATTCACCAAACATTGCACATCTACTAGATAATTGTAATATTTTGTAATGTTACATTCACCAAACATTGCACATCTACTAGATAATTGTAATATTTTGTAATGTTACATTCACCAAACATTGCACATCTACTAGATAATTGTAATATTTTGTAATGTTACATTCACCAAACATTGCACATCTACTAGATAATTGTAATATTTTGTAATGTTACATTCACCAAACATTGCACATCTACTAGATAATTGTAATATTTTGTAATGTTACATTCACCAAACATTGCACATCTACTAGATAATTGTAATATTTTGTAATCTTATATTCACCAAACATTGCACATCTTTAGATGGGTCGATGGCAGAGCGGTTAGCGCATTGGGTTAGTGGTCCCGAGTTCGAATCCTGCCTCGACCGATCTCATTCACCATAAGTACAAGCATTTATGCTTAATTTAGGGAACGTATGAAGATGTATATATACTTGTTTAACAAGGACATATCATTTTTTATAAAAAAAATACATAAAACCAATATATAAGTAAGTAGATAAATATATATAGAAATAAATAGAAAAGTAAATAAATAAATAAATAAACTAATAAATAAAAAAACATATTTATAAATTAATAAATAAGTAAATATATAAATCAATAAAAAAATAATTATTAATAAATAAATAAGTAAATAAATAAATATATTAATTAATTCATAAATATAAAAATAAATAAATATAAAATAAAAAAAAAATCAAATAAATAAATAAAATCAATAAATAAATATTTTCTATTTCCTTTGAGAGATAATTTAAAAACATTGAAAGATGAAATTATATAATACTAGCTTTTATGTCCCGCCGTTGGCCAAGAATGTAAAATTGAGATAGAAAAAGCAATCGTTTTTATAATATTGTCACCCAATTATTTTGCAATATCAGACTATGAAAAGTGGTTTGAAATTTGATTGAGTTTAAGTACCTATTGTAAAATGTTCAAGTGATGGCCACAACCCATTATTTTTTATATATTGCTATAAAGTGTGAATGAAGTTAAATATACAATTTCTGCTCGCATGGACTATGCGTAATGGTTTTAAATATGACTGTTTATCAACGTTGTAAAGAGATTGGTTTGGCCACAACCCCCATTTTTAAATATTATCATCGAAAACAAATTGTAATGTGTACATATTGAAAATTTAGTAATTTTGGATGTTGGGATGTGGTTAAAATTTGATTAAACAAACGTAGGTACTGAAAAGATCTAGTATTGGTCACATCCCATTAGTTTTTATATTTTTTCATCAATTGTGCATTATATTTTTGCACAATTAGACTGAAAGTCTACATTAACGAAGAAGAAGAAGACTTAAACTATAGTAAATAATTTTTAATTTGAATATAAACGTTGTAAAGAGTTCAGTAATGGCCACAACCTCCATTCTTTAAATATTAGTATTGAAAATTATTCAAAATAGGATGATATACCTAAATGGTTTAAATTTGATTAAACAAAAGTATTTAAAAGATTCTAGTGCAGGTTACATCGTCACATCCCACATCCCATTCATTTTTACATATGTATTTTCAACAAGTGTGCATATCGTTAATAATATTTCTGCACAATAGACTTTTAGACTTAAAACTAACCCAAAAGACTAAATAAAAAAGAGAAAAATAAGTATAAGACTATAAGAAATAGTTTGTATAAAAAACTATTCCAATGGTCTACATAAAATAAGTAAAAATACATATACCTAATAGAAGAATTAGACTATTGGAAATAGATTGTATAAAAGCTCACCCAAAGGTCTACAAAAAAGAAGAAGAAGAATAATTAGACTATTGGAAATAGTTTGTATAAATACTGACCAAAAGGTCTACATAAAAGAAAATGAATAAGACTATTGGAAATAGTTTGTATTAAAACTCTCCCAAAAGTCTACGTACTTAAATGAAGAAGAATAATAAGTAGACTAAAGGAAATAATTTTAATAAAAAAATGACCCAAATGTATACATAAAAGAAGAAGAAGATGATTTAGACAATAGGAAATAGTTTGTATAAAAACTGCCCTAAAGGTCTACATAAAATTAAGAAGAAAAAGAATTAGACTCCAGGACCCGCCGCTTCAGACCCTTCAGTACCTCCCGTCCCTTCAGGCCCTTCACTACCTCCCGTCCCTTTAATCCCTCAATTACGTCCCTTCCCATCAGGCCCTTCAGTACCTTCCGTCCCTTCAGGCAGTTTTATACCTCCCGTCCCTTCAGGCCCTTTAGTGCCTCCCTTCCCTTCATTACATCCCATCCCATCAGTCGGTTAAGAAAAGTTTAAATCCAGAAACCATCCTGGAAGAACCGCGAAGAGATGAAAGAACCTTCTTTTCCCAGGATGCTCTACCTTAATAGGTAAAATGACTAAATACACGAAGAAGAAGAAAAAAGTTTAAACCCAGATACCTGCGAAGATATGGAAGGAAAATTGGACCTTCTTCTCCCAGGATATTCCACCTTCATAGGTTAAATGACCAAATGCACGATGAAGAAAAAAGTTTATATCCAGAAACCGTCTTGGAAGACCTGCGAAGAGATGGAAGGACAGTTGGACCTTCTTCTCCCACGATTCTCCAACTTCATAGGTAAAATGACCAAAAATACACGATGAAGAAGAAGAAGAAGAAATAAGTTTAAATCCAGATACCTGCGAAGAGATGGAAGGAAAATTGGACATTCTTCTCCCAGTTTAGTCCACCTTCATAGGTAAAATGACCAAATAGACGATGAAGAAGAAGAAGAAAAAAGTTTAAATCCAGAAACCTACTAAGAGATGGAAGGAAAATTGGACCTTCATCTCCCAGGATAGTTCATCTTCATAGGTAAGATGACCAAGTACACGTTGAAGAAAAAGAAGAAAAAAGTTTATATGCAGAACCCGTCCTGGAAGACCTGTGAAGAGATGGAGGTACAGTCGGACCTTCTTTTCCCAGGATACTCCCCCTTCATAGGTAAAACGACCAAATACACGAAGAAGAAGAAGAATAAGAAAAAAGTTTAAATCCAAAAACCATCCTGGGCATACGCTCGACAATTCACCAAAGTTTCATTATAATCGGACAAACGGTTGATAAATAAATAAATAAAATAATTTTCCTATAGGAAATCAGTATAGGTATATTATTGTTGATTTGTAAGTAAATAGTATTAGGTAGGTACATACCTACAACAACCTTCTAAATAAATTCGATTCCTAACAAATTTTATTTGAATAATACATTCTTTCTGTAGCCATGGAAACGATTCGAACACGTAAGTAATATCGAATGGTTCGGATACAGTTTTTGAATATGTAGGTACCTACATTGGTTTATTCGATGCCATAAAAATGAAAATCGTCAGAAAAATCAAATATTATTTACAAATTATGCAATTTTATTATGCCTATATCTTTACTAATAAAAAACACATTTTTACAATATATGTCTTAAAACTTGCCGTAATGTCTTGTGTTTCATTTTATTATTTCATAATTACATTTATTTCAAAGGTTTATTATTTTCAAGAACATATTCATTCGGTGGGAAAATGAAATATTGTATGAAAAGATATTAAAATGGCGGCGTTTATGTACAAAAGGCTTACTTTAAAAATAAGTTAAACATTATAATTATACCAAATATTCACCATGTTTTTCACTTAAACGCTAAGTTATACTTCAAAATATATTTTTTTTGTGTAAATACGTACTTCTAACTTTTAAACTAACAGATATTTGCGTGCAAAATGTATACTTTTTTGACAGATATGACTTGGAAAATTTTGTATGAAAAAAATAATTATTTAAATATTTTTAAAATTCAGCATTTTTATCGCATTATTTTTAGCGTGACACTGCATCAGGTATACAGGTACACGTTCGCACATAAATTAGATTTTTAGATGCTCTTGGTTTTTCAGAAGGCGTGAGACAAACACACACACACACATACACACACACACACACACACACACACACATACACTAACATTTTGATTGCTTTATTACTTTAGATGTATAAAAATCGTATATAGTGATCTTAAGTTTGTTGGAAAGATAATTTCATATCATTGACGTGTAAGTATAATTTTAGGCTTGGTATGTAGACTAGGGCCATCTTTAAATAATCCAGAATCGAAAAATAAAGTACCTACCTACCTATGTATGGCAGGACAGGTATGTGTTATAATATATGTAAGTATTATGATTATTGCAGAGAAAAATATATGTTGTCTGTATATATTCATGTCTGAAATAAATAACTTCCATATTTCACGGAACAGAGATGATTAGTAACAATGCGTTGCAATACATATATTAAATTGCACCACAGTATACAAAGTGGAGGTGCCAATACATTTAAGTAGATATGTAGATATAAATATCTGGATTGAAACAGTAGATAGTAAATAGTGGTTGAAGGAGAAGGAAGTGGTTAAACACAGTTCGTGCGTGGTGTACATTAGTCAACAATATTTGACAGTTGCACTATCGATGCACTGGCAAACAAATGACTTTCAATGGGAGATGTGAAAATACACTTTCATCTAGATCGTTTTCTGGAATATAATAATGCAATATCTATATCTTACCAACACCCAGAACAGAGGTGGTGTTATTGAATGTTGGTAATATGTAAAATATTATTTCAAACTGTTTACTTAATTTCATTTTAAAACATCAGGTGATGGGTATTAATGTTATAAGATAGTCGACTGTATAATAAACGATCTCACCGATTCTTCTCTTATTTCTAATTCACTGTGATTCTTTCTTTTCTGTGCACTGGCTGAAACATCCACACGAGGTGATCTTCAAACTTGTACTTATAAACTATAAGTAATTGCATGCCAACGCAAATTCACTGTATCAATAATAATTTGGTATTTTATTCTACCCGACTGCATTCACAATAATGTTATTAACATTAATATGGTTCCTTATATCTCTCAAAAATCACAAAATAATATTATGTGATAATTAATCACCAATATTTTGACAAAATTAAGTACAATTTACTTTAAATTTGAATACAATTTACTTCATTTTCATAATTTAGACTGCATCGTTTATTAATAATTATTATGATAAAAACTTCCTTGCACCCTGTGCAATTAGCGAATTCATAGCTATATGGCATTTTTTTCCATCTAAGCAATCTAGAGAAGCAATGTTGGCCACAGTGGTCATTTAGCGTGTTTTGAGGTAATTTTATTTGGAATTGGCATGTAGGTATTTTAGATACATTGATTTATAACAAAAAATATATTAAGATGGATTGGGAATAAAATATATTTTTAGGTAGGCAATTTGATTTGGAAATGAAACGTATTTTATTAAATTTGATTCAGTATAAATAAGGATTAAAATATCTACTCTGATTTTTAATAATAATTATTATATATAATTTAATCAACATCATTCTAATAACGTTAAAAGATTAGTTTTGTGCTGCTCTACATAAAAATGTTTTATGAATATGTGTTATTTCAATTTAAAAAGAGTTTTCACAATCTCAGTTGGTGGAAGTAGCTGCGATTCAATACAAATAATATTCGTATACCCAAGATAAATTAAAAATTTTCTGAAATGGAAAATGAAGAAATGGAAATATCTACTGTTCATTATAAAATTTTTCACTGTAGGTATATTTTGACACCACGTACAATTATTTAATTTAAGACTTATTTCCAATTGCTTCTCAGACAAATAACAGGTACTATGTCAAATATTAATTTAACACGCACCCAATAACAAGTTACCATATTATGGAAACTTACGATATTGATCGTCTCTCTGATCCAGATTGAAAACATAATTGAAAACTGTCTCTCAACCAGGAATTAAACTCGGGATCTTTGGGTCAGGAGTCAGATATCTACTTGTTTAATTAATATACATATTTATGCTATACATTTGATAGGTAATTGATATATTATTTTATGTTACTATTTACACTATAGGCGTTACTAACATATGTACATCGTAAGATAGAGGAAAGACAGTTGAGATGGTACGGGCACGTTGGACGCAGACCGCCAGATCACAAGCAATCTCTATTGATCTTCCTCGACTTACATCCAGGGGAAGGCCAAAGAAATCCTGGATCGTGTTAAGACGAAATCAACTGCAGTTACATGGCCTAGGTGATATAGTACAGGACAGAAGGGCCTTTAATTTAAGGACGAGAAGAATAAGAAGAGAATAAGAAAATAACAAAAAAAAAAAAAAATTGGCCATTGTGTGAAAAAAAAACATCGAGGAATTTTCAAGATTGAATATAACGCAATGAATTGAATTGTTATCTGTAGCAACATTCCGTTCCTTGTTATAAAGTAGGAACTGATAAAGTAGAGTGTACTATAAATTGTCCAAGAGATCTTTACTTATAACAATGGTCTCACCTTTATGTACCTACATAGTATAGTATAGATACCTAGTTAATTTTACTTAGCAATGATGTCTTTGTTAAAGTAAGGTAACCGCGCTGCTTCTAATCGTGGGACAAATATCTATACCACGATGCCCCTCTGTGGATTACTTTTCTCGATACACTTATGTATAATTTATACACGACTCTATAATGAGCAATCTGATCAGGATAACATTTTACTTGTGCTCAAGTTAGTTCACCTATGTATGTATGTTATGCAAGTAAAATTATTTGTTTTACAGCTATTACCTACACACATATCTGAATCAGAATAGGTAGGTAGGTACATATATTTCCAATTACAGACAATATTAAATTTATAATCTCCGGAATTTTAATAAAAACGAGCGGGTTGTAGCCAACGCTAAACTCCTCACTAACAATTCATTCTATAAAGTATTCAAATTTTGTATAGAAAATATTCAGCATTTTCATGAAATGAGCTGGTTTAATTATTTTTTTATTTAAATATTTTATTATGAAAACTTTATAATTCTTCAATGCCATTTCATGAAAGTTATGTACCTACCTTTTTACCAATTTGAAAATAAAAATTTCAAATTTGAATTTTCCTGAGCTTGGGGTCACTTTGAAATATTTGATAGTTAAAAAATAGAGAAGCACTATTCAGATATCCTTAAAAATCTAATGGGGTCAAAGTGAGTATCAGATATACAAATTTGCAAAATTTGAAAAGAATCGAATGAGTACTTTAGTCTATAATCGATAAAGTAAAATGAACACGCCGTACATAGCACACAGCACGCAGCACATAGCACGATACCACACACACAGATTGTGATGAAACTTTCAGAATACAATCTCAGCATAATAGATAATCTGCAATAAAAAAATACCCTTAAAAATTGCGAAATCATAACTCCCCACTATATCCCTTTGGGTTAGTGAGGAGTAAAAAATGTATATCTAATATTTTTAAAAGTTGCATATACGCAGACATTTGATTTTTTTCCCTGTCGGGAGTCAAAGATATTTTTGACGGATTGTTACATCTTAATAGAAACGAAGTTGGAATATTATAAGAGAACCAGGAACTCAAGGCACCTGCAGGGCTTACTATCCATCATAGGCTGGTTAACTTGATCACTTTATGCGCTTGCGCAACGTTAATCAATTATACCTCCTTATTGAGTTCCTTTATCAATGCAATTTTGAAAGTTCTATATTCGCTACTCCCACCACCACCCGCTCTGCCTATGGGGACTGTAATCGGCCCCTTCACAGAACGCTAAGTGAACGACAAAAAAAAATGCATAGCACGAAAAGTAGCTCATGGAGCCCTCTAGATTAGCAATCTCGGCACCATAGTACAAAAAGAAACAATCAACGAGTGCGAACAGAAAATTCACACCCGTGGACTGTCTATGACCTCAGATCCCCCTACATGCAGACCATCAGAGAAGTGACCAAGATCTCTGGAAATAATTAATTTAACGGGAATCTTCTAAAAGTAAGGCACCATATCTATGACAGAAAACCTTAAAAGCTTTATAATTTTTCTTCGAGATCACAAAATACGCATGACCAATGGGACCTTGAAGAGGCCCACGAACAGCAACGAGGAGCTCCGATCTATATGAGGACACCATTGGGTGGCAACATTCCCAAAGGATATGTTCCGAAGTTTGGTCCGGGTATTGACAGAAATGACATGAGGCAGAGGAGGCAATGTTAAATCGGTGAAGATAACTTTTAAAGTTTCCGTGTCCTGTGAAAAATTGGGAAGTCCAAAAGTCTGGAACAACCCAGGGAGATTTAAGACGATACCTCACGTCGGGAAAAAATAAGTAGGTAATTCTTCCCACTGAGCAGGCCGTCCAGCGGGTCTGCCAGATGTTCTGCAAATTTTCATTTACAGTCCTTTCAACAAAGTCACGTGACACTCGACCATCTGGAGGGAAGCGAGGAATATTTCCGATCATAGAAGAACAGCCCCGCGTAAGGTTGAAAACAGCCCCTCTACGCTGAAGTTCCAGATCAAGGGGAGTCATGTCTGTCAAAATTGGCAGTGCTTCAGTGGGACTCGTTCCATATGCTTTGGATAGAGCGATGAGAACGAATCGTTGGCCTGAGAGCAAAATTCTACGTATATGTTGAAGTTCACAGGCGTGAGACCAACATCCTGCTGCAAGCAAGCAATGCCGAGGTAAACTGCCTTATAGAAAAGACAGGATACTTGAAACTGTAAACCCCAGTGTGCCTTGGCGATGTGTGAGATCTTTAAAAAAGCAGACTTAGCTTTGTCGACACACAATCGAGCATGGTTTTTAAAATTTGGTCTTCTTTCCAGAACAACTCCTAGGCAAGTGATTTGGTCCCGAAAACTCACATTTGTTCCTGAGAACTTAAAGTTCTATATATTTTAATAATGAGAAACAGATAATTTGAAAATAAGCTATTTTACTATCACCATCTATGAAGAAACGAATAAACCTTTTGGTAACGCCACTTGAGTTACAGGTTCTCCTTTAATATTCAAACTTCGTCCCTATTGAGATGTTAAAAATTTGACAAAAATAATGAATTTATTTATTTTATAAAAGCACATTCATTTTTAATTTATTTTATTTTAACATGCATGTGCGTCCTTAATGGGGCATTTACATGAAACATTTTGATAGGTTGGTATAAATAATAACATTGTAGGTACAACGAGAACAACAGTAAGTGTTGACACATTAATAACATAAACAAATATATAAAGGAGTAGTAAAGAAAAAATAACATTAAGTAAAAAAATTTAGTTAAATTGATAAAAATAAGTAAATAATTATTTATAGGTACCAATGTATTTTGTTAAAAAGTTGTGAATTTTATAGTCCTGTTTTAGTTGTAATTGAGTTAATGGCATACCTACCATGATATTCATTGTTTGGTAAGATGGTCGATAAATCGAAGACTTAAAAAACTTCACAAAGGACAGAGTGGTTCCAAAAGGATGAAATATCTGCACTTCCAATTCTGTAAATATCTATATTTAATATCACAATACTTTTATTCACCATCGCATTTGTTGAATTAAAACAACACACAATAATAAAAAATAAATTTAAAATGACAATTTATTTCAATTGATTGT
The DNA here is from genome assembly GCA_963576475.1 of Molanna angustata. NCBI lineage: Eukaryota > Metazoa > Arthropoda > Insecta > Trichoptera > Molannidae > Molanna > Molanna angustata. The sequence goes on from OY754972.1 coordinate 27,727,095, forward strand.
GTCCAAGTACATGTTCAAAATATTCAATTTGACTTTTAATACTGCACGAATTTTGTACGTTTTGAATATTTTAGTTATTAATGATAGTAACAAAAAACAACAAATGTTATTAGCCATCATTTTGATTCGGTAGTAAGTGTTTATACTGAAATTAATGAACACATTATACAAATGTTGGTGATATTTTTTCATAATGGTTTTATTTTGAATGATTTACAATAAATGTAGGCAATGAAATTTTATGTTTATTTAATATTTTTGCAAATGTTTTAGTTGAGATCGCCGTGATATCGACGAAATCAGATTATTTATTTTCATAATAAATGAAGACGTTGAAAAAATGACATAAAAAGGTTATCTATTTTACAAAATCGTTACCGTTCTCTGTAAAATATTTGTATTATGTAAAAATGATTGTGCAATATATTGTAGAAGTCGCTGTGATTTAGGAATAATTACAATATAAAGGCAACTGTTTGATGCTTTTAGACGACACTGAAAAAGACTATATTTTACAACTCAATTCTAAATTGATGTTATATTTCATAAATGTTAAACAATTTTGATAGTTAAATAATTATCGAAATGATATTAGTTCGATTAAAACACAGTTTTCCATATATATGGAATCCATTTTGTGGTGCCATAACTTTAAGTTTGGCATTTACAAATAGATTTTTAATTTTACTAGTTTAGAAATAATAATTAAATTCAATAGAATTAGTTTTATGTAAATATTATGATATGATTTCGAAGATAGCATTTAAGGAGTGTTAATGGTTATTGTTTATATAAATTATGTTCTGGGAAACTTTACGTGAAAAATATTCAATATTTATAGTCGTTTGATACTTCTTAAAAACTATGATAGCATTATGATCTACGAGATAAAAATAGAACCAATTTTAAATAGTTTATTTTGCGACTGCATTATTATAATTTTAAAAATATATATATTACCAATTTTTATGGTACTATACATAAAGGCATACGAGTATGGATGATTTATATAATGATTTTTTGTATAATAAATTTACTAAGGATAGTAAATCAGTCAATCATAACTGAGATGAAGTTTTGGTTTAGAAACCAGAATTCCGTGAACAATTTTTTACTTATTTTTTCTTCATATGTTGCTATAACTTTGTGGGACATTTTAAATATTTTCACAAATTAAAATTAAACCACTATTAATACTTAATATCTAATCATTGCAGTTTTCGGAGCTGATCGCTCCCTCCTCAGGACAGACTTGTACAAGTCTGTCCCGAGGTTTAAACAAAATAAATTTGTAGCAAATTTTAATTTGTGAAAAAAAAATATTTTTGTTTATTTTAACGGAATTAAGTCTTCAATGCAGTTTTTTCAGTCTATGTAAAAAGATTGATTAAAGTAATTTGAATTTTCGTGAATGAAAAAGAGTAGGTACTAAACCTAACATTTTTTAAAATTTAAATAAAGTATGAATATCAAAAATTAATGCTATAAGACATCTTCAATATTGTATTATTTTTTTCACAGCAATACCGGTAGAAAAATTTAATGAAAAATTGAAATATTTTCAGTCTTGAAAAGCAAGATCGAAGTATATGTCTATCTGACTTAAAACAGGAATTATTCTTAGTTATATACACAAAGATAAATTGAAGGAACCTAAAACATGGTACCTACTTCCCAAAAACAATTAATTTGAAGTTTCTCTATGTATTTTATAGTGGAGAAATAAAAAATGAAAAATAACTAATTATTACACATGCACATAATTTATGTGCCGACTGCCGTGGCACAGTCGGTAAGTCGATTGGATTCTGTGCGGGTGTCCTGTGTTCGATCACCAGCAGAGTTGAAATTTATTTTAATTAAATTCTCACGCAAATATTGCTTCTCTGGGCTGGAAACACTAATTAGTTCGAAGAAATTGCCATATGTCAATAAAGTTGCCACCTGCGCAGGGTGCAAGGAAGTGATTATTATTATTACTAGGTATTATTATTATTCATTGTTTATGCTAACCTGGATTTTTCGCGTCTCAATATTTTTGTACTTAGGCTGGGTTGTTTCAACAAAAGTATCAGTAATACCTAGTATAGTCAAAATACTTTGTTACATAAAATTGTTCAAAATTGTGTCGTTTAACGGCATTAGATTCAATAAAACAACCAAAAGTTTTGAAAAAATTTATGAAATCAAAGTATTTTGTCTGTACTTTTATTTTAAACTTTGTTCGAGAAACACAGCCTAAAGCTGGGTTGTTTCAACAAAAGTATCAGTAATAGTATAGTCAAAATACTTTGTTACATAAAATTGTTCAAAATTGTGTCGTTTAACGGCATTAGATTCAGTAAAACTACCAAAATTTTTAAAAAAATTTATGAAATCAAAGTATTTTGTCTGTACTTTTATTTTAAACTTTGTTCGAGAAACACAGCCTAAAGCTGGGTTGTTTCAACAAAAGTATCAGTAATAGTATAGTCAAAATACTTTGTTACATAAAATTGTGTCGTTTAACGGCATTAGATTCAGTAAAACTACCAAAATTTTTGAAAAAATTTATGAAATCAAAGTATATTGTCTGTACTTTTATTTTAAACTTTGTTCGAGAAACACAGCCTAAAGCTGGGTTGTTTCAACAAAAGTATCAGTAATAGTATAGTCAAAATACTTCGTTACATAAAATTGTTCAAAATTGCGTCGTTTAACGGCATTAGATTCAGTAAAACTACCAAAATTTTTGAAAAAATTTATGAAATCAAAGTATTTTGTCTGTACTTTTATTTTAAACTTTGTTCGAGAAACACAGCCTAAAGCTGGGTTGTTTCAACAAAAGTATCAGTAATAGTATAGTCAAAATACTTCGTTACATAAAATTGTTCAAAATTGCGTCGTTTAACGGCATTAGATTCAGTAAAACTACCAAAATTTTTGAAAAAATTTATGAAATCAAAGTATTTTGTCTGTACTTTTATTTTAAACTTTGTTCGAGAAACACAGCCTAAAGCTGGGTTGTTTCAACAAAAGTATCAGTAATAGTATAGTCAAAATACTTCGTTACATAAAATTGTTCAAAATTGCGTCGTTTAACGGCATTAGATTCAATAAAACAACCAAAAGTTTTGAAAAAATTTATGAAATCAAAGTATTTTGTCTGTACTTTTATTTTAAACTTTGTTCGAGAAACACAGCCTAAAGCTGGGTTGTTTCAACAAAAGTATCAGTAATAGTATAGTCAAAATACTTTGTTACATAAAATTGTTCAAAATTGTGTCGTTTAACGGCATTAGATTCAGTAAAACTACCAAAATTTTTGAAAATATTTATGAAATCAAAGTATATTGTCTGTACTTTTATTTTAAACTTTGTTCGAGAAACACAGCCTAAAGCTGGGTTGTTTCAACAAAAGTATCAGTAATAGTATAGTCAAAATACTTTGTTACATAAAATTGTTCAAAATTGTGTCGTTTAACGGCATTAGATTCAGTAAAACTACCAAAATTTTTGAAAAAAATTATGAAATCAAAGTATTTTGTCTGTACTTTTATTTTAAACTTTGTTCGAGAAACACAGCCTAAAGCTGGATTGTTTCAACACAAGTATCGGTAAGAGTATAGTTAAAATACTATGTCATAAAATATTTCATAAATTGTCGTTTGACGGCATTAGATTTCATTGAAAATTTTATGAAAAGAAAGTATTATAACTATTTATTAACTACTTTAAAACATGTGGTTCATAAATCAACTAAAGTTTAAGTAATTAACGCAAGAAAATGCTTCTTGTTCCAGTTCCCTCGTATAAAGATATTTTCAACGTAAGTTCAAATTAAACATTTGCAATAGATACGCTTTTAACATTAAACATTGGTGATTTCTGTTCATTTTCACTCTGACATCTTTACCTTTGAACCAGATCTGTGGACCAGATAGGTAGAGCACGAGTCAGTAATCTTTGCACTTGGAGGATGCTACCAACGCTAGGGAATACGATGAGAACACTCTTTATCTATGTAAATTATAAGTCACCTGTTGTGTTAGAAATGTAAATTGGTTGGAAACAAAACTATTGCTGATCTCAAACAAACTCAACAACGATCTCTTTATAATGAAGTCGCCTTAAAGATCGTGAGCAATGCTCTCAGATGTGTTAACTATTTATTACATAAATACGTTGTGTTCATAACTACACGATATTTATTTTGTCTGTGTTTGTATTATAAACATACACACAACTCTATTATAATTTATACAAACCAATCACTATTTTTGAGACACAATTATATCATGAATATACACACATCATATTTATACGGATCGTAACGAATGCAAGTATAGATATTATATTTTTCAATGGTGGATGACAATAAACAAATAGGAGAAATAAATTAATAATACTAGTTGCACGTAACACATGAGATCCAACTGTAGACAGCGATAGTAGGTATATATATTTGAAGAATTCTTAGGTACCTACTAAACTATAAACCCATAAATCCAGATTATTGAATATTTTAAGATATTTTGTTTTCTATACAAAACATGTAGGTATCTATGATTGGATAGTACGGAGGTCAGTCTTAACAGCATAATGGTATGTACTCGTATGTATGATTGAGATTAAGTATCAAACTTTTGAGTGTCTCCGTAGATATTGTGTAGTGTATACTGCCATACAAATTATATTAAACGATGTCATCTCTAAATTATTTTTTTACATAAATTGTTTAAAAAAATTTGAGTAGTACTACTATGTTTTGCGTATTTTTTATAGAACATTATAATTATCTGGTTGGGGTGTTTCGGCATTTTTCGATATTTTTAAAAAAATAGTAATTATTGGTAGGTAGTAAATAAATTTATCAAAAAAAAAAGTTTTTCGTAATAAAAAATATTTGAGAGACTGGAATTTGTTTTAGATTTCATTGAGATTTTGTACTTGTCTATTTATTTTTACCAATTTTCAGCGTTCTAGCTTTTATGGTTTTTGAGATGGGATATGTAAATATTCCAAAATTGATTTCCCCTTTCTGAAACTAAAAATCAAAATTCTGATTTCAAAAGTTTTGTAAGTCTATATCTATCAATATACTCTGAAATTTTGGGCTCTGTGCATTGAGTTGATCAAAAGTTATAAAGGGGGGAGGGAAGCACACATTCACACACGCTAAATGTTATACTCCGAATCATGAGTAAATCCATATAACATATGTGCTGCGAAGCCTCTAAGTTGATGTTCCTAACTTCAAAAAACTTGGATTGAAACTTTGTTGATCTGTTAAGAGAAATAAATTCTCTTGCAGGATATAATTTTAGCCACTAAAGTTTTTTTTATTTTTTTACCAGATATTTATTGTTATAAGCTTCATCAATTACTAGTTAAAACCTGTTATGAGACAGTTTATAGGTGCCTTGATAGTTTTATTTTTTGATTGGTAGGTAGGTATGTGTATTTCAGGACGTTATTAATGTCATTTTTATATAGATACATTTATTTAGTGTTTATATAATATTACAAAGATGCCTATTGTCTTGCGAAAATGCTCACTAAATTCTATTTTTGTGATGGATTAAAATTTTGTAATTGATTAATTGTATGAATAAGATAATATAATCATGAGTTTCCGCTGTTTTCATGAAAAAAATCTTATAACAGCTTTATCTATAGCATTTACGTAATGTAATTTTCTCCTTTTAGTATCTAGCGTATACATATCTGATGATATACGTTGAAACCATTATTTCCATATAACATTTTGTAGTAATTGTATATTTTTGATTATTTTTTATCATCAAGTTTTCTAATTATTCGGTGAATTTATCGACCATTATAAATAAGTAAACGAACGTGGCGTTAAATTAAGATTCAAAATGTTTTTATTATTCCTATATTATGACCTGATCCAAATAAACAACATTTCCTTATCACAGTTTTGATCTGAGTGTCTCCCAATAAAAGTATTCAATTTTCATGTCGATTTTATAAAATGTTCATGAATATTTGAATAAATTTAGAGTATTTCACATCACTGCCTTGAATTTAGATAATAGAATATTGGTAGAAATAATAATTTAAATCGGAGACTTATCGGGCGGATTCAGAAGGAGTCATCGTAATTTTGGATTAATTGGATGTGCCTTTTGGGCGATCGTCGGAGATGTCACCAATAATAAATGGAATATTCCGTATTTACAGTCGCCCACTAACCGGTTTCGGATCGGATCAAAGGAGATTTCTAGGAGGCTGATCTACTTGTCACTGAGAACATTTAGAAACACAAATGGTATTTTTAGTTTTTTTTTGAGATTTCGTCATAAATTAGATCATTCCGTGATGTCTGCTGGCAAGAGGATTGTGACAATATGGAGGGTTATTGTGTAATTATTTCCAACGAAGATGATTTCCGAAATGCTTTATCTAAAGATTCGACACTAAAGTGTGTATAAAATATTGATAGAATCACATTATTCGCATTAGCGTTTCTTTTTTTTACTTTCGTTTCTTTCAATAGTGACAGAATTGTCTTGAAAATAATGACATGGATAAATTATAGTGTTATCTACAATTTGACTGTTTTAGAATTTGCATCTATCTATTTGAAAATCCTTCTTCTTCTTCGTTTAATAAACCTGATAGTCTGTTATTCAAAGTCCAACTATCCTTCCATATCTTGGGTGATTTTCATCTCGGGTAGACGGTGACCAGAAGGGATTTCATTTGTTGCTATATACGCAAGTCGATCACTGTCCATTCAGGCTACGTGGTACCTCCAATGTCTTTTTTGGATCTACTTCACCTAACGATGTCCTCTAATGCACATATTTTCTTATTTCAACATTGCGAACACGATTTCTAAGAGTTTTCCAGTGATTGATCTTAGAGTCTTTAGGAGCCTTGGTTTAATTCATTTATTTGAAAATCCCCTCGATAAAAAATAATTCCGAGTGTACCCGTGATTTTTTTGGATTCCCTCGTCTCTTAAGTTTGATAAAGCTATAATTAAGCAAATGTATTGTTGAATAATATGATATGGTGCCTAAATTCAAATTTAAAATTTCTGACCTGTTTTTTAAGGTATAATATTTGTGCTACATAATTAAATAGCAACACACAAAAGCATTATTTTGGTACCTATAATATCTTAATAATGATTCATAGTTTGTTCGTTAAGAAATCACAAAAATAGTTTTGAACGTACCAACTAAATAATGCAGATGAACCTATCAAGTTCGTTGCAGATATGTCGACATCGTCGAAAGTAAATACCTACAGAAGAAAATTTATTTCAACGTTCGACATGATGTACCCTTATCCAAAAATGCACGTGGTCTTAATCAAAGTGCAGATTTTAAATTTTCAATCGTCCATTTAAAAATAAACTACTTAAAATGTTCAACCAATAATAAAATTAATACTTTGACTATAAATAATTCATGTATTTCATAGAATACATTTACAATCAACCTCAATTTGGACGGGTAGCCAAACATACACATAAAAAAGTCACCGCGCATTACACGAAATAATTTTAATGAACACTTCATCCTGAAATCGAGAATCCGTAAAATGGCATTTTGTTTATACGAACTCAAAATTAATTCACCTTTGTCCGTGTCTTGTAAACTACTGATTTTAATCTTAACATCTTAAAAATCATTTTGACGACCGTGTTATTTTAGATGGACACTTCCTACGTTTTCTGAGTGGGTGCTTTTTAGTTATTTTGTCGCAATAATTAACGAACAAAAAAAAATATGTATATATAAAAGCTGCATTATTAAAAACGGTGACTGAGGTCGATCCCAACCCACAATTAGGCCGAGTCGGAAGACACGATACAAACATAATATAAAAGTTTATTAATTTCAAGTTGGTAAAGTTTTGCTTAAGAGATATTGGTAGTTAGGTATTATTATTCTTGCATGGTCGATGTTTACAGCATTCATTATACCACTTTATTCGCCAGAACCCACTTAGACATCGTTTAGTAATCTTTGTAACGTTTCCGAAAATGTTTTATAAATTTGTCGCTGATGTTGATATTTGCATCATATTCATGAACCAATTTAAATTCAGTTAAATGTCGTCAGAGCTTATTGGTCGTTAATAGGATTGCCATATTTAAAAAAATATGTTTGGGATCAACATGGAATCACGATTTTTACTTCTCACAAACCCAAGGGGATATAGTGGGGAGTTATGATTTCGCAATTTTTAAGGGTATTTTTTTATTGCAGATTATCAAGTAGTCTGAGATTGTATTTTGAAAGTTTCATCACAATGTATCTGTGTGTGTGTGCTATGTGCTGTGTGTCATGTGCTATGTACGGCGTGTTCATTTTACTTTATCGTTTATAGACTAAAGTAGGTACTCATTCGATTCTCTTCAAATTTTGCAAATATGTATTTCTAATACTCGTTTAGATCCCATTATATTTTGAAGGATATCGTAATAGTGCTTCTCATTTTTTTTAACTGTCAAGTATTTCAAAGTGACCCCAAGCTCAGGAAATTTAAAATTTGAAATTTTTATTTTCAAATTGATAAAATGGCACATCACTTATATAAAATGGCATTGAAGAGTTATCAAGTTTTCATAATAAAATATTTAAATAAAAAAACAATTCGTCAAACTCATTTCATGAAAATGCTGAATATTTTCCATACAATATTTGAATAATTTATAGAATGACTCGTTAGTGAGGCGTTTAGCGTTGGCCACAACCCACTCGTTTTGTTTTAAAAAGGAAATTTGTTGCGTTATTAAAAATTCATTATAAATAACAAATACCACTTTAAACAATCTTCTTCTTATTCTTCTTCGTTTAGTAGAGCTAGTTGGTCTGTTCTTCATAAACTTGCCTCCTTGGAAGACGAAGTCCAACTATCCTTCCATCTCTTGGGTGGTCTTCCGGGTAGGCAGCGGCCAGAGGGGATTTCATTCGCCGCTATATACACAAGTCTATCACTGTCTTTCGCACTTGTTCTCCAAGGTCTCCAGTTGTTTCTTCATTTTATCCAAATTGGCAGCCATGACAACACCAGACCTTAGCCCCTTGATAATCTCGTCCTTCTCCTCGTTAGACCTAACAAACGTCTCTATGGTTTTCCTTAATTCGCTCATTTCAGATTCACCCGAGACATGATCCTAGCCTCCATATCCACCACCCAATCCTGAAGGGGAGCGCCCTTTGAGTCCGACCTAGCTGGCGGGGTTACAGGAACGTCCAGGGGAGCCATCACTGCCTCGCGGGTCATGCAACGCGTACTAGTCGCATCTCTATGTAGAGCGCGTTAAGCATGACATCTTATTATAGTTAGTCTTGGTCATCTTAACACAGCGGAAGTGATAACTGTTATAGCACCTACCTACCACATTTAAGTTTCTTGGTAGGGCTAACGTTTCCACAATACCCACATGGGCAATTCTTTCTCACCTTGTCATTGCTCATTTTGAAGTACAATCCGACCTACAGTTATTGGACAATGAGAATTTTCTCACTTCAATTGCACATCAAACGAAATATAACTCTTATGTTTTCGTTTATAAAAATGAACTATAACTCTTGCATTTTGTTTTCGTTATATCCAGATTGAAATGTCTCTCATCACAAAAAGAAAATCAAAATATACAACTACTTAATTATTACAATAGATACACATTCAGGTTTTTCTTGTTTAGATATAATAATGATGTTAATTGTAATAAAAATAATGCGTGAAAAGATTAACAGCGTTATGGTAACTGTTATAGCTGCAAACGGCAAGGCTGTGTCGGCTTCAAACTATCGGGGAGAAACGAACAGAAAGAAACGAACTAGGATTAATAAATTTTAAAAATATGTACTTTTGATACCAATAAAGTATGGTTACCATATTTAGTGTAAAAATAAACGAGGTAAGCACTTAAGTGAACGTAATGCTTGCTGGATTGTCATTTTATTGGAAGAGGTTTGCGTGATGCGACCATTTATTGTATAAATATATCGGATGTAGGAAAGTTTATAGACACAATCTGTCCGTTTGAAAATTCGTCGCCATTTTTGCACACACCTCTATATATTTGGTTAATCAGAAGAATATGGTTAATCATAATAAAAAAGTACCACTTTTACGAAATATTATATTTATTGAAAAAATATATAATACGTAGGTAATTATTATTTAAAGTATATCGCCTTGTAATATAGATATTTAAAAAAAATACATGTTTATTATATTTATCAAAGTGTATTTAATATTTTATTTTTATTGTGAGATTCGTGATAGTGTGAGTGCGAGTGAGACAGTATGATTGACAGAATGTATTTATAGAAGGCGCGAAGTGCGCGTGGTGTCTTTTAATATTGCCAGGTTCACGGTAACCTGCCAAGTAATTTTGTATATCATCAGCAATGGCGCTACAGCCCGTTGCGAGCCTTGGCCTCCTCAAGAAACTGCCTCTATCCCGCCCTGTTGACAGCAAGTCTCCTCCAATTTGTTTGTCCGATCGCTCTTATATCGCCCTCGATGTCGTCCAGCCATCTCATTATAGGTCACCCTCTGCTTCTTCTTCCTTCAGAACAGGTGTCTAATACTTTCTTTGAGACCCGGCTATCCTTCATTCTACGAACGTGTCCGAGCCAACGTAGACGTTGTATTTTGATGTATTGGACAACGTTTGGTTCGCCATACATTATTTCTAGCTCGTGGTTTAACCGGATCCTCCAAGATCCTCCTTCACAGGTAGGACCAAATATTTTACGAAGTTTTTTCCTTTCGAACACCAACAATGCATTTTTGTCCTTCTTCGTCACTGTCCAGCATTCTGATGCATATGTCATGACCGGTCTAAGAAGAGTTTGGTAAATGAGGGTTTTTAGCAATCATTAATGTAAATGGTATTGCAATCTTATTTTTTTTTATTGTAAATATATTGATTATTGAAGAACAGCGTTTATCTTTGTAAATCGACTACCCCAACCAAGGATATAATATTTATTTTGCCTTTCGACAATACAGGTATCAAATATTAAATTAACACGCATCCAATTACAAGTTGCCATATTAGGGCGACTCTCACATATGCAAACTGAAAATATAATTAAAAACTATGTCTCTGCCGGGAATCGAACCAGGGGCCTTTGTCTCAGCAGCTAGATCAATAGTAGGTATGGATATTTTGATGGATCTATGGATTTCATCGATGAATTACATTCAACCAATTCCTCAGGTATAAAAAAAAACTCGTTGGGGAGAAATTCACGGCGAAGAGTTTCCATAGACAACAGTTCCTTGAATATTTGATATACAAAATAGTTAAATTACACGAAAATCAAATAAAACTACGACTCCTCGTCTTGAAGTAGGTACAATGATAATGTAATGTATGTAGGTATAGAGTGAAGTTACATACTTACATCTCTCGTGAACCATCGCATATTTATGACTGTCATACAAATGGAGAATTATCGTGATATTATTAAATTGAATTACTCATCCCGACACCTATTACATATACTACAGAATCGCTAAACACATCTATAGACTTCATCTGCGGGACAAACGATATGATACGAGCCGCATTCACCATAGGTTCAGATGGTGCAGTTGCTTCAGGTGCAAGTATATTGGAGGCTAAAAAATACTTGAACGATTTGAAGAAGACAAATATTAGAAAAAAAACTATGACATCGAATTAACATTAAATAAAAGATATCGAATTTAGATATCATTAAATATAGAACATCGAATTAACAAGTCTGCACCGAAAATAACACAATTTGTCTCTTTCATAAAAAATGTACAAATCGTCTGTTTTTCTTTATGTTTGGACAACATTCAAATGTCATCTAAATGAGAATATTTATATATTGTCAGCATTCGTGGCTCAGTTGGTTAGGTGCCTGCCAGCTGATCCAAATGTCCCGGGTTCGATTCCCAGTGGAGACACACTTTTTTAATTGTGTTTTCAGTCTGGTTCTGTGAGACGATGAATATCGTAAGTCTCCAGAATGGCAACTTGTTATTGGGTGCGTGTTAAAATAATATTTGGCATAGTACCTGTTAGTTGCCCGAGAAGTAATGTAGATAATGTAAAATAAAAATTTCCAATATTATGAAGACGGCTGACTAGCGAGTTTTATTCCTAATAATAGGAATAGAATTCGTAAAACCATAAATGTTTTGATGTTTTACCTATATAAATATTTGGTTTGGCCACATGAGAAGAATGAATGAACAATGCCTGACAGGAATAGAACAGGAGGTCGACGTTGTCCAAGATATGTAAGAAGCGCGAACAACAGTCGAACATGTATGAGACGATGCGTGAATGTTGATGAGACAATGAGTGTGTGGTAAGATAGAAAAATGTGGCGTTCGGTTCCTTCTGCCTACCTCGGGAGTGACATGGCGTAATGGTTCACATATATAAATAAATCGATGACCAATTTTGAAGGGGGCCAATTTAAAAGGTGCCCCCACCTTTTAAATTGAGTGTTTCAGGCCCTGTATGTTATGAATAGCAATGGTAATATTATTATACATTAAAATAGAAAGCTGGTGTTTTTTATTGTATTAAATATATAATGAAACATCGATCTTTCGAGAAAAACAATGAAGAAATATTTATGGCCTGAGTTAGTTATTGGTATTGCATGCTTCACATACCATTCACTACCATTTAATAATATAATGTAATACCTCATTTTTTCTAGATCACTCAAATAAACAGGGTATTTATTTTATATCTGTATTTAACGATTGTATTTAACGATTTTTTAGACATACATATGTACGATGCAGGTTTATTCCCTTTCTCACGTCGTTTAGTTATATCACAGTTAATGTGGTCTGCGCATTTTACCAATAAAGAGGTTTTTGAATAATTTACTTTCAATTTTAATATTCATATATTATGTATATAAATACAACCGCACAAAGATAGGTCAGTGGCAGAGCGGTTAGCTGGCTGGATTAGTGGTTAGTCCAGTGTATGCGGGTTATAATCCTGTCGATTTATTTGACCGCATAGAACAAGCATTTGCTTAGTTGAAGAAATGTACGAGACATTATCCATTCTTTGAAAAAACTGTAGTCATCCATTTTTCTTAATTTGGGTATGCTGAGGTAGTCGATCACCAGACTCCTCTTTCTTGAGACTTCGTTGCATCCTATTTGAGTGATAAGTTTTTTGCCAATCTGAAAAAATACTCTTAACACACGCTTCTTTCTCCTTTACACCTTTTTATGGTTAATCTTTATTCCATAGCATATCACAATATCTCGTTTCATACACGTCCATGCATCTTTTCATACGCGCTCTTCTTATTTTTCATTCTTCAAGATCCCATCTACGCGAACGCACCAACTTTTGGCCAACCTCTACTTTCGTGTGGGCGATTGGCAGAAACTGTCGTGTTTTTGTATCTATAATAATATTTTTTTATACTATGAAATTAAATATGATATTAAATAATAATAATTTATTCATCGATATATTTTTTTATACAAATATATGAAAAACAAAAAACAAAAGTAGTAACAAACTCTATAACAAAGTAATTAAAAACAAAGTTATAACAAAAATAACAGCAAAATTAAAAGTAAGAGCAATAACAAAATTGATAATAGCAATAAAAACAAAAGCAACAACAAAGTACGGACGAACCAAGGGGCTCCTAAGGACAACGGATATGAAGGTCCTAAGGTCAATCACTGGTAAAACTCTCCGAGATCGTGTTCGCAATGTTCAAATAAGGAAAACATGTGGAATACAGGACATCGTTCGATGGAGTAGATCCAGAAGAAGACATTGTAGGGACCACTTAGCCAGGATAGACAGTGATAGGCTTGCAAATATAGCAGCAAATGAAATTCCTTCTGGTCGCCGCCTACCCGGTAGACCACCCAAGAGATGGAAGGATAGCTGGACTTCGTCATCCCAGGAGGCATAGTTTCTGAAGAACAGACCAACTAGGTCTACTAAACGAAGAAGAATAAGAAGAACAACAAAGTAAGATACAGTGATCAAAAGATCCCATTTGGATACATTATGATTCACTAATCCATTAACTGTGTCGAATCACTCAGCTTATTCGTTTCGTTGCAATACAGCTGATTTCTCCGTCGTGCAGCACAGCACCCACAATGAACGTGTAACATTATTTCTCATGACCACCACTTTTATCCACTATGTTGTACATTTTCGAAATCTTTCTATTCTAACACATCCTTCCTACACAGATGCATTAGCCATTCGGTAAGTATCGTCCGCAATGTGTGTTATTGGGTTCAATTTTTTTCTGTCATGTAGTTACTGTAGAATAACATTGAATATACTTTTAATACGTCGTGTTGCAATACAATGTAAATACTTACTAATATTTCTCGTTCCTCTCTTGTACATAATACTTATTATAATAAAAATATACTTTTACTTATGGTTTGCGAGATAAAAAAAGTGAAATTGTAGTATCCTCAAATATTAATATATCTTTTTATATTTTATTTATTTATTTATTTCATGTCACAATGATAATATACTGTGGCAGAAATACCTACATCAAACATGGTATTTCTGTCACAAGAAAATTAATCAGTCAAAACAATCTTCAAAGGGTAATGACTTAAAGGTGTTACTTTCTCTTTTGGTATACAACAATAAATAATTATTCATACTGATATACCCCTAAAGGCTGTTTTACAGACGACAGTTCAATGAATCCTAAGTACCCAAATAATGAGTATATAAACAAAACAACAGGGGGTACACCATCTCTTTACCTGTCAAACTTCCTAGCGAAATCATCGACCTGCTAAAGTTTTATACGCGAGTGAAAATTGTCATTATTTTTATTTATAAAAACTGTGATAGTGCTAAATACAAATTTGTAAGTTAACATTTTAAATTGTTATTTCTCATCTCTACTCTGACTTTACCCTGTCTTAAATACTTTAACTTGATTGTGACTTGTTGGAACCTTTTATAATACTTAATAGAGTTCGCACTCTATTTAAGCGAACAGTTTCTGTTCTGGTGACCTCTCTTCCAGCAAGTCACAACAAGAAGTTCATTCTGCATTAATTTCCCTTCTGGAGTCTCAAAATATAGAACCTAACTAAGGATTCTAATGATATATAGTAAACCCCTCTGGTTACTAATTTTATTGACCTACCAAATTGGTAATAGGCACACACTGGCCTGTAGTTGGCCACATCGCCTTAATACAATAATCGACCTCACTAGGGCTGGCCTGTATTGAGGTCGATAATTTTACATAAATAGTAAAGACAGTAGGTACTTATAATATAACATTATTAAAAAATAGTATATAACATAACATAAAAGTAAAGCAAAAATATAAAACCACAAGAAAATGAAACATAAATTAATAAAATACAAAAAAACAATATACACGATGAATCCAGAGCTATAATATATTATACTAACCTACAGCTAAGTACAGTTGGGTACCTGTGACGATAACTGCAACAATATCATTTGAAACATCACGTTGCTCGAGTTGGTTGGAAGAAATTACCTTATGGAAATAAACCTGGCATTGTTCAATTTTTGTACATAAATTATATAAACAAATAAATACGCGGAAAAGTATTTCAGAAAATACTTAAGAAATATAAATCGTACGACGATAACGAATGTTAAAGTGAAAAACATTATAAATACTTGATGTTTAACGTTGGTTGACACCGATTTGTTAACAACGTTCAAGGTGTGAAAACTCTGTTCACGATTTTGTCATTGAAGATTGATATAAAGATATATAAAGCCATAATACAACATACATATATTCATTTATATATTAACGCTATTTTTTGAGAGTGGTAGGTATAAACAAACAATTTAGTGTTGTGATATGTGTATACCAATTTTTAAAAGAATTCTCTTTGATTATTATTGTGAAACATATCAACAAATTAATTTTACTCGGGCGCCGGCAGAGCGGTTAAGGAGATATCAGACGGTTCATTTTAGTGAACGTTCACTCGAGTGAATGGTTCATTTTTCTTTCATTCCATGTTCAATGTTCACACGTCTATACGGAATGACAAAGAAATGAACGTTCACTCGTTGTTTTTTTCAACATGTCATCGAATGAAGTCGTGCGTCTCGGAATATGTTTAGGTATTTTATGGAATAAGCCCTTATTGTTCTATCTTTATATTCTTTTATTTTACAGTTCCATAGGCACTGATAGTTTTTAAAATTCTCCAAAAACAGCACAGTGTTTTGGTCATTCCACTTAAACACCATTTTGACGCGTGAAATAATACAACACAAACAAAAATACCAAAGACGCGTCCGTCGACTAGAAGAGTCGAGACGAAATGACTGAACTCGAGTGAACGTTCATTCCTGTGTTCAGACGGTTCATTTTTCGTTCATTCGGAGTGCGAGTGAATGATGCCTGTTGACAAAAATGAACCGATCCAACATTGTCGGATTGGTTCACTAGTGAATTCATTCAGCACTTTTGTTTCATTTTGTGTTCAGACGTGTCATTTCGAGTGAACAATGAATAGTGAAAGATGCGAATGAACAAAAAATGAACCGCCTGATATCACCTTTAGCGCGCTGGGTTTGTAACCCAGTGGTCGTGAGTTTGAATCCTGCTACGAACAATATCCTTCATCTAAAGCACATTTATGCTTAATATAAGGAATGTATGAGCATGTATATTATGTATTCGTTACAAGGATATATTCATTATTTTAAAAAAAGTCAACTATTTAATGGAAAATAATTGAAACACGTTGAAATAAACTACAAAATAATATTTCACCTCTGTATGCAGATTGTTTACATTCATACTGTCAATGTAAAACACATACATATTGTCTATCGCAGTTTTTATTTATCTTTAGCGAAACAATATAAATGTTAGGTACTTAAAAATTAATTAATTACACTTAATTTGTATGAAATTCAAAATTATTCAATTTTGAATAATATCAAATGAATCATGCTGGAAACAACATTAATTTTCATTGGGACAAATTCTGAAAGTGTCAGAGCTTTAACTTGTTGCAAGGCCAGATCTTGTTTCAAGGTATCAAATCGTAGTGGTAAGTAGGTACTTCCTAGTAGGTAGTGTTTTGTATTCCTTTATTATAAATAATTGTGATGTATTGATGATAGTCGCATTGTGGTAAGGAAGCAGATGTCTTAGCTGAGAAACATCAGAGAATGAAACGGAGTTCATAGAGGAGCTGTTCCAGTTACCTCAGCCCTGAGAAACCTATGCTAGAGTAGGTAATAGGGAGCGACCTGACATGGCATGGAGAGATGAAGAATGTATTGTAGACATTTACGTAGTTCATTTTAATACACATCGTATAGTTGTCGCCAAATAACTTGAACTTTTAGCCGAGAAGGGGGGCGATTTGCACGTAAACCAACGAAGTAAAAAGACACAAATTTGCGCTCTACGCAACCGGAAGCTCGTTCAAGATGTTTGGCGAAAATTATACACTGACAGACTTTTTTACATTTAGCATTTTCTACTAAACTACATAAAATTTTTCATTAAATTTTAAAATAAATTTTGTTTCCTTTTTACAAAGATGATAAAATTGAAGATAAAAATGAAGATAAAATGACGTAAATTCATTCGTGTTTCAAAATAATATAAGTTGGATGATGTTTAAGTTCATACATAAATAACATACAATCTGCATATTATTTTAATCCAATCGCCATACTGTCATACAATGTATTGTATAGTACCTACAGTTATCGGCAAAGAACCTCAAAATACGTGGAATATGAATGAACGTAAATTTGTTATGGGTTGGTATGATGTAATTTTATGTATATATGATGTGTGTAAACCACTCCCATCCAAATCTCAATTTTTTAGTTGGAAACTATAGTACTTATCTACTTTGCTATATAACCTATGAAAAAAAGGTCATTTTTTTAACGATATCGTTTTACCTACCTGTTGTCTGGAAAACTTTGGTAAAAATATGAAGTGTTTAGTGAAGAAATCTTTTCTCTCACATCGTTGCTGAATATATTGCGGTTCCTGTTAGTGAAGGCATTGAATACTTTTAGCGACTGGAAGATGTTATTTATTTTAAGTTATCTACTAGAATAACAATAGAGAAGAAATATAATCATCTATTGTTTCTTCTTCTTCTTCTTATCGTGTCGGTCAGACTACAGCCCCCTTCGCTCCCAAAATGCCACAACTCCAACTACTTTGTCCTCGAGGCGGGCTCGCTCCGCAAAATCTCTCCAGTCACACTGTTCGGGAATCAATGGACATGCGAGGAGATGCTCGGTGTTCTGCTCCTGCCCACACTCACACATCGAGTCCTCAATAATTCCCCATCTCTGTAGGTTCTTCTTTGTGCGGCCTACCCCAGTCCTAATCCTGTTTAACGTTTTCCATATTGGCCATGGGAGGTCATGGCCTGGTGGTAGGGTTTCCATTGGAGTGTTGAATATAGTCCCTTGCGATTCCCTTGCTGAGTCCCTCCATAGACGTTTTCTCGCATTCTCGGGTGTGTCTGTCAAGGGGTTGGTTGCATTTAGGGAGCTCCTCCTATTGTTTCTGAGTAAAGTATATTAACATGTTCTTGATCATCATAAAACACGAAAGTATTTAAATGAAATAAAATAAATAATAAATTGAGCTAATGAAGTTTAAATGGTTACCTTGAACATACTGATTTGGGTATAGACAATTGGCTATAAGAAAGTTGGTAGTACTCTGTCACTTCAAATTGAGAGATGTCGCAGTGAAACATTAGATTGTCGAGTTAAATTATTTTGATATGGAAAAAATCACGTGTATAATATTATTTTTTAAATATATGCTTTGATTTGGGACGCATGTGATTCATATCAACACCAACGTAGTTAACCTGTCTCTCTTCTATGGTTCTGAAATGAAAAATCGCGTAAAAGATTGGATTCACGCCAGATATTATGGCGGACAATAGGACCTGGTTGATCTATTTTGTGTGGTGATTGTGAGTCCAGAATACTGAGATTGTGTGCATATTTAATGTGGAACGGGAACTATCACCTGGTTCATAATTGCTTATATTCTCACTAATACTTGTAAACTGCTAGCCCCAGAACAGGATTTCCTAGTTGGACGGCAGTAACCTACTTGTTGTTGTCATTATAAATATGGTTTAATTAAAAGTAAATAAAAAACAATTATGATATTTTTTCGAATTAACACGTGATCTGATCAGAGCGTATGAGCTGACCACTTATTTTTGATGTTGGTTTTTTGAACGTTCTGTATATAATCTGATTGATTGAAAGGAAATACTGTATATCAGCAGAGTGCGGATTATACAACAAATAAATTTTGAAATGAAGAAAAATTATTTAAGTTTGTTTAAATTTGATAATCTACTTTCAATATATATTTTTAAAGTGTGTTGGTAATAAAGAGTAAATGTTCAATCAAACCACTCGAAGGATTTATTGCATAACTTTATTATTTTTTAAGTAGCCACCCATCGTTTCACGAAATATGCTTGAATTATAATAATAAAGCCTTAATTACAGTACTTAAGACACCCGATACGATGCGCGAATTGAAAGTGGGTATTGCTAAATTTCAATAAAAAAAGGAAAAAAAAACAAGGCAACAGTAGCCTCTACAACAGTTTTTGCAAAATTGATAATTAGAAAGTCGTCCTTATCGAGCGCGAAGATGATTATATACGTTTAACATAATTCCATAACAAGTTTCCCTATAGGTATCATCGAACAGTAAAAAAATAATATAAGTAAGTATAAAATTAATTTATGCAATACTTACGGTAGGTTGTGGTGGGTTAAGTAAAAAAAATGTAATGGTAAGCATTAAATAAATTATTCCAAATGCAGTCATTATCTGCTACTTCACATGTAAAACATTTTTGAACCCGAGTTTTTTATATTGGCACGCACCGATCGATGGTTCATTAGGGACGTGTTTATCCACTGAAATATTCACGCTGGATATCGAATTACGAAAAGTGATTTATATAATCAATATTATAATATGAATAACTTAAACATCAAAAATTATTTATTACAATTTGTAGATACACAAATGTCATCACGCCATATTGCTCTTTCTTTACACGCATCCATCGCTTCGTCGACATTCATGAACATCTGTTGTTCAAGGTTCTAACATTTCCTTCTTTCAGGATGTCGTCCGGTGACGACCCTATAATATCTTCTTTCATTCCTATCTGCATAATACTATTTATTTATTTATTTGTATTTTTTTGTATAGGTGTACTCTTTGCTTTTTCTCGCCGTACAAGACATAATATGTATGTCATTTTTCTTCTCCAATATTTATAAAACAAATGCTTCCAAAATCGCTCTGATTAGCAGAATGATAAACTTATTCAACTCTTATGAAAAAAAAATGCCGACTAAGACATACTTTTTGATATACATATGGCATTCAAAAACAAACTTATATTTAACATCGTGACATTATAACAATAAACAACTAAGTACTTATTAATTTTACTAATTATTTAATATTTTAAGATATTTGGTTTTCTATATAACACATGTACCTAGGTATGTATGTCAAGATAGGATAGTATGGAGGTCAGTCCTTTTTTCCTACCCAGAATATGAAAACAGCATGATGGTATGTATGTATGTTTGGAGATTAGTATCAAACTATTAAGTCTCCTTAGATATTGTGTGTAGGCTACTACCATACAAATTGTATGAAGCAATGTCGTCACTAAATTCATTTTTTATAAAAATTGTTAAAAAAAAATAGAGATGTGCTAATACAATGTTCATAATTTTTATAGACAATTAAATTATCTAGTTGGGGTATTTCGGCTTTTTTCGATATTTTTCAAAAAAATGGAAATATAGGCAGTTAAACTCATAAATTTATCATAAAAAAAAATATTTTTCTTAATAAAAAATGTTTGAGAAACCCTGGATTTTTAAAAAAAAAAATAATTTGAGATTTTGTATTTTTCTATGTTTATACCAAATTTCAGCGTTCTAGCTTTTATGGTTTCTGAGATATATGGAAAAATAAACCAAAATTTCAAAATATGATATATTGATAACCCCTGACTGAAACAAAAATTCACACTTCTGAGTATAAAAGTTTTGTAGGCCTATAACTGTTTATATATTCTAAAAATTTGGGCTCTGTAAATTGAGCGGATCAAAAGTTATAAGGGGGGGACAGACACATACACACCACACACACACAGACACACACACAAAACTCACATAAAATGTTCTACTCCGAATTCTGAGTAAATCCATGTATGGGAACATATATGCTGCGAGGCCTCTAGTTGGTGTTATTAGCATGCAAAAAGTCCACTACACCATACAAAATTTTCCTTCGTACACGCATCTTGGCTTAATAATGTCGATTCATTAAGAGAATTGTATTCTCATGAACGAATCGACAGTTGGATTAGATATAGTACGTATGTAAGAGGTATATTTCTTATTTGTATTTTTGCTTATTTCCTTTTAATAATTGTATGCATGAACTGTGTATTGTCCTTTGCAAAATAAAATAAAATAAATAAATATAATTTGTACAGTGGCAGGATTATTGCCTATTAAATTCACTCAGGACTCATGATAATTTTTGAAGACACAGATAAGATTTGATCCGTTTTGAAGAAGACGCGGTTCATCAGTCATTTCGGTATCTCATTATTAAGTTTTTTTAATTTGTATGATCACAAATATCACGATCATCAGCCACGAGCGACGTAGTTGTAAAAATTAATATTGAATTAAAAAAAAACCCATCGACGGTTTACAGCGCTACATTGGCCATAAAGTCAAATTAGTCCATTTTATCAGATATGCAAGAGTTAATGCAAAGATTAATGCCGTATATACTTTCCCAAAATGCACATCCAAGTCAGACTACGTCATTTATTATCAGGCATTAATGTGAATTATTTTGTTTCTTTGTATTTTTATCACCAACACTTGTACACATTCATTCATTCATTCATACCACCACGGCGTATCCCACAATTTGGGGTTACCAGCGACAGGTGTGCGAGTGCATATATAAGTATTTAATTTAATAATTAGTTAGTTAAATTATTGTGCAGTATTTAAACTTATTTCTACTATGTTTTATTTGTGTGTATATAATATATAGATTTTTACATGAAATGGATCCCTCTTGGGTAAAAGCCACTTCCAATAGTTTCTACATAGTTCTATCTTTGCCCTTTTATTTCCAGTTCGTTCTCCTTGTTGTTATTACATATATCATCGATCTTCCTTTTGTACGACCTGCCAACATTTCTTTTACCTTTAGGTCCCGTTCAAATCGTGGTTTGTAAGGTCCATCTGTTATCTATGAAACACTATACCGCATTTTTTGCTAAATACAATGATAATTGTATATAAATAATATCTGTGAAAAAATAAATCCTTGCCCCCAAAAAAATAATACTTAAAACATGATATTTCAACCCCCCGTAATAACGTTACAATTTCAGTCACGTTCCAGAATGTCATAATGACGTTGGAGGAATCATAATAACCATAGAGTTTAGAAAGACGAATGATGAAATTTTAATGACGTCATTATTCACTGCATGCCTACATGATGGGCCGTTTTTTGCATGTATTCAATATTATTATTAATTTTCATTAAAAAGATTATTAATGAAAATATTTTCTTACAACATCGATATTTATTCCAACTCATTTATTTATTAACCTAAATCGATTTTTAATATTTTTATTAAAGTGTCGCATGCAAACGGTAATTGTGATAATGTAGGTACCTTCTTGTATTATCATGTATGTATGTATGTATAAGACATTTTATTGAAACATTTTCAACAGTGTATAAAGCTATCAAAACATTTTTCCCAATCAGTTGAAAGGTGTGACGGCACAATATAATATGTACTTACATATATTGTATTATTAACCTCCATTTGTTGATGCTTTATTGAGAATTTCATTGTTTTATCATCCTTTCCAAGAACAACATTGAGGATTCAAATCACCAAAGGCAATAAGTCCTTTTATCTTCGTAACGGTAGGTAGGTACCATAATGATACATTAAATAAGTAAGTTATTGTTAAATAATTTCGTATACAAATAAACCAGTTACATCTCAAAAAGGTGGGTGGACCTTGGCTGTCCTGAAAAATATTTTGAAATATTATGTCTATTCTTGACCATAGTTCGCGCTTGCATTCAACAACCAACAGCAGGGGAACGAACATGGTCAACAAGAAGACAAAGATAATTCAAAAGTATACTCTTGTTCTTCAAGTTTCACGCTGGGAAAATATTTTTAGGTATAAGATGCGCCAATAAACCACCATTTGTATTTTCGAATTCATAATCCCTTACTTTGTATCGAAGTCTCCAGATGGCCGGAAACTATGTCAGAAGGCTAGGGCTGGAGGCATACGATAACTGTAGAGCATGCCAAGACGAAGAGGAAGACGAGACTAAAGAGGAAGAGAGAGTCAATGCAATAAGGTATCTGTTAGTTGCCTGAGAAATTATACAATGCTATACCTCCCTTCAGGATCCACCGTCATCATTGGCATTACAGTCCGCTGCGGACCCTGGTCTCCTCTAAGAATTCCATTATTCTGACATTACTAATAACATCGTCCAGCCACCTCAACCTAAGACTGCCTCAATTTCGTCTTCATTCAGGACAGGTGTCTAATACTTTTTTCAGAGTAAGGTCATCATCCATCCAGTAAACATGTCCAAACCAGCGTAGTCACTGACTTTTTATGAATCCCTTCAGGATAGTGAAGGGTTTTCAATTGTATCAGGTATTTGAATTATATAAACATGTAACTAAAAGATTCGTCAAATATCAATAATGAAATACGCTGTAGAAACAAGAGCCGACACGACTGGAACCAAAAACCTGCTTAGAGTATCGCAAATGAAGGAACTAAGTGCAATCAGAGGGAAGACGCTAAGCCTGCGGAACGTGGATATTAGGAGGACCCGTGAGACCGAGGACTCAATGGATCAGAACCAGAAGAAGATTTCGGATGAAATATTTTCAGATCTTCTCTTTGCCATACCTATAGGAGGGAAGTACAGTACAACCGATGATTACGGCTGTTGTAAATATTTCGGGGACACTCTACAATAATTAACGCTGGTCGTTTCAACTTGTAGCATCCTCATCGTACGACAATGTGCCTTGCGGCACGATGTTAATTGCCGACAGGGTTGCCACACACTATATTATTTTATTGATTTATTATTTTTTTTAATCTTCACTTTTATGGAAAAGTGAAATTTTTATTTTTAAAATGCACCTACGTTCCAGAAAATTGAGTTTTATGTGAACAATAACGTTTAACCGAAGAACGCAAAGAGAAGCTCTAGGAGTCCACTAAATAATAAATCGAATATTTTTATTATTGCATATGCGCAAACATTGAATTTTTTTCCCTGTCGGGAGTCAAAGATATCTTTGACTCCCGACAGGGAAAAAAATCCAATGTTTGCGCATATGCAATAATAAAAATATTCGATTACTTACACATTGGTACAAGTAGGTAAATAAGACAAAAATGACCTTATAAGTCTGGCGCAATTCAGGGGTGACTTCTATGCGAAAAATGCATTGTCACCTCAGATATAAGAATACCTAGTAGCTTTCATTATTTACAAAAAAAAAACCAATTCTCTCAATAGATGGCGTTACAACAAAATAAATAAAAAATAATAAGATTGTTGTTCATAATTTCACCCATAGATAGCTGTAGTAAAAATTCTTCATTTTCAAGCGAAAAGAATTTCAGAATTACAATATATAGAACTTTCAAAATTGAATTGATAGGGATCTCATTAAAAAGGCATGATTGGTGAACGTTGCGCAAGCGCATAAAGTGATCACGTAAACCAGCCGATGACAGGTCGTAAGCCCTGTAGGTGCCTTGATTTCCCGGTTCTCCTACAATAAATATTCCAACTTCGTCTCTATTGAGATAATTAAAAATCTGTTAAAAAATAATAAATGTTTCAACGATTTATGTGGTGCTTGTTAAATTAATATTTGACATAGGAAGTGGGTGTTAGTTAATGGAGAAGCAATACAATTCAATAAGTTGTTCTTGCATTGATATTTACGGTTAGATTTTTTTTTTAAATATGACAACATCAATAGGTAAGAGAATTGTCTGGACTCTTTAATAATGGTTTTTAAGGTTTTAAAAAAACCCCACGATCAAAAATGACATATAAAAATAATAGATACGTTACTAGTATTTGAATTCGGTAAACAAATAGTAAGGCGAATTCTTACCGCACTTAAGTTGCATGCATGATGTTGCTCGGACGTATTGTCGTAGTCAAAATAGCATCTTGTATGATGAAAACATCTAAAAATTACCCTAGAACTGTGAAGGAACGACCTGATATATAATTTCATGCTGCATATTTATTTGATAACTAATATATTTTTTTATGGATTATTCGAAAGTAATTTTTATTTGAAGTAGTAGTTAAGTACGAGAGAGTAGTGAAGAAATATTCGTTTTTAGATAAACAGAGGTATTCAGTTGATGTATTCGCTTTAGCTCATAGTAATAACCAAATATAAGTTCGTCTGTATCATAGTAATCACTTGGTGTCTTATTAATAATCAGTTTCTCAATTAATGTTTTCTGTCGTGTGTGCTCATTCTTGGTGATATCGCTACTCCCACCACCACCCGCTCCGCATATGGGGACTGTCAACGTCCCCTTCGCAGAACGCTAGAATGAATGACAAAAAAAAACAATGCATGGCACGAAGAGTAGCTCATGGAGCCCTCTAGATTAGCAATCTCGGCACCATGGTGCAAAAAGAACAATCAACAAGTGCGAATTGAGATTCACACTTGCGGACTGTCGGCGACTTCAGATCCAGATTCTTGGTGATATTGTAAGAATGCTCTAAGCTGTACCATTTTTAATAGAGCATTTTATTCGTATACGACGTGTCTATATATAAAATATCATTGACGGCCAATGCGATCTTAACTATGCCCACGAACAGCGAGGATAATTCAATATAATTTAAATAAATCCAAAAAAAAATTGCGTAATAGATCGATCTAAATTTGAATGGACAACCCTAATGAATACAGAATGTGATACCGTTTCGTCCAATACCAAACCAAATTGCTATTTAATGATTTGGTTGGACGAGTTACCATAAATCGTGGATGTCACGTATGTACTAAGGCAAATTACTGAACATACAGATAAAACTTATCCTTCGAGGGTTGTGGAAAAACCGACCATATTCACGGATGCATTAACAACCTTATTCGCCAATCTCGTTTGACGCATTGGTCATTGTTTGGTGGCATACCTCTTCTATAGTCGGTATTAATTGTGCCGGTGTACACCGATCATTCAGTATGATTGGATCTCGGTGTATACATTTAGAGCAATTGATTCAAAAATGTTTGACAAGTACAGGACGAAGATATATTTGACATGTTCCGAGAAAATTTGTTTAATTAAAAATGATTTTTGCGGCATTTATTGCGGTAATTAAGGCACCACAATATTTTAATTAAACGTTTAATTAATCCGAATCAAAGCACTAAGATAATGAACTTCTGAATAGTTCATACCATAATTTTTAAAGGACACTAAATTTATTTTATAATATATATTTTTTTAAATTATGTTGACACAAAAACTTTGAATCATTAAAAAACGAGTGGAATGTGGCCAACGCTAAACTCCTTACTACCAGGACACTTCACAAAGTATTGGTATTTAGTATGGAAATTAATCAGCATTTTCATGAATTGAGTTTGTTAAATTATTTTTGATTTAAAAATTTTACTATGAAAAACTTGATAATTCTTCATGCCATTTTAAGAAAATGATGTGACTTTTTAGCCATTTTTATATAAAAATGTCATATTATAAGTTTACTGAACTTGGGGTCACTTTGAAATATTTGACAGTTAAAAAAAAGTGAAGCACTATTAAGGTATCTTTCAAAATCTAATGGGGTCTAAGCGAGTATTAGACATATCTACAAATTGGCAAAATTTGTATATCTAATACTATGAGTACTTTAGTCTATAGGTAATCAATAAAGTAGAATAATCAATAAGCACGCCGTACATAGAACAAAGCACATAGCACACACACAGATACATTGTGATGAATCTTTCATAATACAATCTCAGCATGATGCTTGTGGATAATCTGCGATAAAAAAATAACCTTTGAAATTGCGAATTCATAACTCCCCACTATATCCCCTTCGGTTAGTGAGGACAAAAATTTATTATATAATTTATACTTAACTTATAAGTTTGGTCATGAATAAGGAAGAATGCATGTGTCTGCAATACTTGGAGTGCAAGACCACGACCATGATCAACATGAAAAAATAATCATTATTTCTCAACAACTTACTAGCTAGAGTTAAAAACATTAGTTTAAACTTTTAATAAATAGATTTTTTGATAAATATATTTTTTATAGTTTATTGAAAAAAAACGATTTTTATTTCACAATTTACACGAGTAGAAAACCAACTTATATTAGGTAATTGTTTCAATTTTTCGTTTCTTAATTTAAGTGAGTAGTTTGTGTTTAGGAAAGGAACTCGTTTATTAATAAAGATAATTAACTCGTTTATTAACAAAGTAAATAATAAAAATAAGGAGAGTCCTTTTAAAAATCAGGAATTTATAAATTAGAGTCTATCTATTTCCCATCTTTTTATATATGAAAAACTACTAGATATAAAGAAACGAGAGTTTTGAGGAGTATTAATAGGAATAATAATTCAGAATTTGCCAACCGTTTGATCAAACACAACCACACTTTCAATTAAAATTTAGGTACAAAGATAATCCTTAGTAATTTAAATAAAAAACAAATAAAACTGACTGCCTGAAAATCTTGGAAATCAGAATAAATAATATGAGAAATAATACAATTAATAACAAATACAATTCCTTGATAGCCATATTTTAAATATTTTCCCGATACAATACAAATGGAAAAATCCATTCCTGACTTGACCAATAACTTCATTGCATCCCCACCCTTCAAAATAAAGTTACCTTGCCTACCCATTATGTTTACTTTAAGTGTTTAATTTGTATATTTACTTTGTTCCAATAACATGTAGAATTTTATTCAATTGAATAAAAGTTGTAATTTTAGTGGTGTACACTAATATAAGTTGTATTTAATTTCAATTAAAATTTTAACTGAAGATTACGATTGTAGTAGAAATTAGTGATAACACACAAATTGTTTTTAACACAATTCTGTGATAAAATCATATATTTTTATTTATACCTTTAATTAAATTTACAGTGGCCAAACTCTTGTTTATGAATATTAAGAAAAATGAGAGGTTTATTTGACGTCTGAAGGAATATTCAACGTATTTACTTTCAAAGTTATGAGATTATCTTTAGTCCTCGAAACCCGGGGCTCATTTTTTGATGTTCGACATCATTATTATCTTATAAATTATTAGGTCGGTGGCTGAGCGATTAGTGTGCCTCCCAGGTACATTATGTTGTATGCAACGGGTTAACAACGAAATACATTTTATCTCTTACTTAAAGGACAAAAGTAGTGATGAGCAAAATAATAAACAAGATTAAGACTGCATGTGTCCTTTGTTAGACAAGACCGAGGCGAGGAGTGTTAGACCAAGACCAATACCATGACAAAACTGGCAAGATCAAAGGTTTTGAAAGACATAGATGAATTCAATTTGGTAGGAATACACAACGTATGTAGGTACATTGCACTGACCATAAACATAAAATACAAAAAAATAATACAGTGTTTCCAGCCCAGAGAAGCAATATTTGTGTGCGAAATAATTTTAAATGAATTTCTCCTCTGCTGGGGATAAAACCCAGGACGCCCGCACAGAAGCCAAACGACTTACCAACTGTGCCACGGCGGTGCTAAGATCGAACATAAAATTTGGTTCAAATTGAACATAGGTACAACCGGCAATGTTACATCTCACATAATTCAGCCATAAGCTGATGTGTGGGGTTATACGCAGGTGTCGTGCTTTCTTTTAAGATAGTGCAAACTCACACACCTGTCTCTGGCTACCCCACATTGTGGGATAATGCCGTGATGTATAAAAGCTTTTACGAAAGTTAACTAAATCACACAGCACACATTTTCGCTCATCTTTGACATAATCTTTGCGTTACTTTTTATTGGTCTTATAACGTATGAAAAGCGGTCAAAATTTATTGTTAACATACACAATTTGTTCGTCTCCTCTTTATTTTTACAACAATCTTTATGTTCAATCGACAGTTTAACGACAGGTCGTTTTGCCGATTAATGTAATGTTACAAATTTATGGTGATCCAGCATTTAAGATAAACGGTTGCGAGTAGGCAGAAAAAGAGACCAAACATATTCAAAAGACGAATAACGTTGAATCTGTGAAGACTTTACCGAGACAAAATCCGAACTCCTTATCCGGAGTATCGAAATCTTCACATTTAAATATACCAAAGCCGGCAGATCTTCAAAAAGACATGCGTTCATTTACGATCAATAAATATAAATGTAATATCATCAAATAAAAACATTAAAGTTTTATGCATACAATTTGTAAAGTTTCAAACGTGCTCGAAATCATTATGGAAGGCAGTATCAAAAATAGTTCGTGGTAACTTGTGATATTTAAAGAATAATTAAAGATAATTAAAAGATTCATTAGCGTTTTAAACAACGTCGGTCTATATCGATATTTGTCGTAGAAAAAGTCTA
The DNA here is from genome assembly GCA_963576475.1 of Molanna angustata. Taxonomy (NCBI): domain Eukaryota; kingdom Metazoa; phylum Arthropoda; class Insecta; order Trichoptera; family Molannidae; genus Molanna; species Molanna angustata. The sequence goes on from OY754972.1 coordinate 27,756,859, forward strand.
CAAGCGAAAGCTATTGAAATTAAAGAATCGTAAAAAAGTCGTTGAATGTCTTTTTAATGTCCAATCATTTATTGTAATTTTCAGCCATAATGATTGTCATAAGTTATTGGATGTCATAACATTTTATCCTATATACAAGATTTCCTAGTTTCATTTTAATTTCTTATTTAAAAAACAATAACTGAAAAAAATAGAATGAAGACGTATTAAAAATAAAAGTTTAATTATTAAAAAATACTTTTAATGATATTATATAACAAGCAAAAATGAGAAAATATTCGTTATGGGCACCTAAAAAGCATTCAGTGTTATTTTTGTAAGTAAACGGCAAAATACTCTGTAAATAATAATATGCTTTTTATTCAAAGAACTAAAATAACTATTTACTTCTTTAGGTTAGACCAAAGTAATTAAGAAAGTGCAAAACGAGATTTCTTGTTTGCAAGTATTTTTCTGTAAATTGGACCATGTGTTGTTTTTTCTGTATGTCAATGGAAAAATACCAAAACTCTATAAATAATGACAATGGTATTATGCACAGAAGTGGTATGTGCAAAAAAAAACACAGGGGAACATTTTTAAACTAGTTGCATGTAACACATGAGATCCAACTGTCGATAGCGATAGTATGTATAGTTGAAGAATATGTACCAAACTATAAACCCATAGATACAAATTATTGAATATTTTCAGATATTTTGTTTTCTATACAACATATGTAGGTATGTATGTCAAGATAAGATAGTATGGAAGAAGATCCTTTTTCCTACCCAGAATATGCAAATTGCATGATGGTATGTATGTATGTTTGGAGATGAAGTAACAAACTATTAAGTCTTCTTACATATTGTGTATAGGCGACTGCCATACAAAATGTATGAAGCGATGTCGTCACTAAATTCAATTTTTAAAAAAATTGTTAAAAAAAATTTGAGATCTTCTACTACAATGTTAATATTTTTTATAGAAAATTAAATTATCTAGTTGGGGTGTTTCGGCTTTTTTCGATAATTGTAAAAGTTTTGGAAATATAGGCAGTTAAACTCATAAATTTATCATAAAAAAAATATTTTTCTTAATAAAAAATGTTTGAGAAACCCTGGAATTTTTTTGAAAAAACTAATTTGAGATTTTGTATTTTTCTATGTTTGTACCAATTTTCAGCGTTCTACCGTTTATGGTTTCTGAGATATATGGAAAAATAAAATAAAAATTCAAAAGTTGATAACCCCTGACTGAAACAAAAATTCAAAATTCCGAGTATAAAAGTTTTGTAGGCCTGTAACTTTTTATATATTCTGAAATTTTAGGCTCTGTTAATTGAGCGGATCAAAAGTTATAAGGGGGGGACGGACACACAGACACACACACACACAGACACACAGACACACACACAGACACACACACACACAGACACACGAAATGTTCTACTCCGAATTCTGAGTAAATCCGTGTATGGAACATATATGCTGCGAAGCCTCTAAGTTGGTGTTTTTTGACTTCAAAGTTGGAAAATCCATGAAAAAAGTAGACCTCTCCATACAATTCTCGCGTATTCTGGCTTGATACATTGTCGATATGTTAAGAGAACAAAGTTCTCCTGAACAAATCGACAGTTGGATAAAATATATAATAATGCTTTGTTACTGTATAATATTTGCTACATATTGTCATTGAGTAATGCCTTTATCGTTTATCGTACACAATAAATTATGAAAAAATACATGCATTTTTATAGTTATTTCAATTCGACCAAAAATTTTACTGTGCCGTCGATAATATGCTTTAAATTTGAATAGAGAGATAAATATTAAGATGGGTGGTGGCACTGCGATTAGCGCACTGGGTTTTTATTCCAGTGGTCGCGAGTTCGAATTTTGCTGCGACCGATTTCGTTCAACTATAGCACAAGAGTTACTGCTTAGTTTAGGGAATGTATGAGGATGTATATGTACCTACTTGTTACAAGAACATAGGTATTAATTTAAAAGAAATAAAAAAAATATCGGATTCGTGTAAATTGTATATTTTTATATCTTCGATTCTATGAAGACAAAGTAAGTAATTGTCTCAATAGAGACGATGGTGAAACATATACATATTATAGGAGAACCAAGAAATCAAGCACCAACAGGGCTTGTCATCGTTTGGTTTACGTTATGATTTTAAACTCTTGGGCAACGTTCAAATATTATGCCATCCAAATTTAATACTTGTGTGGTGTTTTCAAATAGCTTAAAAATAAGGTGAAAATACTATTGCCTATAGATGTTAACATTAATGACGACGAAACTTTTTCTAATGCACACATTAAGTATTTCCACACATGTAGCGGGTGTAAGAAGAAGAAATATTGGATTTGAAGTGAAAAAAAAAAAACTCGAAAAATTTAAACCAGAGTTTAAATCATTTGGTCTTCTTAATGGAATGATACGTAAGCTCGGCACCCTTAAATACATTAAATAAGAACGTGCCTGAACGAAATAAATAAATATGAAACATGCATATTTTTTAATGATATGTATTTTACAGGGAAGCCATTAAAATGAAATTTTCGACACACGTGGCCATAAAACGGTCACAAATTTTGATTTCTGCGGTCGATAACAGAGAACTGATACCATTTCGGCTGGGCCTTCTTCTTTCACATTACATTTGCCCACTATATTTTACATACACTTCTTCCGCCCGCCTTACGCACGGACTATCGTAAACATTCCACATTAAGATGTCGCCGTAAAGAAAGCGTGATCGTAAAGGATGACACCACTTAATATATGAGATTTCTCTTTATCCCGTATCTCTCGAGAGAAATACGCTTCGCCAAATTTTGAAGCACACACTCTTTTACGCATACATATAATATTAAGATATTATGTAGGTATTTTCGATACTCTTCTTTAAATGTATATAGTACAAGAAATTTGTTTATTGAATAATTCTATAGTTTTTATGTTAATACAGTGAAAATCTTTTTAAAATTGTCAAATATATTTCAAACTTTTTCTTGCCTTTCAGCAAAAAGGGAATCAAAAACACTTGATGAATGTTGCGCAACAGCATGGTAGTTATATTCAACAAATAGTCTTATGTTGCGCAACAGCATGGTAGTTATATTCAACAAATAGTCTTATGCCGTGCCTGTCATTTCTGTTTTTACAATTTTATCCTACGTTAAAATAAGTTTCACAGCGTCATAGTAAATAGTGGAGGTTTTTATATAATACTAGCGAACCCGACAGACGTTGTCCTGCACGAACGTTGGCTTGCCTGTTATTAGCTGGTTTAACAAACATAAAAATACCACACGCTATCACGGCATATCCATATATGAATGATTATTTTGACATTTCACTATTTTTTGTTATGAGCTAGTTATAAGGATATGAAAAGATGAAGAAGAAAGATGTACAAGAACAAGGGAATGCTGTATATCTCTAATGGTGACTTCTACCAATATAACCTAAACTGTCACCTAGATGGGAGTTATCTAAGTTTAGGTGGTTCTTATGAATCTATTGGCATTCATCGGTTTCATACATCTTTTGCCTAACAAGGAAAACCAAAAGTGTTTTTCCGTTTACTGCAACATTAATATTCATCAGAATGCATCATGATTTAACAAAGTCTATCACAATCTGTCAAATTCGTTAAAAATTTCCGATCGAAACATAAAATGACAGACATTTACCAATAAAAATAAACACTTCCTTGCACCCTGGGCAAGTGGCGAGTTCAACGCCAAATGGCAATTTCTTCCAAATAACCAGTGTTTTTAGCCCAGAGAAACAATATTAGAGAGAAAAATTAATTTAAATAAATTTAAATAAATTAATTTATAAATTTATGTTACATTTGTGTTTGTTAGTACCTAATACAGACTATAATACTTATAATATGTACATATATATTTAGGTATATTCAATGCCTTTTAATGCAAAAATATCGTTGTACAAATAATTATGATATTATTTTGCAATTTAAAAATTACAATAGAAATTCCTGTTTCAGATACATACGTTTTGATAATAAAATCAGACTGAAAAAAAATGACAGCTACATTTCTTAGGAAGCCGTTTAGGTAGTGGAAATTGTAGGTAGCGTTAGTGCCTTTTCACACGTCCCGGTAAAGGCCGGGCCGGCGCCGGGTAAGCGCCGGATAACTGGCAGCGAAGTGTATGGGCACGTATGGTAGCTTTCACACGCACCGGCATGCATGCCCATACAATTACCCGGCTCTTACCCGGCGCCGGCCCGGCGCTTACCGGGACGTGTGTAAAGGCACTTATTTTATTTCATTTTATTTTTTTTATGGTTCTTAGTAGGTTTTGATACCAAAATTATTAATAGGAAATACCTAAAAACTCCGAGGTAGTTCTAAGGAGTTAGGTTAATGTTACCGTTAGTCTTGTATATTAGGTATATTTTAGAATTTTACTGTAGGCATACATTTATCATACAAACAAAATTATTTTTTGAATATACATACATACATACCATCACGCCATGTCCCTCACGGGGTAGGCAGAGAGAACCGAACGCAACATTTTTCTATCTTGACACACATTCATCGCCTCATCAACATTCATACATCGTCTTATACACGTTCGTCTGTTGTTCATGCTTCTTATATTTCCATCTTTCAGAATATTGTTTACATGGTCGTGCCATCCTTTTCTTGGGCGCCCCCGACCTCTTATTCCATTCCTGTCAGCTTTGTATATTTTCTTCGTCAGGCGTTCTTCATTCATTCTCTCCAAGTGGCCAAACCATCTCAATGTGTTAACTTTCATTCTGTTAATTACATCTATCTTCATCTTACATTCTTTCCTTGTATCTTCATTTCGAACTCTGTCATACATTGTTCTGTTACAAATTCTTCTAAGCGATTTTTCTTTTTTTCTCTTTTTTTTTGAATATAGGTACTATAAAAAGAAAAAGTTGCTAATATTATAATGAGAGCCGGAATTTCAAGCAAATTATATACGAGTATTTTTTATAGTGCAATTATCGATGGCTAATCTTTTTCATTAGATTATATTAAGCCATTTTTTTTGAGAAATTAAAACAGTTCATTAAGATACTTTAAATGAAATCATATAAGAACGTGGTTAAAAGATCATCTTAAATGTTTTTTTTTCTCTCCCAAATGTCTATAATTCCCGTTTATCAAAAGTGACGGGTCCAATTTAAAAGATGATATGTTCACTATATATAGTTGTTGAGAAATGTTTGTGCGATATGCGAGATCAACGGAACAACATGATTTTTTTTTATTTATTCGTTAAAAAATATTATTTCCTTATTTTCAGTGTTTAAATACTATATTGAAAATAAAATATTTTAAGAATTTTTGGTTACATCGTCTACATGTCAATATAACAAGACTTCATTAAAAAAATCTTGAAATATACAGAAAATTCCCGTTTTCAAATCCCATTTTTTTATATTCCAGTGTATACCTGTACTCCCTTATTTTTGGAGTTATTACCTAACATTATGTACGAAAACCTGTTTTTATTTGTTTGAGCTACATAGATCAAATAAATTTTTTGGTTATTAATAGAATTAATTAAAAAAATACACAAAATTTAAAAAACTGACGTAAATGTAGCAAGTCGCAAGATATTGAAGAAAATCAATAAATATTTAGTTGTTATAATAAATTTGCATAATTCGACATGGATATATGGATATAAGTAATTAGGTACTTACATACATACCTTCTTCTTTTTCTTCTTCCTCTTTTTTTAGATCTATGATCTGTTTTTACTGGGACGAGGATGTCCAGCTATCCCTCCATCTCTTTGATGGTCTTCCCGGTGGTCGGCGTCCCTCTGGTATTTCGTGCATTACCATCTTTACATACCTAATTTCCAAAAACAAGACTTCACGGTAATAATCTCGCCGCATATTACATACATTAAAAATTTGAGAGATCAAATTAATATAATAAGCTCATATATTTGGTGAATTTTGATACTGTACGTTGTATTAGGTGTAATTATATTATATTTTATTGTGTACCTAATTATTACCTATGTAAAAAATCTTTTAAGAATGATGCTCCTCTCTCGAACACAAGGTTTAAACTCTACCAATAGAGTATACATACATACATACCATCACGCCGTTTCCCTATTTGGGGTAGGCAGAGAGAACCGAACGCCAGACTCTTCTATCTTGACATACCTGTTTTGCCTCATTTACATTCATACATCGCGTCATACATGCTCTCCTATTGTTCTGACTTCGTATGTTCCCCTCTTTCAAAATCTCATTTATATGATCATGCCAGCTCTTTCTCGGACGACCCTTACATCTCATCCCACTCTTTTCAGCCTTGTATACTTTCTTTGTCAGTCGTTCATCGTTTCTCTAAATGTCCGAACCATCGCAAAGCATTTATTTTCATTCTACTCAAAATATCCCTTTCAATCTTACATTCTCTTCTGATATCTTGATTCCTTATCCTATCATAAATTGTTTTACCACACATTCGTCTTAGGGACCTCATTTCCACAGCGTTAATTTTACTTTCATGCGTCTTCTGCCATACCCATGTCTCACTTGCATACATTATGGTTGGAACGACAATAGCGTTGTGCACAGCGAGTTTTAGAGTATCAACGTAAATATTTTTGTTTATTTTTTATTGTGTACTTATTTAATTGTCTTTCCTCGTGGTCATAATCCTAGGATTGGTTTGAACCAAGCACTCCACATATCTCTGTTATCCGTCTCTTCATATCATGGTATATAGCTGCTACAGCGCACATCACTAATCATCATGTCCATATAACTGACTCTAGGGTGACCTCTATTGTTTCTGGCTTCCGTCATTCCCTCGGCGATTGTAACAAACAGGTCTGGACGCCTAATGTTATGACCTATTTGGATCGTTGTTTGACAACGATCTATAGGATTTGTTTCGTTTTACCAACCACGTCGTCCGGAATGTGATCTGACCAGTAGATCCTAGCCTTTAGCACCACATTTCGAAGACAGCCAGACATTCAGATTCTTTCCAGCTGATATTCCACGTTTCGCTGCCATAATAAGCAAACTCTAAACAAGAGTATTATCAAGTTCTTTCTAACATAGCTATCGATGTTAGGAGATTCAAAAATTATTGATTTTTGGGTGAAGGCAACTCTTGTCTATTGCACTATACTTATGATTTCTGCCACTGAGCGGTCATCTTGAAATATTCTACTATCCAAATATACTAATTATATTTCTTGCTTTATTGTGGTGTCACCCAGAACAATATTTGGGGTCACCTATTACAGCAATCATGCATTTGGAGTTCTAGATATTTTCCATCTTTCTCAAGACCTCATTTGATTTCTGTTCCATCTCAGCAAGCAATGTAATATCATCGGAATACCTTATCATATCAGTATTTTGTCCCTGGATCTTTATACCGGACCAGACTCTCATTTCCTCCCTCAACTCAAGAACTAAAAAAAAACTCAATTGTAAAAAATAAAATAAAAATAAGGAATCACCGTCAAATCGACGGTCTACTTAGTTATTGTGTACCCACTTAATTTGATTTATAAAACGTATAATTTCTGCGAATCATCGGTCATATCACGAATAACAGATGTTACGTCAAACATTTACCGCGGGACTTGAGTCAAGTAAAGAACTAGCGCCGACTTTTAATGCGATCGTGGATTCACATACGTCGTGCATTGCTTTTCATAATAAAGACCTAGTTTTAATAAGACATAACTAAGGCGAACCAATACTAATAGAGAAAAAAAAAACTAAATGAATTAACCAAAAAAAATTGTGGCAAGTGGATAAACGATAAGAACGCAAAAACTCATTTTGAATGGTTGTTAACGATTATTTAAAGCATAAATCAAACATGATATTTTTAAAATAATAAATCGTTTTTATTTGTTTGGCAAAACCCTATGTAATCGCAGTCAAGTTGACCCTATATTATTCACACACAAGAAAGACACCAGAGGACGTCCGTAAGGTAGAGCTCGACAAGTGAGAGAATGCGGGTGATAGTTTTATACAACATGGTTGTTAATATATTATATTTGCCAAAGTCAGGGAATAAATGACACGAAATAGACTGCATGACGTAGGAAATGAATTTATTTTATTGGTCGATTCAACTCAGAGAATATCCGCGAAGGTTACACCAAAATTATTTGAACAAAGTGACGTCATCCACATGTTTTTGCTTGGCGATTTTGTGGTAGATAAACGTATAAAATTACTAACGATAAAAAAAGGCATTTTTTCATAGGTACCTACACATTTTCAACGGTAGGTATATGATATACAATCAAAGCTATTTAAAATAAAAGATTTTCGATATAGGTACTACAACACAACAGAATAACACCTGATATATAACAACACAACAGAAGAACGCCTGATATATTACAACACAACAGAAGAACGCCTGATATATTACAGCACAACAGAAGAACACCTGATATATTACAACACAACAGAAGAACGCATAATATATTACAACACAACAAAAAAACGCCTGATATATTAAAAAAACTACAGTAGAACGCCTTATATATAACGACACAACAGAAGAACATCTGATATATTACAACACAACAGAAGAACGCCTGATATATTACAAAACAACAGAAGAACGCCTGATATATTACAACACAACAGAAGAACACCTGATATATTACAACACAACAGAAGAACGCATAATATATTACAACACAACAGAAGAACGCCTGATATATAATAAAACTACAGAAGAACGCCTGATATATTACGACACAACAGAAGAACGTCTGATCTATAACAACACAACAGAATAACGCCTGATATGTTACGACACAACAGAAGATCGTCTGATATATTACAACACAACAGAATAATGCCTGATATATTACAACACAACAGAAGAACGCCATATATATTATAACACAACAGAAGAACGCATGATATATTACAACACAACAGAAGAAAATCTGATATACCTACCTTTTACAACACAACAGAAGAACGCCTGATATTCTCGAAAAGCTTGTCTTAATGGGACCCAATGGACTGATATTGTCAAGTCTGCTTCAGGATTTTCAATTTATCGAAGTCATTTGACCTACTCAATACCATCCCACACGGAGGCAGATAATTCGTCGAATAATTGAGAGTTGTCACCAAAATCAGTCAAGGAAGAAGAAATAATAATACTTGATGAATAAAATCCAGATACACACATAATGGTGATCGTTGCGCCAGCGCGGTTAATAATAACATCTCGGATATTACATTATCCACAAATGTATCTACTTAATCATCCATTTAGATTTTCTTCGTTTTCTTCTAGATTAATGTCGTGTTTTTTGCGACTTATCTTAAGTGTGATTAAATTAATCTTCACACAAGAATTAAGCGATTTGGGACTATCCGCATCGTCGTAAAGATTTACAGCATAACATAAATTTAAACTATTTTAAACTTTAGTTCACCTTTCGTCCTTGTAGTAATTATGGGTTTCTCAGAGTCGTTTAGAATCATTAGGTACACGAAAAGAAAATCCACGATGGATTCGACGTACGTACATAATAATGCTTGAAATGTGAGTATAAATAACGCATTTATGACTCTGTTCATAATATTTAGTCCCGATAGTTATTCACACAAAATATCGCGTTAATGTTATCTTGAAAAATCTCAATATGGAGCTAGTAAGTATTGCCTCCGGAACTGTTGGCATCACTTGTTGGCTGCAGATTATTTAATGATAACCTTTCCGTCCGTTGGAAGAAGAAGTGTCTGACTGAGGATGATGAGGTCTTGTGATCTTTGAACTTCCCACGGTACGGTGGTGCACGGAATTAGAGCACTTTTTAAATTTACAACATTCCGTTTTGTAGTCAACTGAAAGTCAACGGTTTGTCAATACTTTTTATTTTTGTCAAGTGAAGTAGTTTATGATACTCGTCTAGTAGATATTTACTGATTTCCTTGCGCTTATTTATATCTCATATTTCTATTTTTATTATAAATAGTTATAAAATTATATCATTATTATTTAACTACTTATATTTTTTTGACTCCGCAATTATGCCATATCTAGTTGTAATATCAAAGTGTAAATGTGCTGTTGGCTCCCCCAAATAAAAAAAAATAATTAACCTTGTATAAAAATATACTCTTCTCTTCTTCTTCTTCGTTTTCTCAATGCTGAGGGTCGTGATCTATGGGGCCGCTAATGGACAGAACTAGTCGCCTCCAGTCCTCTCTGCCCTCCGCAGCTCGCACCGCCGAATAAAGATCATTCCCGGTCATATACTTAATTTGGTCACACCATCGCGCAGGATATCTGTCTCTATTTCTTTTGCCTGGTACACTTCCTGTGATAGTACTTTTTTCCATTGACCATGAGCATTTGCGAATTTGACCAAAGAAGCTCAATACCCGGCGGCTGCATACTGTAGACAATATTATTTCTTTTATTTTGAGCTCTTTAAGGACAGAGTCATTCGTTCTTCTTGAAGTCCACGGAACAGCACGCGACACCAACACCAAAATATATTATATCTTGCAATCAAACAATTTAAATATTTATTAATTTGAGTTTATTTGTTTTAGTGCATTTTGAGTTCATGTTACGTATGCGTGTGATTGTTGCCAGCATAAAACGTTCTTACGGGCTATTTCACCACCTCTGGATAAAGGGTGACAGGAAAATTATTCGAAAAACAATTATTCGAATGCTCAATTTTACGAAAATCAATTTTACGAATGGCAATTATTCGAATCACATTTTTTCGAAAAACAATTTTCCGAACACACAATTATCAGAATTTACAATTGTTCGAATTTTTATGACGTCATGTTGGTAGTATTGTGAGAGGAATAAACCATACATAGATTTTTATTATAATATACTAGATGTCGTAGTTAGCAAATTTTGTATGAATCGAAAACAAATGACTCACTTTTTGCACGGAGTACTACATCTACATAGTATATTATGTTTAATAAAAATCTATGGAATAAACAACATGGCGACGCACCGCGCTGTCAGATATCCTAGGATGTACACCTATTTTTGAAACCTAAACCTACAAAACTTTGGTATAAATAGGTTGGTTAGGTTTGTTTATAGTTATAATTGCGACTGGCGTGAGCCAGTTGCATTATATATTTAAAAAAGTAACTATAATATTAAAATAAAATAACTAAATTGGTGTGAATACTAGATAAACATAAACTGGTGTACAAACTAGGCTATCCCGCGCTGTCAAACATCAGTTATTAAAAATGTGCAAACATACGTACCCAAGTAATAATAGTCTTCATCGAATATATTTTACTGGCAACAAATATGTCAAAGGAGGCAACATAATGACACAATAATATGTAGGTATATTAAATTCGGTTAATTGGTTTTCCAACAAATGTTAGTTCGAATAATTTGCTTTCGGACAATTGTCATTCTGATAACTGATTTTCAAAAAATTGTTATTCGTACAATTGCGCATTCGAATAATTGTGTTTCGAAGAATTTTCATGTAATCGGATAAAGTGCCCGATAGCCAATCTAACACAAATCTAACAGATAAACCGAAAAATGCGTTTCACGACTCTCTAATAGCTCTATCCCATGGATAAAGTTCTAGATATGTTGTCTAGCGGAATAGGTTCGCGATAAGTGATAGATAAGTTAAACTGAGTGTAAGTTATTTTTTAAATAATCGAAATTTATGACCAAATCGACGATGATATCGTATTTTTACATAATACGAGACAAAATCGGCGTCAGAGATTTATTCCAAATGCGAAAAGATTATTTTTCGGAGTTCGACAATATTGATTTCAAGGCGAGGTTTAGATTGACGAAAACGTCTGCACATAACATTTTAGGACTCATAAAAGAAATTATTTTTTCTTATATCTTATTTTCTATAACATTTTTATGCTGACAAACTAAATCCACTAAATCCAACTCTCATAAATTCGTAGTTCTTTCTCTTTTATACATTCTCAAAATATTTGAAATATCTTGTTTTGTGTCCATGTGTTCGTTTTGACCGCGTGTTTATTTACCGTTGTCCTTTGTTTACTGCGACTTTTTATGATTTACAATGTGACAGCTTTATCAACCCATAGACAAGACCATTGAAAAAGATTAAAATTTTGATCACAAGATGAGAATTTTATTTAATTAAAACATTTCTAACATAAAATCATTTAATTGGTCTGCACCTATGTGTCTGTAAATGGAATACGTGATTTCAAACAGTCTTCTGTAGTAAATATAAAATAATCACGCTTTATAATATAACCCTTCGTACTATAACGGACGTGTTGAAATAGCCATTTTCAAAACTTTGAAGGTTATTATCTCCGAAAACCACCACTACTCACGGTTTATGTTATCGAATCGTTTATACCTGATATGATATTCTTTTACCAAAAAAAATGTAATATATGTAATAATATATTTTTTTTAATATTTTTATTTTATAAAGGTAAAAAGTATTTTGCTTGTGAATGTTTTCCGGATTGCAACTAGTAAATAATGTTTAGTATAATGTACTGCTGAAGCAATTTGTAGATGTTGACTGAGTTGTGAGATGTCGGAAGACGGTTGGTGTCTTTAGGTCTGGTAGTCGTGTCAGTTTTTCTGCCCAGGGCCTCGCATCTTTCAATTCCCATTATATTTTATTACCACAAAAATGTTAATGGCATCCCAGCGGTCTTAACTGGTTCCTTCCTTCACCACACTTTTCTTTTCTGCATTCGGATTGTTACATACTACTTGTAATAACACTAATTAGGAATCGATTAGTATTCAAATAAGGTACATATATGTAGATGTTTGCAAAAACCATACGTAAACATGTTTGGAAAATAAAATACGTAGAAAATTGTATAAAAAAACAAATGACCAAGTTGATTCATCCACAATCCAAAATGCTTTTAACAAAATGAAATCGATAATTGGTATGTGTAACAAGAATAGTCGACCAATTTCAATGGAAATTCAATTAATTTAAATCGAACGACAGTAAATGGAGGTATTCTTAGAACCGGTCTTATAAGCGATCGTTAGTTTATATTTCAGACCAAATAAACCGAAATTTGATACAATTGCTCTTTTTTCGTCTTAAACAGTCCGGTAGTTAAATTTTAGTAAAGTTTACTGACCACCGCATGTCGGTCGTAAACGGATAGTAATATAAACATGATGTGTTGATTACAATGTATTTAAAAAACGAAAAAGAAAATTTATAAATTTGATTAATTTTTTAAATCAAAAGTAACACGCGCTCAATTATTTTGTGACAAATTTGTTTTTACAAATTCAACGCGACAAACAAACGTTTTCAGCATAGAGTTATAAGATTTTGCGCCATAGTTACGTAGTTAATATTTCCATAGTTACGGAGAGTTAAAATATTTTTATAATACTCCTGACTGCCCGTTCCCACTTGTCACGATAGCGACAAGTGTGAACAGCTCCATTTAAAATGTATTGCCACTAGATCACCCGACATTTTGTCGGACCTAATACACGACAAGTGGGAACGGGGTCTCAATAATATTTACTAATGAACGACTATCCGTAAAGTAAAGCAAAAGCATACTAACGGATATTTGGTCTCGTGTTTATAAGATCGGCCCTTATCTACATATATCTAGGCATTTTTGATGATATAGGTATATTCTTTAGACAAAAAATAACCAAAAAATTAATAATCCGGAACATGAGAGCATTTTGAAAATATTGACAGGAGAACTCATCAGTCATGTCTATGAAAAACTTATCACTTTAATGATATGATAATTAAGTCAATTTCAATTATTCGGTGGCAGATCGTCTAGCGTGCTGGATAAGTCATTCAGAGGTCGCGAGTTCGAATCTCGCCTATACCTACCTTTCATATATAGCGCAAGCATTTAAGCTTAATTTTGGGAATACACGAGGATTTATAATGTACCTACATTTTTCAAATACATATTCATTCTTTAAAAAATAAATTGCAGTACGATATATTGTTATAACTTAAATGGTTCATAAAACCTCAAATGGAGGAACATTGGCTAAAGTCAAGTTTGTTATAAGCTCGTGCATTTGTTATTTATGTACATTGAAATGAACAAAATATTATGTAGTATGTGGAATACACAAAAATATAATTAATAAAAATTTGGGAAAATAAGTTTTTACTCTTAAGTCTCCATTAATCCAAGAAGATCAATTGGCAATTTTTGTAGCCATTTTTTATTGCAGATTATCAACTAGTTTCATGATGAGATTGTATTCTGAAAGTTTCATCACAAAGAATCTGTGAGTACTATGTGCTATGCACGGCGTGTTTATTCTATTCATTCATTCATTCATACCATCACGGCAGATCCCAAAATGTGGGGTAACCAGCGAAAGGTGTTTATTCTACTTTCTTTACTATCTGATCAGTGCTTTTCAATTTTTTTAACTGTCCAATATTTCAACGTGACCCCAAGCTCAGTAAACTTGAAATTATTTTTATTTTCAAATTGGTAAAAAGCCACATCACATTCATTGATTGGCATTGAAGAATCGTCATGTTTTCTTAATAAGATATTTAAATCAAAAATAATTTAACAAACTCAAGTCATGAAAATGCTGAATATTTTACATACGAAATTTCAATACTTTGTGAAGTGTCCTGGTAGTGAGGAGTTTAGCGTTGGCCACAACCCACTCGTTTTTTAATGATTCAAAGTTTTTGTGTAATCAGAGTGGAGATCCATTTCAAAAAATAATGACAAAGTACTAAAGTATTTTTCCATAAAATTCAATTACAATGACCGAACGTTTTCGCTGAGGTGACTCGGCATTTTCAAGACCTATTTTTTTAAATGGGAAGTAGAAACCCACAAAAAAACATCCAATAGTATGAACTCTGTACATCTATTATTTCTGATATGATATTATTGGTGATAAATATTTGTAAAAAATAGGCTTCAAAATTATGAAATCGTATTAAATAAAGGGTATAAAAAAGTATAGGTAGGTACATATTCTTGCTCTTGTTATAATATTATATAGTTTTTTAAATTTTGTTATTATTGTTTGAGTTCGTTCTGGCTAATCTTCTGCCATACAATATTTCACTCAGATAAAGTATATTAGTCTTACTGATTTGAAATAGAACATTAAGCATAATAAAGACATTTTTCAATCTGTATCGTGTAGGTATTTCCCGGGCATGTCTTTTGACTTCAATATCGTACGTTGATATAACTTTTACCAGTTATGGTCAATAGATGGCATTATTTACTAAGTAAATTGTGATATATATTATGAGCGGCCTGATCTAACCAAACGTACATAAACACAATGGGTATTTTGATCCTGACTTTATCGCTCCTCTGTCAACAGATATAATATCATTTGATACTTTAACCCTCAACTGGTATCACTGAAATGGGTAACATAACTGGTATTGGGGGATAAAAGTGACCCCCTGTTAAGTTATAAGAAAAATATACGTAAAATCAAATTATTGTTTTTGAATTCATAAACAACAATTATGCATTAGACAATGGAATATGAAATCATACATTTTTTGAGCTGACCTTGTTTTGTACGTAATTGTATCAGAGTTGACTCAAAGATTCCTTAATTTTATAAAAATGTTATAATAACACAATTTTTTTATATATACCCATATTAAGATAATTTATATAGCGCCGTTTTCGTGAAAGCTCACCTCAACGGCGCTTTACATTGGATTTTACATAGGTTAGTGATTCATTGAAAATCTAGGTCAGTTACACAGGTAATAAATTAAAAGAGATACAATTTTTATTTAACTACATAGTTTAATGCCATGAGATAATTAAAAAAAACATTTGAATTTGTTCAGTAAGTTAGGATTAAGTTGTTTCTATGTGATTTTCTAAAAAGGTGTGACTTAAGTTGTTTATTTTAAGCCGTTATGTTGGCTGTGTTTTTCGAACAAAGATTAAGTAAAACTATTGTTAAAATACTTTGATTTCATAAAATTGTTCAATACTTTTGGTTGTTTCATTGAAATCTAATGTCGTCAAATAACTAAATTTTATTTCAACTATACTATTTTCGATATTTTTGTTGAAACAACTCAGCCTTGGTCTGTGGGGTAGATTATTCCACGAAGATGTGAAAGCGCGATCACCTAATTTCCTTTTGTTCACTCGATTTATTTGTCATACTTATCGGAGAGCTGTATTTGATGCTGACCGGAGAGTTATTTGTCTGAGAGATATTCTTAGTACCTACCTATTGTTTTCTTCCACAGTCTTGATTTGAAAAAAATAACTTTGAAATAAATCAATAAAAGATTTGAAATATGACAGCATGAAACTAATCACTTCTATAAGCGAAAAAAATTGAGATTATTCGACTATTTAAATCTATATAGTTAAAATTAGGTGTCCATTGGTATGAACGTTCATGATTTCTGGTGTGATTTTCGACCCAAGCAGTATACGTATATCGCCTTACACTACACGACTTATAGAGCTGGGGTCATTTTTACCCGCGATACCAGTTAAGGGTTAACTTTAGCAATATCGTATGTCTTCATAAGTAGACACACAATATAGGTAAGCCTTGAAGTTTTCTTCTTACAGACGGTATCTGCTGCGCCTTGAAGTTAGCCGCTGTTCAATATTCAGTACCCACACGACTGAAGTAAGCGACGTTTTTTCAATCGTTTATGAGATTTTGTCTGAAAAAAAAATGCTTTATTTGCCGTTCAGAATTTGTGATCTCTTTATGTCGATCTAGTCCCGTACGCTTCGGAGGCTTCGGAGCACTACATTAAAATAAATAGATGCGATGGTCTGGGACATTAAGACAAAGATCACCACAGTGAGTTATTGGAGATAATCAAATACCTATAAATCCAAGGAAACAATGTAATATAAATATATCTATATTACAGGGGACGAGAAAACGACCCGTTATGTGTTGATTTTTAAATTCACATCGTTTTTTGTTTATATTTTCGTTTTATAATAATTGACGAGTATGTATGAGACAGTGCATTAACGTAGATAGGTACATGAAAGATTATATGTCTACCAGGATAGAAAAATGTGACTTACTCTCTCTCTGTATATTATATCTCCTTAATCCCCTGCAAGAGTTATTTATACCTACGTATTTTCTAATAGGTAATAATAATAATAATAATTATGAACATTTCTTTGCACCCTGGCGAGTTTATTGCCGTATGGAAATTTCTTCCAACTAACCAGTGTTTCCAGCCCAGAGAAGCAATATTTGCGTGAGAAGGAAATTTAAAAATATTCATATAATAGTTGCATATTATATTGCAACTAATTGGGTCTAAAGTTTCGAATGTTACTCGATCACGCGAGTCGCAACTAATAAGTAATATCTGGCTCAGTTTTGTCACGAATAAATAATATAATAGGTATGTACCTACTTCATTTACATTTTTATTTGTGCGTACAGAAGTGAACTACGTACATCATTGACAGTTTCTGGCATGAATTCTTTTGTTGTATGATTTTGGACGAAAAAACAAGGAAACAAGTTAGTACGTTATTTTATGTACCTATTTATTGACAAGAGACAAATTATATTGTCCAACTATCGATTTGTTCAGGAGAACTTTGTTCTCTTAACATATCGACAATGTATCAAGCCAGAATACGCGAGAATTGTATTGAGAGGTCTACTTTTTTCACGGCTTTTCCAACTTTGAAGTCAAAAAACACCAACTTAGAGGCTTCGCAGCATATATGTTCCATACACGGATTTACTCAGAATTCGGAGTAGAACATTTCGTGTGTCTCTGTGTGTGTGTGTGTGTGTGTGTGTGTCTGTGTGTCTGTGTGTGTGTCTGTGTGTGTGTCTGTGTGTGTGTGTGTGTCCGTCCCCCCCTTATAACTTTTGATCCGCTCAATTTACAGAGCCTAAAATTTCAGAATATATAAAAAGTTACAGGCCTACAAAACTTTTATACTCGGAATTTTAAATTTTTGTTTCAGTCAGGGGTTATCAACTTTTGAATTTTTATTTTATTTTTCCATATATCTCAGAAACCATAAACGCTAGAACGCTGAAAATTGGTACAAACATAGACAAATACAAAATCTCAAATCAGTTTTTCAAAAAAATTCCAGGGTTTCTCAAACATTTTTTATTAAGAAAAATATTTTTTTTATGATAAATTTATGAGTTTGACTGCCTATATTTCCAAAACTTTTACAATTATCGAAAAAAGCCGAAACACCCCAACTAGATAATTTAATTTTCTATAAAAAATATTAACATTGTAGTAGAAGATCTCAATTTTTTTTTAACAATTTTTTTAAAAATTGAATTTAGTGACGACATCGCTTCATACATTTTGTATGGCAGTCGCCTATACACAATATGTAAGAAGACTTAATAGTTTGATGCTTCATCTCCAAACATACATACATACCATCATGCTATTTGCATATTCTGGGTAGGAAAAAGGATCTTCCTCCATACTATCCTATCTTGACATACATACCTACATATGTTGTATAGAAAACAAAATATCTGAAAATATTCAATAATTTGTATCTATGGGTTTATAGTTTGGTACATATTCTTCAACTTTGAGAGTTGGCCCACCACCACCCAGACTCGCTTTAGGAGATGAAGTCTCCTATTCGAGTCCACTGAATACGCCAGCAAAAGGCGCACTTAAAAAGTGTGCCGCGTATAGGTGCGTGAGGGTGACCTTTAGGTTGCTCAAGAGCAGCCCGCAGGTCACACGACACATGCATCCTTTCGGTCACCAGAAGGGCGACCTCCAGGATGCACACACCCCAAGATCAGTTTACCCTCAAAGCCCCACAATTATTTTTTTTTTCATTTATTACCCCAATTTATAAAAAGAAATACAACAACGGAATACAATAAAATAGAGTTACAACCAATAATAGTAAATAGACATGAAATACAATAAGAACAACCGATCAAAAGAAAACTCAACAAATACGTAGAAACAGAAGAAATGAATAGATGTGTCAAAATATGTATATTAAATGAGACACACACAGTCAAAGCGCAGACAGATGCAGGGTCAGAGGGCAAACATACGGACACCACTACGTCCCAGGGAGGGACAGACAACACAAGCACACTTGAGTTTCGCTCCGATCCACATTCACAACTGGGAAAGGAAAGACTCCTCGGAAGGCTCCACGCCAACTCCTCTAAGCAATTCCCACCTCTCTTTCCAACTATGCACGAATTCCCGGAAAGCCGCAAAGCTTTGACGGGAACGCAGAAACTCCGTCATGCTTACCGGTCTAGATGTATTCATCAACGCATTTAGCATCCTATCTCTCTCCAAACTGAGACACTCGCAATACCACAGGATATGCATCACATCCTGGGCCCCACCACCACAAACACACCACGGGTCCTCGGCCAGGCCAAACTGGAAAAGCTTGGCTTTAAACTCTCCGTGACCCGTGACCATCTGAACAACGGCTGGGTCCAGTCTAAGATGCCCCATACTGAGGCGATCAGTCACATCGGGCAGAAAGAGGTGGGTCAGTCGACCCTTCGGTGACCTGTCCCACCTCTCCTGCCAGACCTGCAAAGATCTAGCTCTACACGCAGCCATACGCTCACGGAAGTCCCTGCTACTAGCAAAAATGTCGACGCGCTGACCCAAATGGACGGCGGAGAGACCCCTCCTAAGACGACCCCTAACGGCCGCCTCCCTGATCTCTAGATCAGCAGGCAGCATACCAGCCAAGACAGGCAGAGCATCAGTCGACACGGTCTTATATGCACCAGTAACTGCAATAAGCGGAACCCTCTGACCACTCAGAATACGCAGGCTCACCACACCTGCATCCAAACGATGCGCCCATACCCTGGCCGCATAAGTAACCTGAGCAACATACGTTGCCCGGTAAACCCTAGCGACCTCAGTGGAGGCCATACCCCAATCACACGCACTTATTCTTCGCAATTTCATGAAGAGGTTCTTACCCCTCGTCGAGACATGCCTGACATGCTCCATGAAGTTACCCGAGCGGTCAACTATAACCCCCAAATATCTAGTGTGCCCAGAGAACTTAATAGACTCCGAGCCCATCCGGATACAAGGGTTTCGATTCACACTCAGAGAGCCCTTCAAGACCATCCCAACCGTCTTCGCAGAGGAGAAAGAGAGCCTATTTCTCTCACCCCAATCTGCAATCATAACTAAAGCTGATTCAGTTGTCCTTTCAATTTCCGCTCTAGAATTACCATATTCTTCAACTATACATACTATCGCTATCGACAGTTGGATCTCATGTGTTACATGCAACTAGTATTATACTAATCGGTAATAATACAAAAAGCGAACGCCGCGGTAGGCGTAAAAAATGAATTTCCTTGCATTCTGCGCAATAAGTCGCGAGTTTAAGGGGGGGAACTGCTGCCAACGTACCTATTTTTCAATTTGATATACCATCATTATTTTTTATGAAATCGTTTTGAAAAAAATAATTTAGATAGTTTGGGTATTTATAAAGAAAAATGTTTCTTTACTTCTTGATAATGTTCTGTATAAATTCTTGTAGAAAAATAATGGCATACCCCGATTTTCAACGTTTATCTTATATTTTTAATAAAATATAAGGCGTAGTTCAACATATTTTTTTTTAAATTAAAGAAGACAAAAATATCTAGAAAAATACGATGTGACGTTGCATTCATGCTTCAGGTTTAGAAAATAAACCTAAAAAACATTTATTTTCCATTCAGCGCCATTGCGAAATATAAGTTTTTTTGGTTTATTAACTTAACCTGATGCATTAATGCAACGTTACATCGTATTTTTCCAGATATTTAAATCTTCTTAAATTTATAAAAAAATATAATGCTCTATATCTTATAGTTTTTTAGAAATTTAAAATAAATGTCAAAAATTTGGGGAATGCTTATTATTTTCCTACAAAAATATAGGTATACAGAACATAATCAAAAAGTTAAGGTATATTTTAATTTATTATCTAATATCCAAACTAACTAGGTATTTTTTTTCAAAATGATTCGTTTTGTAGTAATGACGCAAATTCAAATTGAAAAAATAGGTACGTTGGCAGCAGGCCCCCCCTTAATACAAAATGGTAATGCCTTTCAACTGACGCGTGTTTCAGCCTAGAGAAGCAAGAATTCCAACTAGTGATTTGCTCAAGAGAATTTATTTTTCAGAAAAATAAGTTCATATTTGGCTTGTTTAGGTACTTGCTTATACTAATGTATTTTTAATTCGAATATGGTTCCCCTATATTATTCCATCAGTTTGTCTATATTGAGATGTTTAAAATTTTTCACAAAAAATCATTGATTTCTCACAGGGAAAATATATCTAATGTTCACTGAAAAAAATTGAGACCACCGAACTAACTACCAGCGTTTTTAGCCAAACCTTTGTTTTTTTTACATAATATACAGTAATACATAGTTTATATCTGTCATCTTTTTTTGTGAACTTTTTACTGTGTAGGTTGATATATAAATAATATTTTTTTTTATTGTTAAGGTTGATTTATGTATATTTTTTATTGTTTATATTTTTTCTATACCTAATATGTATGTGTTATGTTTTTTGCATTGTAAAATGTACGAAATTTACAAACTTAACTGATAATTGCTTCGGAACAGACTCTGTCTAGTGAAGCAGTTATCTTTAATATATTTTGTTTTTTTAATATTATGCTACTAAATAAATAAATAAAATAAATATACATTAATTAATTTACAATATCACCTCCCTCTTAAAGCTATAGCTTGTGTAGAGGGAGGATGTTATCAGTAAAAAATTTAATCTATTTATGAATGTGCTGTTTGGTTAAGCGCACAAAATATTTAATGGCACAAGACGGATTGTTTTGTAGTCACTATTTATAGTTCGGTTAATTTTAACATTAACTTTTTTTTCAGTGTTTGTGTATATGCAACTTATAAATATATTCAATAATTTGTATCTAAGGGTTTTTGGTTTGGTACGTATTATTCAACTATACATGCTATCCTCATCGACAGTTGGATCTCATGTGTTACACGCAACTAGTTTTAAATAATCTTCCTTTTGATTATCGAACCCAATACACTCGCATAGACGCCAAACGAGTAACCTACCAATCCCTTCGCTATGGAGGTCGATTACGTTTCATACCTATATTATTCGTCATTGTCAAAAATCAAATACCACAATGTGAGAAATTCTGTATTGTTTTGTAGATATATCTATTACCTAGTAGGTACCTATACTTTGCGTATGGCACAATCATTGATAGATTACTATGTGGAATTTGCCTGCAAAGTATGCTCGCGTATTCCTATACTCCAATAAAGTCGGGTCAGTCAAAGGCAATAAATACAAAAGTCAATTTGAATTTGAATAGAGAATTCCATTATTAGTTCTGCCGCCGCACTCGCAAGTTATTTTTTCATAGTTGAATATACGTAAATTGGATTTGCGTACCTATGGCGGGCGGTTGGAGACCCAAAGCGATCCGATCTTACTTACCAGTATATTTACCTACTATTATACACAGGCTTATATAAATGACGGGGTATTATCAATGTGACAATAAATTTTGTGCAACAAGGAAAAAGTATCGAACCAAAGATCCATACTTATGTTGCTGCTACTTACAAAGTACTTACGAAAATCATAAATAATACCTAACTAATTTGACCAAATTTTGATATACCTACTGTTTTTACCAATTACAAGCAATTTCAATTAAATTTTTCAGCTGATTGAGTTTGAGATTGAGATTGGATTTGCAACTATAAAAATATTCGAACCTTCTACTTGTGGGATCAGTTAGAGAAACCCAATAATGTCTTTACGTTATTATATCATATAAGGTTTTGACCTTGTGTAAGAAAATGAGAGGGGTATAGTAAGAAAAGGTGAGAAGTAGTACTATCTAGTAAAGGTGAGAAGTGGTCTGTTAAATGTAGAGGATATAGGACCCATTCTTACTATACTCCTCATTTACATAAACATTGGTGGCAAGTAAACAAGCCAAAATGAACTTATAATTCTGGCGTGGTCCAGGGGTGACATCTGTAGGAAAGCATTGTCACTTGATATATAAGGATTGTTGCTTTCATAGTTTACAAACCAATTTATCAATAGATAGCGTTACAAAGAGGTTTCTTCGTTACTTAATAGAATATGGCAATGGTGTTTTGTCAGCTTATTTTAAAACGAATTGATTTTCTTGATGAAAATATCTATATACTTACTAAAATTGGATGTATAGGGAACTCAATAGTTGGTGAGCGTTGCGCAAGCGCATAAAGTGATAGTGTAAAGTATAAACCAACCGATGACAGGTTACAAGCCCTGTATATGCCTTGAGTTCCTGTTTCTTCTATAATATTTCATCTCCGTCTTTATTGAGATTTTCATAAGTTGTCATAAAATACAAAAAAAATATATATGTAAGTAATACAAAAAAATATATATGTAAGTAATACAAAAAATATGTATGTAAGTAATACAAAAAATATGTATGTAAGTAGTACATTATGATAATTTTGTCTGCTGTTTCTCTGGTTTGGAATACTTCTCATGAGCTATAAGGAATTATTATATATTATTTTACGGCAATAAATTCGACTCTTACATACAGTTCAAAGGTATTTTTTACAAGAAACTACTATTTTAAATCGATAAGTATCGATGTTCAAAGAGATTGGTGGTGGAGGTAGCTGAAAAATACACCAACCCAATTCGTTTATATTCCAAAGAGATTGTTTGTTTCATTTTATCACACCTAATTGTATGTATCTGTGTACATTTATCGATACACTTACATGTAATTATATGCAGTTATGCACACGAATAAAGACATTATTGTAATTAATTGCAGTGCTGGAGTTTCGTATTAAAAGTACCTAGATTGATGAGAAAATGCATAATTCTGGTATGTAATTCTTGCTGATTAAATATCACAGCAACGAGAAAAATTGCCATTCAAAATGCAATTGTAGATACCTATAACTCATGTACATAAATATTAAAGTAAGGAATGTACAACGCTTGAAATATGAAATGAGATCGCTAATGCATTCGTAAAAAGCCGATGTACTATGTATGACATTGAACAAAATGAGGATATAAGAAATGAATGTGAACAAAATAATCATGTTGATCTTATTAAGTAGAAAGTATTCCCCCTTGAATATTATTATATAAAATTTATTTTTACTTCTACAATTACAAATATTAACAACATTTAGATACTGAGTAATACAAGTACCTATATAATATGCTCAAATATTATGCGTTTTTTATTACACTACTTTTTATTGCGCTCACTTTTAATTAGCTTCACATCTGTCCGTACCGTAATTTTGCAGTCGATTTTCAACTAACTTCCTGACCAGTGTGAAACTTTCAAAATTTGTGCATTCCTGATTACAATGAATTTTAAGCATGATTCATCTTAAAATATAAAATTTATTCTTCATGAACTTTGAAGAGTGTCATCATTTTTTTATGATTTACGTATTAACTATGAAAGTAACTCTGTGTCTGATCAATTTATATATTTTTTTATTTATTTAAATGTTGCTCAGTGACTGTTTTTTTGTAGCTCAATAGTACCTAAGCTTAATACCTGGTTTAATTTTAGTTTATATTTTTTAATTTATGTTGATTACGTGAAATAATTCTGTAATATAATTTCTTGAATTTGAAATAATCCAAAATTAGAAACTCAGTTTTAATTTATAACTGCATTTCATCCGCTGAGTTCAGGAAATATATGGCTAAGCAAGTTACATGTAACACATGAGATCCAACTGTCGAAGGCGATAGTAGGTAAGTGTATAGTGTAAGAATAAAAAAAAACCCATCATCATTATCCTCAGCGTCACAACCCTTGGTGAGTCTTGCTGCCTCCAAGAATATTCTACATACTGTTCTATCGTTGGCTGCAACCTTCCAGTTCTGCTGCCCCATAGCCGGATAACCCGTGACAACTCCATCCCATCTTAGTTTAGGTCTCCCTACGCTTCTTCTACCGGACAGTACCATTTTTAGGAGCTCCAGATCAACCTTTCGGTGTAAATGTCCCAACCAATGTTAATCCTTATGAACTTGACAACGCCGATGTCCTGGTAAAGATCATAGAGCTCGGTGAAAACATGATCTTTTACGCCATGTTTGACCGACGGTAATAGGTCTATATATTCTGCGTAAGATATGTCTTACAAAGCATGCATATTTTCATGGCATGGCATGGCATGAAAACATGTATGGTCTGAAAAAGGCATGGTCTGTCCATGATGTCCAGATCTCCGCGATATATGTTTAGACCGGACTAATTAGTGTCTTGTATGGTATGGCTTTAGTTTTTATGGATATTTAGTTTTTCAGATGGGTCGATGGTATAGCGGTCAGCGCTCTGGGCTAGTAATCCGTTGGTTGCGAGTTCGAATCTTGCCTTGACCGATTTCGCTCACCTATACACAAGCATTTAAGCTTAATTTAGGGAATGTAGGAAGATGTATTATGTACTTGCTTAACAAGGACATATTCATTTTTTGATAATAAAAAAAAATATATGTGATTTCAAATCTCCAATGAGACTAAAGTAACTCCGGTTAGCTGCAAGAATACTATAGTTACTGATGTTATTGAGGATCGGTACCATTGTGACTGGCATCTACTTTGATTTTACCCAAGTCCTATCCTTCTTGTTGATGAGAGCTGAAAATACTTCAGGCCGGGATGATTCTGATATCGCAGCAATGTCAATATCATTAGTATACCTAATTAGTAATAATAAATGACTTTTCCACATTCAATTCTGGGTGAAATATGTTTCGTATTTTTTTTACCTTTCTAGGTAATTATTTACTATCTTAAATAAATCATGCACCTTTGATGTTCATCGTTTAGTAAGAATGACAATATTTAAGGAGTGGCGAATATTTCATTAAAAAGGATTAGTTCTGTGTCATATTTTTTAGAGAAACCGATGTGGTATGTATATCTAAAACTTACTAATTTTGTTATTAAATTTTCCAATATATGAATTGACTTAGGTTTTTTTAACCATTTTGTGAATCATGCGTTAGGTAGGTATAGGTCTCTGCCATCCGTCCGGAATTCCCCGGAATTGTCCTAGTTTAGAGCACGTTCGTGGTTTGTCTGGAAGGAGTTTTCAAAAGGTAGGTTGTTCGTAAAGGGTTGTGTCAGGGATAATCCATTTGATTGAGTAAAAACAACTCGTTAGAATTTAAACTTGTTACTTATTATAAGTGACAATTAACAAATAGTTTAAGGTTTTAGATACTAACATTACATAGACGAATAATTGATAGGTACAATGTAGAATATATATAAAAATAATATTGATTCGTTTTTTATTTGATGCCGAAAATAAGAGTGATTCTAAATATTTTTGTTACCACATAAACTCGGAAAGAGAAGAGTGTATTATATTATTTAATGATTTTATTTGTAACGCTGTAGTTTAAAACGGAAACAAGTTGTATACCTAAATGAATAAAAAATGAAAATATAAACGATGTTTTTCCAGGGGTTTCCTGGTAAATAACAAAATTTCACCCAAAATCACGAGATTTCAACAATTAAGGTTATGGCGGTAGGTATTTGTTTCAGACTTTTACAATTTGCTACTAACACAATTTATTAATACATTGTCTCATTATAAATGATATTTCAACGAAGCATAGAATATATTTCAAAGATGAAAAAAAAATCACACATTTAAACTAACGGCCTGTTACAGGTTGGTCTACATAATATACCTCCCTACACATTGCGTTAACATATTATCCGTCCAACATTACTCTATATACCTACCCAATACATTTTAATGTTTTAAAACAAGGAAAATAAATCGTGTTTCTTACATTTTTGAATTTTGATTTATTTAACTAGATATCTTTTTAACAGTTACAAGAAATTCATAATACTTATACGACGTTTTTATTTTCCCGTATATTACCAGTATAAATAATAATTAACATATTTTTGATGATCAGCGATACAGGCCGTTAATAATACACCCATTTAAATCCCCATATTATTATCTTTTCACCAGCTTTAACCGTGGGGGCCCCAAATACATGAAAGCTTATATCCCAATAATTGAATTTAAATTGTAACTCACGATACCTTTTATCTTTTGAAAATCGATACTTTACTCGGAAGGAGTTCACCTCTAGGGCATACAAAATGGCGAGCACATTTCCTATATATACGAGTATTGTGTGCGAAATATCTGCACCTATTATTTAAATCTACCGATTTAAACGCATAATTGTAGCAGCGTATATTAAATTTTATTTGAGATTTAAATAGTACCCACATGTTGCGTGAAAATTAACGAAAATAATAATGATAAAGCCTCTTGCATATATGGGATTATACAAATTTGTATGTTCTTCATAGGTATACACGATCATTTATAATATAGAAAATATAATTGTTTACAGTCGAACCCATGATAAAACAATACATACATAAACAGATAAGAAATTACGATAAATTCCATTCATCGATTCTTGCAATTTATTTTGTATTTTTTCTTGCCTTTAAGTCCAATAAATAAATATTAAAAAAAAAAATAATAAAAAATATAGTAAATTCATAAATATAAATAAATAAATAAACAAATAAGTTTATAAATAAATAAATAAATAAATAAAAATAATAATAAATAAATAAATCAATAAATAAATAAATAAATAAATAACTAAAGAAATAAATAAATTACTAAATAAATAAATAAATAAATAACTAAATAAATAAAAAAAAAAATAATAAATAAATAAATAATTAAATAAATAAATAAATAAATAAATAAATAAATAATAAATAAATAAATAAATAAATAAATTAATTAATTAATTAATAAATAAATAAATAAATAAGTAAGTACATAAATAAATAAATAAATACACAAATAAATACATAAATAAATAAGTAAATGAATGAATGAATGAATAAATAAATAAAAAATAAATAAATACATGTGTACAAACCAATTTCTCAATCGATGGCATTAGGAAAATTGTCTTTCTCAGAGAGGGCGATAGTATTTCCACTCTAGTTTTGCGCAAGCAAACTAAAGTGATCACCTAAACCAGCTGATGACAGGTTGGTTGCATGTTAGTCTTTTAGGTGCCGATCTCCTATAATAAACATATATTACAACTTCTTCTGGATTAAAAAAAAGTATGTAAAATTAAATGTTAAAATATGTTAATAAAAAAATGAGGACATCCTTTTCAAAGTTTCTTCCCGTTGAAATGAAGAACAGTAAGTCAAGTTAAACTTATATGTATGTAATAGATCGAATAAGGATACACCTAAATAACGTCTGAACTTTGAATATTATTGAACATGTACCTACATAATATTTATGTAGTCACAATTCAAGTTCAGAAACACTTAATTGTTCAATTTTATCAAAATACTAAATGGTCTTCCCCTATTTGTTGGTCGGGAGATGTCTACGGCTTGGTTTACAATGTGATCCTCGGGTCTTCTTAATATCTGAGCATACCATCTCAATTTTCTTTCTTCTAATTTAGTGTTAATGCCCGTCACTCCAATGCTTCCGCGAGAGTATGAACTTTTTATTTTGTCTTCTAGAGACACTCCCGCTGATCATCTTAGCATACGCATGTCTGTGGTTTCCAATTGTCTATGGAAGGTATTGTACATCGTCCAACATTCGGAGCCATACAGTAGCGCAGGTCTGACAATTATCTGATATTTTCTCTTTCAGTTTAATTGGCATTTTTGGGTCACACAAAACTCCTGTCATAGCCCTAAATTTCATCCATCCTACATTTATTCGGTGTGTTACATCCACTGCAGATCCTCCGTCGCTATGGATCATCGACTCCAGGTACTAAACGAGTCACTATTTGGTAGAGTTTATCCATCCATTTACACTATGGGAGTGGCAGCATTTGGATTTTCGAACGGTTAGAAGAGGTACTCCGTTTTCTTTCAGTCCATTATCTTCCATCTTTCCAGTCCATCTTGCCGGTCTTCGTGTTTGTCACTCTTTTATACAATATCGTCTGCAAAAGCAGGATCTTTGTCTGGATATAATATCGTCTGATAGGTACCTAATAATAAAATCAATAAGATAACATAATGTTGCATTATTTATTACAGATGAACCAATTTCACGATAATCTATTTTTATGACGTAACTTTATATAATTTGTAATCGATCAAAACTTTTCACACATCAATAAATAGAAATTACACTAATGGATATTTAATTGATGTAAGGTAGGTATGTTCTGTATCGTTTGGCTATATAATATTATATTATATCTGGAATATAAATCAAAAACACAATGCAGATAAATAAATTATTCTATATAAATCTGTTATGATTTACGTTTAGATATTATTGAAATTTATAAGTTGGTGCTAAAATCAAATGAAACATAATAACGAATAGGTATTAGATTGATATGTGAAATACCCACTGATTTGGGAGTTGTGCACAGAAATTTTTCTCCAGTTCTGTTTTTAATACATGGAAGAAGTTCTTATTATAATTGTTCTTATTTGGAAATTTACTGCCTCACTAGACAAGTCTGTTCTGAGGCAGTACTGTTTCAATTTGCCCAGTGGTTACATGTTTTTGAATACAAAAATAATTAACAGAGATAATCAAATTGCCGTTAGGCAATATGTCCGCCATTTGTACTAGCTATTAAGCTATTATTATTATTATTATTTAAATAAATAAATAAACATAAACAGGAAAGAAAAAGAAACGAAATATAATCAGAAAATTTACCGTGAACTCTCATTTTATTTTAGCCCATATAATTGTAGTGGAAATGTTGGATGGAACCAAGCCGTGGTAGAGATTTTCAGGTTATGAAGGCACAGAGCAGTGAACTATGTTAGGATATTTAACAAGACATGAGCAGATTGTATTCTACCATTTCTTTTCAGCCAATCAATTACCAGTTTTTTTTAAGTTTGTTTCGTCGCTTGAGATATTGTGTTCAATGTCAGGTAATATTTTATTGTAGAGTCTAGGAGCAAGAAAAGGGTAATGTCGCTGGGCAAAAGTCGTCCTTATTAGTGGAGGTCTTATTTGTAGGCTATTGTTATATTATATATAAGTATATTGTTATGTTTAATACTGAAGTAGATATATTATTTTTATACCCTAATTGCATCAGTCAATCCATGCATGCATTTGTTCATGGGATTGAATGATATCCTGAATCACGTGTAGCTTTCATGTAATATACAGGGTGACAGGAAACTCGCTAGAAGGTAAGTAATTAGTTCTATCATACGTTTATTCAACAATATATTTTAAATTTAAAATTGGTCTTTCTGGGTATTTATTTGTGGTGTAGTAAATATGTCCCAATAGCGTCTTGGCGAGGTAGAGGGCATTCGTGTTAAGACGCATTATTTGAACAGAATACTATTGCGTTTAGAGACAGATAATAATTAAACCTGGTTTGTTTGTTTGTTTCCATATTGAGATGGCACAGCCTCCGTTTCTGCAACAATCAAACGACATGATGCCTTTTGTAAACGGAAAAGACCGCCCAGACACCGAATCTGGACGATTTACTTATTGGTGTAGGTATTGTGGATAATTCAAGAAAATTGCAATTGTCAGTCTTTGTATAAACAAAACAATTAATGCTTATGCAATTTTAAAAAATGAATTAAAAAAAATGTTGTTAAGGTTGTTAGGAACGAATTTTGTTACCATTTTGCTAAAAAAATCCATAAAAGGTGTACTTATCTATTTAAATGTATACTATATGATATTATTTTTCTTTAATATAATTTTTGAAAGGAAATTTAAACATTCATGCATTTAAGGTCATGTTACTACGGTAAAGATGTTCCCTTCTTCAAGAAAATAAGTAAATCGAGAGATGTATTTAAAATATTGGTGTTACTACATGAGTTATAGTGTTATGTATATGTGATTTAATAGGTATGGAATATAGTAAGAAAGTTATATATTTATTTTTTTCTTTGGGAAGCTACAGCTCATTTACAGTTTAATGATACAATATTATTTTTACAAAGTTAGAGCCAAAGAAAGAATTCCATCAACATAATATAAAAACAAGTAGGTAGAGGAATATTTATACTTGGGGAGTATGAAGACATTGAAAGAAGAGTTATGGCAGGTAACAGAATTAACGGAGCTCTCAGACCAGTAATGTCCGATCCAAGCATCTCAAAGGAAGCCAAAATTGCCGTACATAATGCAATTGTAGTGCCCACTTTGATGTATACCAGTGAAACATGGACGTGGCAAAAGACGCATGAAAGTAGAATAAATGCTGTGGAAATGAGATCACTAAGAAGAGTATGTAATAGAACGATATATGATGATAGAAGGAGGGAATGAGGATAGAAGGAGGGAATGCAAGATGAAGAAGAGTATTATAAATAAAATGAAAGTGAATTCCTTGAGGTGGTTTGGATATATTGAAAGAATGAATGATGAACGACTGACCAAAAAAATATACATGGGTGTAAGAGATGGAGTGAATAGTAGGGGCCGCCCCAGAAAGGAATGGCATGACCATGTGAATGATATTTTGAAAGAGTATGGCGCTCGGTTCTCTCTGCTTACACCATAAGGGATATGGCGTGATGGTATGTATGTATGTATAATATAAAAACAAATAACAGTTTACAAGCCAAAAATAATTCATATACACACCTTCATACACACCCTCACACACACACACACACACACACACACACACACACACACACACACACACACACACACACACACACACACACACACACACACACACACACTCATACACACCATCACACACACATAAACGCACACACATACATACATACTCACATATACAACAACTAGGGAAGGGAATATAAATGAGAGCAGAGAGACTAGGAGGACAGGACAGAGGGATATTGGTTGCGCATCACCTTCAGAACATCATGTCTAAATCTATACCTAATATTTCGTGTTGAATATGTCTATCTCAGCTGAGAATGTATTGTTATATTGGTTGCATATGCGCGTAGTTGTTGAATTTCTCCTGATATTCGTTCTACTTGTTGGAATATGAAGTAATTGAGGTCTGCGAACCATTCTACCTGGAACATGGATACCTACTAGGTTGACAAGTTCAAACGAGTCTATGGCATTGTTCAAAATTTTATGCAGCAGCGATTGGTCGTGTAAGACTCTCCTACATTAAAGCGTATCAAAACTATGATATCTATGTGACTGTTGATAATTATTGAAGTTAAGGTGAAGTTTATGATTTATATAGTTTTACGAAAAACGTATTGACTATGAAGAAAAAAAAAAGATTTGATTTAAGAATTTTGGTTTTCAAATCGTTTTCATTTTTATTTTACCATTTTTACTCACCACTACTATCGAATAGTGGAGAGTCATGATTTTACTAATTTTAAGCGTATTTCTTGCATATATTTTTTTAATGAATATGTCCTTGTTAAACAAGGACATATACATATTCCTACGTTCCCTAAAATAAGCATAAATGCTTGTGCTATACATAGGTGAACGAAATCGGTCGAGGCAGGATTCGAACTCGCGACCACTGGATTACTAACTCAATGCGCTAACCGCTCTGCCATCGACCCATCTAAACCATTTCCCAACGGGTATCATGTATAGAGTGCACACTATGAATTTCGTCATGATATGTACATAGGCATGTATTTATGGCGTCCTCCGTTTATTTTGTGTTTCCTCTACAGCCCAACTATCAATTTATCTACATCTACAAACTATCACGTCATCTTCTATCAGAGAGAAACAAAACACCACATTCTTCTATCTTGACACAAATCCATCGCCACGGCAACATTCATGTATTGTCTTATACATGCTCGTCTTGCTCGTAATGCAATTTTTTTACATAATTTTCTCAAAAGGTACCATGTAAAGATTGCATAGTAGGTACGACTTTCGTGCAATGTTTATGTGTGTATGATGTATTATGAAAAATTTTGGCCTCTGAAAAACTAACATTTGTTCAAGAATTCAACAGAAATGTAGTTCATAAAAATGAATTTAGAGTTTGTCAACCATTCAAGAAGTAAAATGTACACTTATTATGTAGTGGTGAGTTTAGTGTTAGCCACAACCCACTCATATTTCAACTGATAGATGGAATTCGCGACATGCTGATGAAGGCATTGGAAATTGTTTACTCATGTTAAAAATCAAATAAATAAAAATGCCAACCAATTCCAACGTACATACCTACTTGAATTTCTAGGATTTGCTTTTTTTGTACAAATATGATATTGTGCTTTTCAAGTACTTTTTTGTAAATGTCAACAATTTAAACATTTAGCCTGTATAATTGTTTAAATATTTGAGTAGCACGTGTTTTATAAATAATAATTTTGAAATGTGTATTGTTATAAAACAAGTTATAGACTATGCTATAATATAAATTATATAATACATAGTATAAAATTGGAGAGGTATTGATGCCTATATGAAAATATTTATATTTATTACAAAAACAAATTCATATTCTTCGTTTTCTCACAATAAATATTAATATTCATTCGAGAACACCTCACGCTTTATTAATTATTTCATTTTCATTTTATTGCTAGCAATAATGGTTCATCATTTCAATTAAGAATTTATATTTCTTTAGGTAGATACCTATTATATTAAGAGCGCACCATAAGTTGCTTAGGAGTAAGGTTTTAGAGCTTCAAATGGTTTGTTGACGGAACAATAAGGGCGCTTGACTTATTAAACAGAAAATCTGGCTTCAATAATTGAACAATAATAATTGAATGTATTTACTATGAAATAAATTTAGTAGAGAACTAAATGTTATTTTGTTCTGTGCAAGACACTTATTTTGTTAAAGAAATAAGGGTTGTATTTGAAACTTGGTGCCGAAACATTACATTAATTTTGCTTTTAAAGTTAGATAATTGGAGTAAATCTGGTGCAAAATTCCATAAAATGTCTATCAAACATGACCTGCAAGGTGCAGACTGGTAAAATCGCAAATAGCTTTGTGAGACAGAGTTGTATGATAAACTGCCACCTCACATACTGTCTTTAAAAAAAGGTAGTTTTGAGAGAGAGCGAAGAAGACATTTCTCGTCGAAAAATCAATTTATACCTACTGACGAAGTGCTAAATGAAATAGATTTCATTATTTATTATTTTCTTTTGTATTTTTAATCATAATTTGTTTATTTTTTTATTTATAATCAGTGACGACTCCGAATGCTTTGTTTGGGAGCCTATGGAGGATAAAACAATGCAAATATTGAGTAGAACTTGCGAAGATATATGAAGCATTGGATAGGTGGCGTGTAGCATTTCGCTCTACTAGCTTTAACAAAGGCTTACAGAACCTGCGCCATTGACACACTTCCTATTCTTACAGGTATGACATGGCTCCCCTTCATCTGGTAATACAGCGACGAGCTTCAATTAACAACCTGTTTAGATGTCGATCCTCAATTTATTTTGGGTGGCGTTTCTCTCCCACCCTCTCTCCAGCTGCTCGTTTTTTTTCCGTGGGCAGACTGACATTTATATTTCTTCCCGATATGAGGACTCCAATTCATTCTTTGTGGATTATTCCTGATTATTCACGCAATTCCTTACTGAACACGGCAGTTTCAAAAGTTTTTTCTTTATCGTTTACACTTATCCGATTCGGTCTGTCAGCTTTATGATAACCTTGAACAGAATTCTGAGCATATCCTATGGGTATGCACTAATTTCTCCATGTAAACTTTCCGACGAGAACTCTACATCAATGTCCGAGACAGCCACAAAGAGCAACTTCAGGGCTTTTAAGACTTTTTATCAAAAATACGTTCACTCTTATCTTCACTTTCAGTGAACGTTGTGCCAGATGTTTATCTCTCTTTGGCACATTAAATGTAGTATCTACAAGGCTTTAGATTTCTCCGGACTCTTAATATGTTCTTTATGCGTTCTTTCAGAGTTTTGCAAGGGGGCGTTATTAGTCCTTATAAGGAGAATGGGTGGTGGCGGAGGAAGAATTGGTGGTGTGTAGCGCCAACTTAGAATCAGTGGGGTCTCATCAACCAATGGGTGAGAAGTCCAGCCATGTAGTTAGGAACTTATACAATCCAATCTTTTTTATCTATTGTAATCTACGGTAAGTGGCTCTTTGGCTGTAACTTTTTTTTTTTCAGGAGTCCCGTCAAACGATGGAATCAAAACCCTCATGATAACCCAAAACATGGATATGATTTCCTTACGGAGTTCTGTCATATCTTAAGATATTATAGAACTCCATATGATAAGTATATCCGAGACTTGCCCCCTTGATCTTTAAGAATATTAAAATTTATTATAAAATGAAATGTTAACGCATCTTAAATAATTTTTAAGTAGTGAAAGATCTTAATGCACAATATTTAGGAACCCAAAGGCTTTCACTATTCATATTATGGTTTGCCCATCCTGGTGATATTTTTTCAATTCAAACTGATAACACAAGCGAGCATTTCAATTCAAATATTTCTTGTATTATATTTCTTTAAATATATCATGGTTATAATACAATGATTTTTTTTTCGAATGAATCACAAATACTTTCATTTTTCCCCTCCTATAAATAACATAAACTGCGTTCGTGATTTGGGGTGATTCGGGTCACATAAAGATCATAGGTCGTGTTCGCATGAGATGTTCTTGTATAATAAATTGGTTTTTAATAATGTCCTCACTGGAGAGAAATTGCCAGTGAAAAGGTTACGGCATGCAGAATAAACATCAATTGTGAACACCTTCTACATTTTATTGATTCTCAGTAAGTTTTTTTTTAATGTCAAATGTTAATTTTAAATAGTGTCGTCAGAATAATTATTAAGGATCCTGATAAAATGATTAATCAAATTAAAAGGCTAGCGTCCACATTGGCGCAGTTGGTATTGCTTACGATCTGATGGTCGCGCTCCGTACGATCACTTGTATGAACTATTCCTATACCTACAAAGAATACTAAAATCCATATGATACGCTGAGTCCGATCCGTACGCTACGCTTGTATAGACGATAAGCTAACCTTAACCTTATAGTAGACTAAAGAGTATTTTTGAAAATATTTTTCCCAGTAGTCTCAAAAGATACGTCTTTGAAATAAAAATACAGTTTATTTTTACATCTTTATTCTATTGCGTGAGGTTTTTGAAATTTGAATTCGATTCTTACTTTTCTTGTAAAATTCGTTGTACGAAAACCTTATCATTTTTTTATTGTAAGTAGATAAATAACTACAAAGCTTACAAAGTAAATGTTATCCAACTGTCGATTTGTTCAGGAGAACTTTGTTCTCTTAACATATCGACAATGTATCAAGCCAGAATACGCAAGAATTGTATGGAGAGGTCTACTTTTTTCACGGCTTTTCCAACTTTGAAGTCAAAAAACACCAACTTAGAGGCTTCGCAGCATATATGTTCCATACACGGATTTACTCAGAATTCGGAGTAGAACATTTCGTGTGTCTGTGTGTGTGTGTGTGTCCCCCCTTTTAACTTTTGATCCGCTCAATTTACAGAGCCTAAAATTTCAGAATATATAAACAGTTACAGGCCTACAAAACTTTTATACTCGGAATTTTGAATTTTTGTTTCAATCAGGGGTTATCAACTTTTGAATTTTTATTTTATTTTTCCCTATATCTCAGAAACCATAAAAGCTAGAACGCTGAAAATTGGTATAAACATAGACAAATACAAAATCTCAAATTAGTTTTTTCAAAAAAATTCCAGGGTTTCTCAAACATTTTTTATTAAGAAAAGTATTTTTTTTATGATAAATTTATGAGTTTAACTGCCTATATTTCCATTTTTTTTTAAATATCGAAAAAAGCCGAAACACCCCAACTAGATAATTTAATTTTATATAAAAAATATTAACATTGTAGCAGTACATCTCAAATTTTTTTTAACAATTTTTATAAAAATTGAATTTAGTGACGACATCGCTTCATACAATTTGTATGGTAGTCACCTATACACAATATCAAAGAAGACTTAATAGTTTGATACTTCATCTCTAAACATACAATATACATATACCATCATGCTGTTTTCATATTCCGGGTAGGAAAAAAAGACTGACCTCCATACTATCCTATCTTGACTACCTAGGTACATGTGTTGTATAGAAAACTAAATATCATAAAATAATAAATAATTTGTATTTATGGGTTTGGTACTTATTCTTCAACTATACATACTATCGCTGTCGACAGTTGGATCTCATGTGTTACATGACACTAGTAATATAAAAAATAAAAGTCTATCTGGTGATTTTTTTTTCTTGCTATTTAAAAGAAATCTTTAAGTTTTTCTTTTTTTTAAATTATTTTTTGGCGTTCAAAAAAAAATACAATATTTTATCTTGTCTCATACAGTAAAAGTTAATTGTTTGTACATCTACCATTATTTGTCATATAATACACTCCTTTGTTGCTCAATTTATCATTGTATCTGCAGAAATAAAATATAACCTAGTGCGTCCTTTTTGCCAATCTAAAATAATTTGTTTTTATGGAGCTTCAGAACCAATATTAAAGAATCGCAATGAGCCATGTGAGTCAAAATAAATTGTTTCTTTATTTTAGTGAAAATAAATTATGCAAATTTATCAATATAATTCTTGAATTTTAAGACTGAAATATTAAAAAAAATTACAATTATAAATAATTTTGCTACTTGTATACAACGCAAGTAAATGTATAAATACATTAAATGAAGCTGTGTTGGAACATGTTTCGATAGATAATATTTTATTGTTGTACCATTTTAAACACTCCATGTTTAAACTGAAACTCATCGGTACAAAAAATCATTAGTTAAAATAATGATTCAAGAATTGAGATGATTAATTTTAATGATAAATAGCTTTGGTCGAAAATAAATCCGCTCATAGAAAGCACGATTTCCCATACATTTGGATGTGAGAATATTTTTTGTTCAATCACAAGTGAGCTTGATAAACCCTGGCCTCAACGCAACCCGATCCCGTGATAAGTGGCAGTTCGTTCCACAAATTAATATTAATGCATAGAATGATCCTAAATACCACTAAACACAACATTATATATTTAACAGGTGCAATGTGGATTTGTAAAATAATGATTAATAGTCGTTGTTCTCTAAAATAAAACGGTTTAGGATAGAATTGTGAATCTACAAGAATAAGTTGATTGGATTGTATTTTAATTTTGCATTTATGTTGTTACGAGTACATTTTATGGATAATGATTTGATACATCTTATCGAAATAGCTGATGAAATAAAATATTTTATAACAGATTTTTAATTATCTCAATAGAGACGAAGTTGGAATATTTACTGTAGGAGAACCGGGAAATCAAGGCACCTACAGGGCTTACGACCTGTCATCGGCTGGTTTACGTGATCACTTTATGCGCTTGCGCAACGTTCACCAATTATGCCTTTTTAATGACATCCCTATCAATTCAATTTTGAAAGTTCTATATATTGTAATACTGAAATTTTTTTCGCTTGAAAATAAGGAATTTTTACTACAGCCATTTATGTGTGAAAATATGAACAACATTCTTATTATTATTTTTTTTTTGTTGTAACGCCATCTATTGAGAGAATTGGTTTTTTGTATATAATGAGAGCGACAATTCTTATACCTGAGGTGACAATGCATTTTTCGCATAGAAGTCACCCCTGAATTGCGCCAGACTTATAAGGTCATTTTTGTCTTATTTACCTACTTGTACCAATGTGTAAGTAATCGTATATTTTTATTATAGCATATATATTTTAATATTTTTTGTTGCTAGTCTGCCCAAGTAGGTACTCGATAAATACTTTAAATAATATGTATTAGATCAGTGATGGACGACCAAGACAAAATAATTTGTGATATTGGTTTTACAACTCCGGCATACTCAGTATAAGGCATTGCTACTTCTGCAAGAGATTTAAAAATATTTATTATTTTTTCTTAAAAAGGTCACTAATAACATAAAAGGAAACTGAAAATAATAATATATAAAAATATATAGGTAAAAATTTCGATGTCAGGTTTTTACTTATTTTTAATGGGTAAGTTCGAGTACATAAAAGACCGCAATATCTACTCGAATTTAAGTTTTCCGAAACTATAAGTCTTGCAATCCTAACTTTGGTCTGAAACTTTAATCCAAACCATGACTTCAAGAAATTCGACTTTTTCGGTCATCACAAGATCAATACAGGAGATAAGACTCGTTCGGAAAAGCATATATGTATATAACTTTTTATTTTGTTGCAAATTAAAAATTCTATAAATGACAATATATGTGGGTTTGCTATTAAATTATATAATACCATTTTTGTCCTTCAACTTTATAAATATTTAATAAAATATATCAAATGAACTAAAAAATAATGCGATGGCACCATAAATACGATGTTTTTCTGTATAATTGGTGTTCATTAATTAAAAACATTCTTCGACTCTTGTTTATTTGCCATAAAATTTTATAGCACGCTATGTTGTTGAAATATAATAGAAAAAATCAAGGAGAATGAGTGTGTCATGGAATTATTGGATCGAATCCATCAAGGTGACACAGAAATAATAGGATGCCCCATTTGCATATTATAATATTTTAATATAGGTACCCCACGACACGATACATTTATGTGTTTAGGTACATTATAAGCTTGACTTATCTTAGTCCTGACGTGCTTATCTTTTTATTAATTTTTGTTGTTCGAATGATAGGTAGGTTATAAGTAAAAACCCAACTGGATGAAATAAATTTGCGCAAGTGGCGAGTTTATTGCCGTATGGAAATTTCTTCCAACTAACCAGTGTTTCCAGCCCCGTGAGAAATGAATTTAAATAACTTTCTCCTCTGCTGGGAATCGAACCCAAGACGCTCGCACAGACGTCTTACCAACTGTGCCACGGCGGTCGGCTATAGAAGCTAAGGTCTGGGATAGAAGCTAAGGTCTGGGATAGAAGCTAAGGTCTGGGATAGAAGCTAAGGAGGAGAAAGAGGAGAGAGAAAAATTAGTGTGATCAAAAACAATTTAAGATTTTAAATATACTAGACTATCAATATTATTTCATAATTATAGTCAGCCTTCGTGGCTCAGTTAGTTTGATATCCGGCTCCTGATGCAAAGGCCCGTGTTCGATTTTTTCCCGGTGGTGATAAGTACAGTTTTTTACCATGTTTTTTATCGTGTATTTGTAAAACTATTTTTAACAAGTTGGTATGTGACATAGTAGGTACATACTTATAAGCTGAATGGAGAATTAATAAAAAATAATCCCGTATTTGAAAATGTTTTATCTTTTTTTAAAGTTTAAGAAACAGCGTTTATTCTGTTACATGTTATCGCTTTAGAGTTACATGAGATAGTATATTATGAGTATTTCTTTACAAACAACCCATCTTAGATAAAATTTATTAAACCAAACGTCTAATGATGTAATTATCTCTTTCTTCGCCTTTCGTTATAATAAAGTCATTTGATATATTTATGTAGACAAGGCAACTATTTAAGTGTCCAAGCTACTTACGATGGTGGTAAGTTGGAATTTGCGACACAATCTTCGGCCAAATAAATTTGCCCATACAGTGTTGGCCTTATCAGATTAACAAATATTTCTTGCGATACTATTTAAAATAAAATGTTCTTTCGAGAATGAGCTCTAATCAAGATATATACACGGGCACATTATAATCTTATCGGAAGATGTGAGCATTGGAGGCCCACAGAAATTCCTCTAAGAAGTCAGCACTGAAAATCTATTCATAACTAAAGAATTTTCGTTATGAATCAATTAAGGTACAAGGCCAAAAACTTTAGAAATTGTAGATTTTAGGCTAGGAATCCGGCAGGGTTTTTTGAATAATTTTGATATCATTGATAAATTGGTACAGTTATTTTGGAAACAATGAGATGTGGAATATCTTACCTCTCTACAAATGCGTTAAAAATGGAATACGGTCAACAGCACCCGCTTAAATTGTTATCCTTAGAGAGGCAAACCTGCCTTAGTTATCTTGGCCACTTGGCACAGTCGAGTAAAATTTATTCGGGAAAAGACAACATCGTCCGTGTTGTAAAAGTTCGAACCCGGAATGGTACTTCTTTAACACTTAATTTATTCGATTATATCCGTTACATTCCCAATAGTCAAAATGTTTTAATTGATTTTTTAATATGTTGATTTAAGTGTATTTTAATTTTTGTGTAAACTTTTGAGTTTTATGATTTAGAATATTGTTAATTTTCAGACCAAGAGGATAGAAAAGGATTAATGTGTAATAACGTGTATCCTCATAAATATAAGACAACTTAGTTGTATTACATACCTAGTAGTATATTTCAGTAGATTGTACATTAATTATCATTAAGTGTCGATATTTTGTCGTGTAAAATTATTATATTAACTTTTTTTTATTTTACCATTCCAAAACTTATTTATTATTATTATATTAATTAATATATTTGTACATTAAGTAAAAACAATTGTGATTTTTTTCCGATGTTGGTTAAATTCCAAATGAGACAAAAAAATATTAAAAACGAAAAGGATTTGGCCATCATAATACAAAGTCAATCCATTTTGTTATGCATATAAAACTTTTTTTGCGTAAACTGCTTTTTTAAGCAGTGGAAACTAAAGAGATGAAAAAGATTCCAGTCCACCAGTTACAAAGATCATCAAAGTAGATCCGATAGAATGATGTATCACATAGTAAAAAAACGAGGACACAAGGAATGTATGCTAGATGAAGAAATATGTAATTAATAGAATGAAAGAAAAAACGCTGAAATGGTTTGGCCACATGGAAGGACTGCTGCTGCAAGCATCAGTCCAAGCTTGATGTGAAGTGGGGGTAAAAGCACTTTTTTGGGATCAACCAAAGACTCAAAGTGAACATTTTTTTCTCCAACCTTCAAATTTCTCGTTGGCCACACTTTTTGGCTCCAGTGCTGTGCTTTTGCCCGGCTATCCCACTCACATAGGAAACAGGGGAATTTCGTATAGCCACCTTGTTGTCCAAGCACCATAGAGATGAGTTTGAGATCACCACAGATAGACCATCCAAACTCCTTATATTCAATTTATCAAGGATAAAAGCCATGTTGTCATACTTTTCTTTTTGATGCACAGAGTGCCCCACGGGTACAGAAGCGTATTTATTTACGTTGTGTAGCAAAACGGCTTTTAAACTTCTTTTTGACGAGTCAATAAAAAGCCTCCATTCACCTGACACATGTTGAATGTTAATCGTTGACATCAACTTGGGAACATCAGAACAATATACAAAATCGTCATCTTGAGAAAAATTTAGCTCAAATTGTTTTTTTCTGCTTCTGTACCAAGAGAATGAAGTTCCAGATCTCAACAAGTTCTTTTCTTGAAGTCTAGAGCCCAGTAATTCAGCAGACTCTTTAGAAAGCCCTAAATCACGAACGAGGTCGTTTAATTCTTCTTGTGAAAGCTGTTGGGGTCCACAGTCTTCGACTTGAAACTCATCGTCCAACTGCTCTGACTCGCTCTCTGATGGCTCTGGCAAATCGTCAAAATTGTGTGGGGGCGCTGGTACTGGAATACCGGGTCCATGAGGCACAGGTCGAAGTGCAGATTGCATGTTTGGGTAACATAATATATCTTTTTTATTTTTAGCATTGTACCCTTGTATGTTGCAAGAACAAAAGTAGCAGTCATCGCCGTGGTTTCTCGGCAGGTTTTACCATCTTAGTCACTAAGCAAGACACCTTTCTAATTCATACGCTGACTAATACTGTTAAATATACTAATTTTTATCATATTTCATAGTTTCTGATATAAAACTTTAAAGTCGAATAGGAAAAACAACTTTTTTCGGCATATTCATAAATATACGCCTTAAGGTAGGTAATCTCGCTGAAAAATGCATTTTTCGGAAAATGCTTACATGCTTGAAAAAAAAGAGGGCATTTCTGAACTCAGAGCACAAAAATACATAAGAATCAACCATTATTTTAAAGAAAAAAATTTGGTCGCAGACCTGTGTTATCACAAATTACGAATGCATGTTAAGGCTTTCTATACAACTGTGATAATCTGTTGGTATTCCCCCGAGAGATCTCTATTGTTGATATTCCCCGAGAATGGAAACCTAATATTTTGAGATCATGTCCAGATACCGCGAGCAGCACGGATACCCGAGCATAGTTTGGTTGACAAGTATTAAGGCTTATAAAGCACGAGGCGCCATAGAAGATGAGATCAGTTCGGTGGATAAATAGCAGGCCAGTGTTGAGATGGTTGGGAATGTGAGATATGCTCAGAGTGAAATTCAACCTTAAAAATACTTTGAATCGCTTCAGGAACACGAGACTTTTTGGTTATTTAAAGAAGAAGGAACACAAAGATGAGCAATATTCACATAAATTGTCAGTTTTCGCGGTTAAATTGGTTAGATATCTGACACCTGAGCGAAAGGTAACGGGTTAGATTTTCGGTAGAGCCTAAAATTTTTAACTTATAAATTGAGTCGATTATGTCAATCGACAATTATTTACTATTGAACTCCACAATGTTGTGAATAAAACAGGAAAAGAGTGGGGTCGGCAGGAAGAAGTATTCCTGGCTCCGAGCGGACCGGCTTGAGGCGTGAGGAGGACCTGTTACGCAAAGCACAGGACAGAGTCAGTTTCTCCTAAGTGATCATCAACGTCGGAAGGTCCCTACAGGACACATGAATAAGAAGATAAATAAAAAAATACTTGATATACTATTGGATATAGGTACGTGATAATGAATACAAGACTGAGACTAGAGGTTTTCCAACTGTCATGCTAAATATTAATATATGTTAGTATTCATTTGATATAGATATCTGTAACAAGTATATTTATACTTAGTATTTGTTCGTTTTCGATAAGTTATACAAAAATAAATTGTCAAGATATTAGTGTCTATATATAAAAGCGTGGAGGGCTAAAGTATAAATATTGAAATCACACTTAATAGCTCACACGCACACACATACACACTAACACACTTGAACACACGCAGGCCCGTATACTCACATAAAAAATGTTGTTATATTAGTAACTGTAAATTAAAGCGTGGAGGGCTAAAGTATGTACCTATGCCTATTGACGAAATCTTCTTTACCGTAATCGCACTTAAAAGCTTACACGCACACTCACAAACATGCACTTGGACGCAATACTCACATACATAAACAAATTGTTTTTATATTATGACTATAAATTAAGGTGTGAAATCTTCGTTAGCGTAATCGCACTTAAAAGTTTACTCGCACACATACAATCACACTTGGACGCACGCAGGA
Organism: Molanna angustata; assembly: GCA_963576475.1. NCBI lineage: Eukaryota > Metazoa > Arthropoda > Insecta > Trichoptera > Molannidae > Molanna > Molanna angustata. The sequence continues at coordinate 27,801,266 of OY754972.1, forward strand.
AATTGTATATAATACTCACATACGAAACAAATTGTTATGACATAAGTAAATATAAATAAGAGCGTGGACGGCTCAAGTATCCATATAGATATAATCTTCGTTGACGTAATCGCACTTATACCTACGCTCACACACATACATGCATGCACAATTACACATGTGCTTACTCAAATACAATATATTTTTTGATATACAAGTTTTATTAAAAATAACTTAAAAATAAACTATTTGAATTTATACTATTATAGGAATGTTTCTGGTGTTGAATAGTGAGTATTTATGAAGATGAGGTTCTTTAATTATGTAGCTGTTATATGTTATATCACAAATGTATACAAAATATCATAATTAATATTATTGAACCAATATAATCAGTGTCTGAGAACGGATTTGTCCTATTTAAACAACTTGAGAGAATGTCGATGATATACAACCGCTATGGTCAGCAGTACATTTTAAAGTTAATTTTGATGTATAAAAATATGACTTATTTCACACGTCCATTCAATAAAATGTACGGTATTAATAAATTATTCTTTTGATAATTTATAGTCATTTGGTTTAATGACTGCGCTACTGAAATTAATATCTGTGTAAAAAGTTGTCCAATTGGATGGTAGTTATGATAATCTTCATTTTCGTAAAATAAAAGAAGGTACATTTTAGAAAAATATAGTCTAAAAATATAAAATATATTAGCCCTATACTTTTGAAATTAAAATAATATAAAAAAAAACTATTCATAAGCACCTACAGATAATAAACATATATATTTATATAAAATAACAATTTAAAATGTAAATATTAAAAAAAAAAATGCCGGTGCCTCGTAAGAGCCTGGAAATTGAAAATACATAAATAACAGGCAGAGTAACATCTAAAATTAGTTCAGCAATGAGGTTCACCACCCATTCTGAATGGTGTTTAGAGATGAAACGATATTAGAGTGTGGGGATGCAAGTGTCGTGGTTTCTTTTATAAGCTAATGCACACCCGCACAATTGACGTTGGTAACCCCGCATCATTGGACATGCCGTGATGGTATGAATTAATGTTATGAATCATAAAATGGTATTATTGCATCTCAGTGTTTGAAGTGCCTTGGGCAGGTATTTAGGATAATGTATATAACATTTTTCAAAATTATTTTCTTTATTGAGTTCTTTTGCTATACCTCATGGGATCTATATCAACTAAGTTGTTTATTTCTAGTAGGTAAATAAGTTAAATTACGTCTAATAACTGCATTGTATAATATGGCACAACGAACGCTCTTAAATAGTCATGGCATATTTACGTCTCATTAGGATTGTCGGCAAATACTTGGACATTTTCTACCTTCCTCGGAAGTCATTCTTGAGTCTTTACCAGTGCCCATTGGATCGCGGTTGGCCTTCTTTATATTAGGTACCGTTTTTAAATCACATTTCATTTGATATAGATCTGAACTTAGTACCTACATATTATATTGTTCTGATACTTTCTTTAGCATATTATTCCTATGTCATAAAATAATGAGCTATATTCTGTATTTAATAATTCACCCTTAGTTATGAAATCTTCATTTATCTAATTTCAATGTTCAATATTGTAAATATAATTTATTCTATTTTATTTTATTTTTTTATTTATTTATCACACTATATAAATTATGTTCATTAAAAATAGATAACTGCTGCCCAACTAGGTATACCTGTTCTAGGGCTTGCAGTGTAGGTACATATCATTATATTTCACAGGAGACATATAGGTTGTAGGTACCTATTTGCATTTTTAAAAGTATTTAAACAATATAAATACACATTAATTACCTGTGGTTTGAAACAAAAATCTACAGATCTGTTCTTCATGGAATGCCAGTTAGGTACAGGTATTATAATGTGTTTATTAAGTAATGGAACACCAAATTTTTCATATTTAACAAATACCTACAAAAGATGACAGGAGCTAATAACAAACAGGTTTGCATGTACACATGTAAAATATTTTTTATAAACTAGTTGCATGTAACCCATGAGATCCAACTTTCCATAACGATAGTTTGATGTATAGTTGAAGAATATATAGGCACGTACCAAACAATAAACCCATAAATCCAAATTATTGAATACTAGCTTTTATGTCCCGCCGTTGGCCAAGAATGTAAAATTGTGAAAGAAAAAGCAATCGTTTTTATAATATTGTCACCCAATTATTTTGCAATATCAGACTATAAAAAGTGGTTTGAAATTTGATTGAGTTTAAGTATTGTAAAATGTTCAAGTGATGGCCACAACCCATTCTTTTTTATATATTGCTATAAAGTGTGAATGAAGTATAATATTTATACAATTTCTGCTCGCATGGACTATGCGTAATGGTTTTAAATATGACTGTTTATCAACGTTGTAAAGAGATTGGTTTGGCCACAACCCCCATTTTTAAATATTATCATCGAAAACAAATTGTAATGTGTACCTATTGAAAATTTAGTAATTTTGGATGTTGGGATGTGGTTAAAATTTGATTAAACAAACGTAGGTACTGAAAAGATCTAGTATTGGTCACATCCCATTCGTTTTTATATTTTTTCATCAAGTGTGCATTATATTTTTGCTCAATTTGACTGAAAGTCTTCATTAACGAAGAAGAAGAAGACTTGAACTATAGTAAATAGTTTTTAATTTGAATATAAATGTTGTGAAGAGTTCAGTAATGGCCACAACCCCCATTCTTTAAATATTAGGTGTTGAAAATTATTCAAAATAGGATGATATAAATGGTTTAAATTTAATTAAACAAAAGTATTGAAAAGATTCTAGTGCAGGTTATATCGTCACATCCCATATCCCATTCATTTCATATGTATTTTCATCAAGTGTGCATATCGTTAATAATATTTCTGCACAATAGACTATTAGACTTAAAACTAACCCAAAAGACTAAATAAAAAAGAGAAAAATAAGTATAAGACTATAAGAAATAGTTTGTATAAAAAACTATTCCAATGGTCTACATAAAATAAGTAAAAATACATATACCTAATAGAAGAATTAGACTATTGGAAATAGATTGTATAAAAGCTCACCCAAAGGTCTACAAAAAAGAAGAAGAAGAATATTTAGACTATTGGAAATAGTTTGTATAAATACTGACCAAAAGGTCTACATAAAAGAAAATGAATAAGACTATTGGAAATAGTTTGTATTAAAACTCTCCCAAAAGTCTACGTACTTAAATGAAGAAGAATAATAATTAGACTAAAGGAAATAATTTTTATAAAAAAATGACCCAAATGTATACATAAAAAAAGAAGAAGATGATTTAGACAATAGGAAATAGTTTGTATAAAAACTGCCCTAAAGGTCTACATAAAATTAAGAAGAAAAAGAATTAGACTCCAGGACCCGCCGCTTCAGGCCCTTCAGTACCTCCCGTCCCTTTAATCCCTCATTACGTCCCTTCCCATCAGGCCCTTCAGTACCTTCCGTCCCTTCAGGCAGTTTTATACCTCCCGTCCCTTCAGGCCCTTTAGTGCCTCCCTTCCCTTCATTACATCCCGTCCCATCAGTCGGTTAAGAAAAGTTTAAATCCAGAAACCATCCTGGAAGAACCGCGAAGAGATGAAAGAACCTTCTTTTCCCAGGATGCTCTACTTAATAGGTAAAATGACTAAATACACGAAGAAGAAGAAAAAAGTTTAAACCCAGATACCTGCGAAGAGATGGAAGGACAGTTGGACCTTCTTCTCCCAGGATTCTCCAACTTCATAGGTAAAATGACCAAAAATACACGATGAAGAAGAAGAAGAAGAAATAAGTTTAAATCCAGATACCTGCGAAGAGATGGAAGGAAAATTGGACATTCTTCTCCCAGGTTAGTCCACCTTCAAAGGTAAAATGACCAAATAGACGATGAAGAAGAAGAAGAAAAAAGTTTAAATCCAGAAACCTGCGAAGAGATGGAAGGAAAATTGGACCTTCATCTCCCAGGATAGTTCATCTTCATAGGTAAGATGACCAAGTACACGTTGAAGAAAAAGAAGAAAAAAGTTTATATGCAGAACCCGTCCTGGAAGACCTGTGAAGAGATGGAGGGACAGTCGGACCTTCTTTTCCCAGGATATTCCCCCTTCATAGGTAAAACGACCAAATACATGAAGAAGAAGAAGAATAAGAAAAAAGTTTAAATCCAAAAACCATCCTGGGCATACGCTCGACAATTCACCAAAGTTTCATTATAATCGGACAAACGGTTGATAAATAAATAAATAAAATAATTTTCCTATAGGAAATCAGTATAGGTATATTATTGTTGATTTGTAAGTAAATAGTATTAGGTAGGTACCTACCTACAACAACCTTCTAAATAAATTCGATTCCTAACAAATTTTATTTGAACATCACATTCTTTCTGTAGCCATGGAAACGATTCGAACACGTAAGTAATATCGAATGGTTCGGATACATTTTTTGAATATGTAGGTACCTACATTGGTTTGTTCGATGCCATAAAAATGAAAATTGTCAGAAAAATCAAATATTATTTACAAATTATGCAATTTTATTATGCCTATATCTTTACTAATAAATAACACATTTTTACAATATATGTCTTAAAACTTGCCGTAATGTCTTGTGTTTCATTTTATTATTTCATAATTACATTTATTTCAAAGGTTTATTATTTTCAAGAACATATTCATTCGGTGGGAAAATGAAATATTGTATGAAAAGATATTAAAATGGCGGCGTTTATGTACAAAAGGCTTACTTTAAAAATAAGTTAAACATTATAATTATACCAAATATTCACCATGTTTTTCACTTAAACGCTAAGTTATACTTCAAAATATATTTTTTTTGTGTAAATACCTACTTCTAACTTTTAAACTAACAGATATTTGCGTGCAAAATGTACACTTTTTTGACAGATATGACTTGGAAAATTTTGTATGAAAAAAATAATTATTTAAATATTTTTAAAATTCAGCATTTTTATCGCATTCTTTTTAGCGTGACACTGCATCAGGTATACTGGTACATGTTCGCACTTAAATTAGATTTTTAGATGCTCTTGGTTTTTCAGAAGGCGTGAGACAAACACACACACACACACATACACACACACATACACTAACATTTTGATTGCTTTATACTTTAGATTTTAAGTTTTGTTTTCTATACAACACATGTAGGTATGTATGTCAAGATAGAATAGTATGGAGGTCAGTCTTTTTTTCCAACCCAGAATATGAAAACAGCATGATGATATGTTTGGAGATTAAGTTTCAACTATTCAGTCTACTTAGATATTGTCTATAGGCCACTGCTAAATAAATTGTATGAAGCAATGTCGTCACTAAATTCAATTTTTATAAAATTTTTAAAAAAAAAATTAAATGTACCTACTGCTACAGTGTTCATATTTTTTAATAGAAAATTAAATTATCTAGTTGGGGTGTTTCTGTTTTATTCGATATATTTAAACACTTTGTAAATATATAAGCCTATAACTATCTATATATTCTGAAATTTTGGTCTGTAAATTGAGCGGATCAAAAGTTATAAGGGATGGACGGATACACAGACACACTAAATGACTAAATGATAAATGAGTGTGGAAGAATTGTTCAGGATGACGCAGGACCGGGTAGCCTGCGCTCAAGTGACTGCCACCGTCAGGGAAACCTGATATGGCACGTACTGCAGACGAAAAAAAGTAATCAGAGAGATTTTTTGAAAGGAGGACATCATTTGAGACATCAGGAAGAGACGGAGATACTATCGATAGGATGGACAGTGCCAGAAAATTTAACGGAAGTTACATTTGGGACATCGTCTCCCAAGAAAACTGCCCAATATGCGAAAGAATAGATGGTGTTTGACTTCTAAAGAGAAAAGCGAGGAAGCGGTGATAAATATTTTATATAAAAGATATGTCAATAAGTACATTGTTATTGACACTTTCACACGATACAAACGGTCGAATAATTCACAGAGTGATAGTTAAGGAAGTGAAATACAATAGCTCTGCTGTTGTGTATCAGTATACCAATATTGACAGGGAGAAAATTCCAGACGGTTCAAGATGTCCTACAGTTTGATAGTTCTTACTCGACTGGAGAACGCATTTGTCTGCCGATCGAATGTACCTACTTTGTGCATAATAATGTGCAAGTACCTACCGCTGTTCCATTCCTACAAATAAAGCCATGGGTTGGAATTCTTTTGATTCATTGCGATGTCGCTGTGAATTGATTTTACAATTTAAAATTATGGTATCCGTTGTTGTGATTTTTGCTCTCGATATGAATATAGTGATATTAGAAATAAAATCTATTTGTATTTTATACCAACTGAAAACCAATCAAATGTCTAATTGACAATATCAAAACAAAAATATTTCTTAAAAGTTCAGAGTTTATAAAAAAATGCTTATTATGAGTCTCATTGAATTTATTTTTATTTTTAGAAATAAAGGCAAAAACAACAGATTAGCCATTAATGTTTTCACACTTATAATAAATTGGGATGACTTTAATAGCGCCATTTTTGTGATAACCTCGTCTCAAGGGCGCTTTGAATATATTACAGGTTTTTGTAAGATGTACATAATCGGTAAATACCTACCTACCAACATAATAGAAATTATGTATTGTAGGTTTTGTACATAATAGGTACATACTTACAATAAAAATACAAATTATTCAGTTATAACTGTAGTAGTTGATTATATTTCTTTTGTAGTAGGTAGTAGCACCTAGTTGGTTTATTTCAAAATTGATTTTTTTAGATTCAATAAATTATTTTTTCAAATAATTTATTAAAGCTCAGTCACACTATACCCAGAGATTAGAAATTGTGCTGTCTAATGATTGGATAAGTATGGAGATGGCAAGAAAGTATGAAGTTCAGTGAGGGTGTCAAGAGAGTGGTGACAGGATAATGCATTCCACCAACCAGACTTGCTATCTGCTAAGGATATCTACATAGGTACAGTAGGTAATTCCTAGGTAATATAGTCTCTTTAGGAAGGAGAGATCAGAGACTCGACAACTGTATAATATTTTTTTTAATATGTAGGTAAGTAAAAAAAAAAGGATTCAGATGACGATCGAAAATGTTTTTGAACGAACTTAAAATTATTTTCTATGATTGGTATAGTTAAGTATATTTTTTGTGAAATATTGATGTTTTATCAACTATCTGTACCTACCTAATTTGTATAAAAAACTTCTTCTGAATTGAATATAAATTTTGTATATTAATATATTTTTAATTTTTTGTCGTTACTTACTGAACTCTCGCAAATTGGCAGAATTTACATTCAATAAAATAAAGTTATGTCACTATTTATGCACAACATCTGAACAGTTAAATTGCCTTCTGTCCAAGAAATACGATGTTTAAATCGATTTAATTCAAATGTCCATATTATGAATCAAAATTATTATTAATCTTAAGCGGTGATTTAAACTCAGGCTATCAATCGTATGGACAGTACACTGACTCATCTGGTTCATTCAAATGTCTACTAGATTACAGACATTAGAAGTGTGTTAAGGCAGAGCTGTAGTCCATTTATGGGCTTAAAGGGAAGGAAGCCTATAACAAGGCCTTGGAATATAATTTGCAGAACGGTTGATTACCTGTGATTAGTCAATCGCATCAGTCATGGTCAGTTGGATTGAATAATTATTGATGTTTTTAGCATTCACAGGAGCGATATATTCTTCGCCTTTCAGAAACCATACGCCAGAATTGATTGATTATATATTCATTTGCTGTGAATATCTGAATCTTTTGCTGTCTGATATACTCGTATAGCTCATTAGATAAGTATGTTCGCACTTAATAAAATCTCTTGACGTATTGTTTCCTGGAATTTCATTTAAATGCTCTGTGCGATTGTATTACTTTCAGTTCATACTTTAATGAACCTCATGTTTAAGGAAAGTTAATTATCTTTGCTTACAGAATTTATATTTTGATTGGATTTACTGTCAATCCATTTGCAAATATAATCAGTTCATTCGAACAAATCAGCATACAGTTTTCTACAAAGATTATTATAAATTAAAAATATGAAGAAAGTTCATTATTTTGATGGTATATTGCGAGCTTTTCAGTAGCTCGCTGGACTTGCGATCTATAATGGTTCCGGGATCGAATCATGTCTTAACCGATTTCATTCACCCTAAACAAAATTTTTGCTTATTTCAAGGAATTTATAAATGTCATTAATAACGGCGTAATTATTTTTTAAATAAGATAATACTGGTCAAATAACTTGAGAATATCACGTGGGGTGCGCAAATTTGTGTTTTTTTGCTTGGTATGTGCAAACCGCCCTCCATTTCGACGAAAATTCGCAAATTATTTGCCAAAAACGGTAACATGTTATAAAATATATTATTAATTTATTTTATATTGCTTCTCGGGCAACTAACAAATATTAATTTAACACGCACCCAATAACAAGTTCCCACATTCTGAAGACCATACGACATCCAGACTGAAACCACAATTAAAAACTGTATCTTCACCGGGAAGCGAACCCGGGATCTTTGGATCAGCAGTCAGATATCCAACCAACTGAGCCACGAGGGCCGACGTGCAGAATGCAAGATGCGAGACATGCAAGATTAATGTGCACACGAATTACGACCAAATAATTCAGATTGTACCTACGGCAATTCATAATAAAACAAACAAAAAATCTTCGAATTAATTTATTGAAACAGGTAAAATGAAGAAGTATATGTAGTTATGTAAATAATACGGTGCGGCTAGTACCTATCCGTCAAAGATGACTCGTATGCGCATCAATCTGGTTCTTCTTCATCAGACCCAGTCATAAATCAATGAAAATTCAATTTTTGCTTTGGACCCGCTTTGACTCATCAACTGTTAAGTCCAATATCGTAAATATTATATTATTGGCTTTGAGTCAAGAATTTTAGCGAAGATACTCCTTCCCTATATCCTCACCCTGCCTAACAAAGTATTAAAAATGAAAGTTTTGTTAAAATGAATGCGGCAAAACATTTATTAAAAGTAGCTTAAAGCTCCTGCTCTGCTTGGAAATATATCGATGTATGGTGTTGAAAAGGACACTATTTTTTATTTTATTTTACGTATGATACTTAGTGAAAAATAACTTTGATAACTGAAAAGAGCTTACATACATACATACATACATACCATCACGCCATGTCCCTTACGGGGTAGGCAGAGAGAACCGAACGCCATATCTTTCTATCCTGGCACACATTCATCGCCTCGTCAACATTCATGCATCGTCTCATACATGTTCGTCTATTGTACATGCTTCTAACATTTCCGTCTTTCAGAATATCGTTCACATGGTCGTGCCATCCCTTTCTTGGGCGGCCCCGGCCTCTCAATCCATTCCTATCCGCATTGTATATTTTCTTCGTCAGGCGTTCCTCATTCATTCTACCCATGTGGCCAAACCATCTCAGTGTGTTCACTTTCATTCTATTAATGATATCTTTCTTCATCTTACATTCTTTCCTTATGTTCTCATTTCTTACCCTGTCATACATCGTTCTATTGCAGATTCTTCTTAGCGATCTCATTTCAACAGCATTTATTCTGCTTTCGTGCGACTTCTGCCATGTCCAGGTTTCACTTGCATACGTCAATGTCGGCACTAAGATAGCGTTATGAATGGCAACTTTGGCAGCCTTTGATATGTTGCGATCATTCATAACTGGTCTCAGTGCTCCATTCACTCTGTTTCCTGCCATAACTCTTCTTTCGATATCCTTATCAGGTCGTCCATTCCGTTGAAACATGCTTCCCAGATATACATACTCGTCGACTTGCTCGAGCCATTCATTCTCTACTCTTATTTTACACGCTGTTCTGCTTTCACTCTTTTCAAAGACCATTACCTTTGATTTGCTGGCATTCATTCTCAGACCGTTCTCTATGCATCCTTCATATACCATGGTTACAAGATATTGTAACTCTTCCATACTTTCAGCTAACAGTACTTTGTCATCTGCATACATCAAATCACGCACTATTACATTACTCAGTTTCAGACCCTTGCTTTCATCCTTAAGGGCTCTTATACAGAAGTCAATGTACAGGTTGAAGAGCCATGGAGACAGAACGCATCCCTGTCTAACGCCATTATTTATCGAGAACCACGATGTTACTGTGTCGTTGACACGAACACATGCTTCGCTGTTCTCATATAATGACGCGATTGCGCGTATCAGCTTACTCTTCACTCCATACGCTGATAGTATATCCCATAGTTTCTCTCTAACAACTTTATCATAGGCCTTTTCTAGGTCTATAAAGGCACAGAACAGTTTCTGGTTTTTATCCAGAACCTTCTCTGTGACCATTCGTAGAGAAAAAAATTGGTCTATACATCCTCTGCCGCCCACAAACGCTCCTTGGACATCCCATATCTTGCATTCAGTAACCTTTCGTACTCTTTGATCCAGGATCCTTGCGTACATTTTACCAACTGAGCTTAACAAACTTATGGCTCTATAGTTTTTGCAGTCGAGTTTCGATCCTTTACCTTTATACAAAGGTACCACGACTGCATTTCTCCAGTCCGCAGGAGTGCGTCCTGCTTCCCAACACAAGTTGAAAAGAGAGTGGCACCACTCCAACGTCTGCTCGCCGCCATATTTTATAAGTTCAGCTGATATACTATCATATCCGGCAGCTTTTCCCGCTTTCGCGTGTTTTACTGCTTCAAGCACCTCCTCTCGCGTAATTTCATCTTTTTCGTCTTCACTTACTTGCCATGCTCTCTGAGTCACGCCCCCGCTTATACCGCTATCGTATAGCTCCATGAAATATTCTTTCCATCGTTCTTTCACGCCCTCTTCATCCATAATTATTTTTCCGTCTTTATCATTAATTCCTTGCAATGCTTTCACAGTTCCATTTTTCCTTTTCGCTACGCCTTTCCAGAACATTTTCATGTTTCCAGGAAAGTCGTTGGCTATTTTCAGGCTTTCTTTCTCTTTCACACGATCTTTTTCTCTTTTTACGGTGTCTTTTACTAGTTTCTTGCACACTTTATACTTCTCTTTTGCTCTCTTTTCACTATCCGATCCTTTCGCAGCTATTAATTCCATCCATGCTTTTTTCTTTTCACCCACAGCTAACTTAACTTTCTCATTCCACCATGCGTCGCCTTTCTTTCCACCTCTTTTAAAAGAGCTTATTGGTGACATAATTATATATTATATGTATGTAGTACTTTATCATTAAAAAATTTTAAGTGAACTCGGATTGGAATTTTCGCTCGTGAATTTTTTTATACCTAAAACAGTGGCATGCTTTTTTTTATCGTAAGGAAGATTAATTCTTTTAATCAGCGAATCATTGAAATTTGAAATCACGTCAAGGAGAAGGTCAAATTTGTTAAAGAATAACAATAACTGCCTCAACCGATTTCGTTCACCTATAGCACAAGCATTTATGCTTATTTTAGGGAACGTAGGAAGATGTATATGTACTTGTTTAACAAGGATATATTATTTTTTTTTTAAATATGTATGAATCTATTTTACTAGCATAATAACAATATATCTTTATTATAAATTTGAATGTTTGTATCTATGTATGTATCATGTATGTGTTGAATGCGCTCCTAAACCGTTCATCCGATTGCGATGAAACTTTGGTGAGTTGTCGAGAGTATGCCCGGGATGGTTTCTGGATCAAAAAAATTTAACTTCTTCTTCTTCTTCATCGAGTTTTAGGTCATTTTACCTATGAAGGTGGACTATCCTGGGAACCGTTCATCCGATTGCAATTAAACTTTGGTGAATTGTCGATCGTATGCCCGGGATGATTTCTGAATTTAAAATATTTTCTTCTTCTTCTTCTTCATCGGGTATCAGGTCATTTTACATATGAAGGTGGACTAACCTGGGAACCGTTCATCCGATTGCAATTAAACTTTGGTGAATTGTCGATCGTATGCCCGGGATGATTTCTGAATTTAAAATATTTTCTTCTTCTTCTTCTTCATCGGGTATCAGGTCATTTTACATATGAAGGTGGACTAACCTGAGAACCGTTCATCCGATTGCAATGAAACTTTGGTGAATTGTCGAGCGTATGACCGGGACCTACTGAAGGGACGGGAGGTAATGAAGGGACGGGAGGTAATGAAGGGACGGGAGGTAATGAAGGGACGGGAGTAACTGAAGGGACGGGAGGTAATGAAGGGACGGGAGGTAATGAAGGGACGGGAGTAATTGAAGGGACGGGAGTAACTGAAGGGACGGGAGTAACTGAAGGGACGGGAGTAACTGAAGGGACGGGAGTAACTGAAGGGACGGGAGTAACTGAAGGGACGGGAGTAACTGAAGGGACGGGAGTAACTGAAGGGACGGGAGTAACTGAAGGGACGGGAGTAACTGAAGGGACGGGAGTAACTGAAGGGACGGGAGTAACTGAAGGGACGGGAGTAACTGAAGGGACGGGAGTAACTGAAGGGACGGGAGTAACTGAAGGGACGGGAGTAACTGAAGGGACGTGAGTAACTGAAGGGACGGGAGTAACTGAAGGGACGGGAGTAACTGAAGGGACGGGAGTAACTGAAGGGACGGGAGGTACTGAAGAGACGGAAGGTACTGAAGGGACGGGAGTAACTGAAGGGACGGGAGTAACTGAAGGGACGGGAGTAACTGAAGGGACGGGAGTAACTGAAGGGACGGGAGTAACTGAAGGGACGGGGGTAACTGAAGGGACGGGAGTAACTGAAGGGACGGGAGTAACTGAAGGGACGGGAGTAACTGAAGGGACGGGAGTAACTGAAGGGACGGGAGTAACTGAAGGGACGGGAGTAACTGAAGGAACGGGAGTAACTGAGGGAGGTACTGAAGGGACGGGAGGTACTGAAGGGACGGAAGGTACTGAAGGGACGGGAAGTACTGAAGGGATGGGAGGTATTGAAGAGTCTGAAGCGACGGGTGGTTATGGAGGACAATTTTTAATTATACAGGCAATACGAAGTTTGCCGGGTGTTCACTAGTATATATATATATATGTATATTAATCGATTTTATATAAAGGATGCCAAAGTTGTCATTCATAACGCAATCGTAGTGCTAACCCTGACGTATGTAAGTGAATCCTGGACATGGCAGAAGTCGCACGAAAGCAGAATAAATGTAGTTGAATTTGAAATGAGATCGCTTAAGAAGAATTTGTCACAGAATGATCTATGACAGAATACCTACGAAATGATGACACAAGTAAAGAATGAAATTTAATAATTGACATAGTGAAATTTAACACATTGAGATGGTTTGGCCACTGGGGAAGAATGAATGAAGCACGTCTGACGAAGAAACTATACAAATTCAACAGGAACGGAATAAGAGGTCGGGGGCGCCCAAGAAAAGTATGGCACGACCATGTAAACGTTATTCTGAAAGACGGAAATGTAAGAAGCGTGAACAACAGACGAATACGTATAAGACGATGTATGAATGTGGAAAAGCGATGAATGTGAGTCAAGAAAACATGTGGCGTTCGATTATCTCTGCCTACCCCGTGAAGGACGTGGCATGATGGTATTTATGTATGTATCTATTTTGTTTTATAAATCGTGAACTTTTCTTAAAATAATAGGTTACAAAAGTCAAAAAGTAATTAATGTGTTTTGTAATTATCCCCATTCAGTTGTTTGGTCACAATATCACAGGATGTCTGCAGTGTTGCACTCATTTCGCATTTTCATACCTGTGACTTGAATATTTATGACTTAATTTGCAATTATGGTTGAGCCATGGACATGATATAGATTGGGAGTTGATATTATGGACAGAACCCATGGACATCAATGCAAAACGCTCTCCATCTTTGCGAGATTTTTCAACAGTCCCTTGATTAAGATTCAGTAAACCGTTTTACCATTTTGGAAGAAAAAAAAAATACTTAATCTATTTAACAATTAGCTATAGTACCGTATGTCGAATAAGCAACCATATGTAAACACCCTTTCATGCAAAATATGTATTCATACTATAGTGATATATGAAGGGAACATGAAAAAAAAGCAATTAAAATTTGTCTTTTATATATAAGTATATCTTTTTTAACAAACAATATTATCAAGCAGCAATTTATTTTTAAAAAAGCTTATTTGCTTTTATAATTAGATAAATTATCAAAGGTGAACGTTTAAACTTATCGTGATCATTTATATTAAATGATTCATCATTACAGAGAGAACTTATAGAGGTGCTATATTTATGTAGATATAAAATAAAAGTATTTTGAAATGATGATTCTAATGTTTTTTTGTTAACAGAGTCGAAATCCATTATAAAATTAATGAACAAATACACCAAAGAACTTTTTGCCAAATTTCGATTAAAATGAACCAACGCTGTCGCCGAAGTCACTCGGCATTATCAAGGTCTAAAATGAAACTAACCAATTTAAACAAAAATCATCCAACACTGCAACATTTATAGAGTTGCCACCTGTGTATCCCCATTTCTTCAAACTTAGACTAACCCGCATATTTAGCAAATGATTTTTTAAGCAAGTTCTTTTTCTTCTTTGGTTGATATATTGGGGATTAGTAGGCAGCAAAGCGATGCATCTCTTCCTCCACTTCGCTCGATATTCAGCGGCTCTCTTTAACTCGGTGCTAGGAGCTACACTCATATCCTCGCACACCTGATTTAGATACTCCCGGCGGGTAAGGTCTTAGAAAAGCTTATATGTCGACGCTTAGAAGATCATCTTTCCAGTACCCACCCACTGTCCGATCGTCAGTTCGGTTTTCGCGCTGGGAAATCAACGGTTGATGCTATCTTGGCTATATCTGATATTGTTAGAAGCTCTGATAGTAAATATGTTATCTCTATATCTCTTGATATTGCGGGAGCATTCGACAATGCCTGGTGGCCTCTAATTTTAAAAAAACTTCGAGACCGTAAGGTTCCTAGCAACATACATAAATTAGTGAAGAGCTATTTTACTAATAGACATGTGGCCATGCCCGGGGGACAAGATTTGCACTGGCGACCAATTAGCATCGGGTGCCCTCAGGGTTATGTTCTGGGTCCACTGTTATGGAACATCTTGTTCGACGAACTTCTATCACTTTCAACGCCTACGGGCTGCAGTATTTTGGCATATGCCGATGATGCTACAATCCTTATTCAAGGTAACACCCGAGCACTTATTGAGCGCGCAGCTACTCAGTTACTTTCTTCTGTTGCAGATTGGGGTATAAGTCATAGACTCAATTTCGCACCTAAGAAGACGTATGGGTTAGTGTTAAAAGGCATAATGAAAAGTCCTCCCTCCATCAAATTTATCAATACGCGTGTAATATTTAAGGATAGGGTCAAAGTTTTGGGTGTTACACTAGATAGAGGCCTGACTTTCCAATACCATGTTAGTGCTGTATCCGATAGTGCAAAAATAGCCTTCCAAAAGATTTCACGTCTTGCTCGAGCTAGTTGGGGCCTTAAATTTCCAGTAGCAAGACTGTTTTACAACGCTACCTTTCTGAGTATTATGTGTTATGCCGCTCCTTGTTGGGCTCATCGTTGTGAAACCCAATACATTAGACGTCTGCTGCTTTCTGGACAGCGCTTCGCTCTAATAGCTTTAGCAAAGGCTTACAGAACCTGCGCTACCGACACACTTTCTATTCTCATAGGTATGGCTCCCCTTGATCTGGAAACACAGCGACGAGCTTCAATTCACAACCTGTATAGAGGTCGAAGCTCAATTTTGGGTGGTGTTTCTCTCCCACCTGTAAATTTACCCACAGTTCGTGGAGAGATTGAGAACTTGGCCCGGAGTTCTCTTTTAGATGTTTGGCAACGTCGCTGGTCTTCTTCTTCCGTGGGCAGACTGACATTTTTATTTCTTCCTGATGTGAGGACTCGAATTTTTTCCTCGTGGTTTGTTCCCGATTATTGGACCACGCAATTCCTTACTGGACACGGCAGTTTCAAAAGTTATCTCTTTCGTTTTCACTTATCCGATTCGTCCTCATGTCAGCTTTGTGATAACCCTGAACAGACTTCTGAGCATATCCTATGGGAATGCACTAACTTCTCCGTGTCAACATTCCGACGAGAACTCTACGACGATGTCCGAGGGAATTTCTTTGGACCCATTGGACATGCGGACCTTGTAGCCACGAAGAGCAACTTTAGGGCTTTCAAGACTTTCTGTCTTAAATTCGGTGCACTATTATCTTCACTATCACTGAGCAGTGAGCCAGTTGTTTCAACATGATTAGCTCTCTTTGGCACATTAAGTGCAGTGTCTGCAAGGTTTTAGAGTTCTCCGGACTCTTCGTATGTTCTTTATGTGTTCTTTCAGAGTTTTGCAAGGGGCCGTTATTAGTCCCCATAAGCAGAACGGGTGGTGGTGGGGGAAGAACTCCCGGCGGGGATACCCTATGCCAGTTGTTCCCCCAACCATTCTCTCCAAGTTGATGTATAGGAGATCCTTGTTTCGTAACAGATTGACTTTCCCGTTTACACGCCTTTTCAATATAATGTTCAATATTTGAATGGTTCATTCAATTTTGATGAAAACCTCATCATTTGTAATGATATGATCCCTCCAAGATATGCCGAGTATTCGTCGGTAGGTCCACGTCTCGAAGGTCTCCAATCTTTTACGGTCTCTTTTATCTTTGTACCATGTCTCACAACCAAATAGCGGAATACTCTACAACACATATGTCTTTACTAGATCTTTTCGGAGTTTAAGGTCCATATTGTTGGATTCGAAGATCTTTGATCATTTGTTGAAGGCAAGTTTTGTTTGGTGGATACAACTGTCTACTTCTCTTTGAACGGCCATCTCATGTGATCCTGCTCCCTAGATAGAAAAATTCTTTCGCATTCTTGAGCGCAACTCCAGACATCAGTAGATTCATTTGGTGTTCATCCCTGCCTACAGTTAGTCCCTTAGTTATGTATATCCTTGTATATTTTCTTGTTGAATTTTTCATCTAGAAAAACCTCGATAGTTTCTAAGGTTTCTTTTAGTTCTACTTGAATATCCGCTATCAGAGCGATGTCGTCTACGAATCTAATCTTATCTATCTTTTGTCCATGAATTCTGATAGGTATATCTTCTGTGGAACAATTCTTCTCTTATTTCATCTATAGCACATTGAATATAGTCATTAAAGAAAGAGAGAGAGAGAGAGAGAGAGAGAGAGAGAGAGAGAGAGAGAGAGAGAGAGAGAGAGAGAGAGAGAGAGAGAGAGAGAGAGAGAGAGAGAGAGAGAGAGAGAGAGAGAGAGAGAGAGAGAGAGAGAGAGAGAGAGAGAGAGAGAGAAGAGAGAGAGAGAGAAAGAGAGAGAGCACTTGTCGCACACCTCTTGTTAGGCAAGCAAGCAAGCTTTTTATTTAAATATTTGATGACAGTTGAATGCAGACTCTAAAATTTTTTATATCTACTTAATACCTACATTATAAATTATGGATACCTCATAATTGGCATATTTTTATAAATCGTTATGTGATTAGGTAGGTACTCATTACTGACATTCAAAATCAAATATGTCCATGATTCGAAAAGATTGACACATGTCAGTCAAATAATGATTCTGAAAAATAAATGTAATTATAAAATTAAATATGACTAAAGATTGTTGTATGTACATTCACAGCTACAATAATCATGTTTATATCGAGGTCTTTTCTAAACAACTTGTCAATATCATGAATGAATGGTAATGATACAAAGAATTAAAGTTGTGAATTTATAATTAATTCACATACATACTTAATGATAAAGTATTTGGCTGCGTAACATCAACTGTCAAGTACACAGCAAGTCAATGATTTCAAAACACATCTAAAAATTGAAAACCTGTCAAAATAGGAGAAAGTTATATGGATAAATACAAGATATTTTGATTACTCCAAAATGTGTGAAAATAGGTCATTGTGACTCTTTAATTTCAATATATTTAATTTTTTCCATAAATTTTAAATAATTAATTAAAGTAGGTAATGAAATTTGATTTTAAAAATTTCAAATTTTTGAAATTTGATTGAATTAACAAAATTTAATTGTCTGTTTGGTTACGATGAAAATAAATTAAAACCAAACATTTAAGGAGGCAATTATGATTTTTTTTTTAATATAAACAAAAATAAAAATAAAATTAATTTGCTTTCAACGAAAACTTAACCTTAAACTTTTTCTAATGAAATAAATATCACCCTTTTCAAAATATAATAAGACAGTTTTTGATACCGAAAACTGATAATATTTTTGAAGTGTTGAGATCTATATTCTTGATCAGCGATGGCGATATAGATCTATTTTATAATATTTCGAGAGAATCATTATAATACCATCATGTCGCGCTTTTTAAAATCACACCTGTGACAGAAAGTAGCAATCTTAGGAGTATATTTTCAGAAGCAATCAAGATGTATGTAATTATCGATAATTTGACCAATTACACACATAATTGTTTTAATATCTTAATTAGCGCATACTCTTTTGGGGCATAAGGTCACATAAAAACAATCTCTCCAGCATCCGGTATATTGTGTTCAGTGTAAACAATCCTTTACATCGAGGCGATCGAACAAATTAGCATTTTTATCAAAAGGGGATAATTTACGACTCAACACGTATTTTTTTGTTGTGTCCAACTCGTAACTCATATACGGAGAGACTGTTAACAAATTTGGCATATGCATTCGTACCACGTAACACTTTTTGTCAGCAGTCTTGACAAAATGATGAAATACCGCAGACCGGTGGTACTCGAACTGGATGAATGGGTATATGATGAGATTTCTTGCATTCAATACTTTATTGACCATATTACCTACTGTAACCGATAACTTGTTTTAATTTACAATAGGGATGGGAATTGCTGTAATGAGTCGAAATTATCTAAAGAAAATTCTTTTTGAATGAAGTGACAAGTAACTGAAAAAAAATAATATTGAATAAGAGTATGTCAAAGATTTCATTTGTGCGAAATACCATGAGAAGTAATATAAAAATGGGTTCTTTAAGCACTATCCATGCAATCAAATTACAATCAAGTAAATTGGCAGACAGTATAGTTTTAGGGAATGTTATAGAAATCTAAGTCATGCGTATCCACGGAGCGGCTGCTTATCGGCTAACACAAGGACTACCATCAAGAATATTTCATATATCTGCCACTAAAGGTCGTATTACGGGAGTTATTTGAGGAAAATATAAGAAAAGTTGAAGTTTTGTCAGCAGTACCTATTATCGCAGTACGGGACCTTACCGTTTTCTTACATTTTTCTTAAATAACTCTCGTAATACGACCCTAAGAGGCTAACCTTAAATATGGGGCACGGTAAATCGAAATTGGATCAAGTGCCGATAAGCCACTAAAGGGGGAGGGGGCTTCCCCTACCCATTAGTACTATCTCGTGTACATAGGCGAACGGCCACCCCTAACTTTACTGGCTTGGCCTAAACCTATGTACATGTATACAACCAACAATAATATAATATGTGATCACTACATTATAATGCAAAAAATATCATATAGACGCGTGGATTCCAGATCACCAGGGAATAAACGGTAATGAAGTTGTCGATGAAATGGCCAAAGAAGCAGTTTCACATGACAAGCCTCCTCTTCTCTTTGATATTCCAATTTCAGATATACGCAATTCATTGAAAAATAGCTAAAGGTCTTCTTCGGTTAATGTCCGATCTCTCCTGAACGAAGTCCTTCTCAATTTGACTCCACGTCGTCCTATCCTGTGTAGTTGCATCCAGGAAGTGCCAGCATAGCATTGTATATCATCCCTCCACCTCAGATGCGGTGGGTTCAACTAGAGTCTACAATCTGAATCTACCCGTTTGCATTCTGTTTCCGGTTGGCTCTCTGATTGGTTGAGATCTCGTAGTATTATGTAAGTCAAATGAGCTGTGAAATTTTATATTAAATGCGAAAAATTAAAAGAATATTATATATTTAACTTTAAATAATTTATAATTCAATTTATAAAGCAACTCGCTCACGCGAGTCGCTATTTTTATTATACACAAACTTAAACCTAACCTAACAATGCAGAAAAGAAACTCAGGGGCTAGACGCTACTGTGGGTTCACACCTCTCAGTATCGCACTAGATCTCCAAGTCAGCACACTCTTTGTCCACTTATCGTCCGAGCTTCTGGCTACGTGTTCCGCCCATTCCCATTTCAGAGTCATGACGGTGGATTATATCGGATACTTTAAATATTTCTTTCGTCGCGTCGGTACATTTCTTATTTAATCTCTTAGTGACAGACCTAGCATGGCTTTATCCATAGCTATTTGAATGACTCACACACCTTTTCAGGTTCATGCATGTTTTTCAGTTTTTATAGACTATCAGATTATTTCGAAGGCAGCTTAACTTAGTCGAATTCTACTTTTGAGTTCAGCACTCTAATTTTCTATATCCAGTCGTTTACGATACAAACATATACAAATGACAATCTATAGGCATGGTTTTAATGTCAAAGGTTACCTATGAGACTTATTTCTTACATCAGTCGAATGAGGATTATTCATTACGCTATATCCAAACATCAAAATGTATAAGAATTATATACACTTAGAAACCTCGTCTTCGATTGTCTCATACATTATAAATAATGAATGAATAAATATTAAAATGAACACATCCTAACACCCTGCGCAAGTGGCAGCTTATTGGCATATGGGAATTTCATCCAATTATCCAATGTTTCCTGCCCAGAAAAGGATTATTAGTGTGAGAAAATAATTTTAATAAATATCTCCTCGGCTGGAAATCGAACCCAGGACGCTCGCACATAAACCAAACGGCTTACCAACTGTGCCACAGCGGTCGGTAACAATGATTATAATTTTATTTTTCAATACTGACGGCATTAATACAACTCGGCTGTTTTTTGTTTAAGTAGGTAGGTAAACATCGTTAAAAAATCATGAATCTCCACTTACCATAGTAGTGGAGAGTAAAAATTTAAGTCTATAAAATTATGCAATGCTTTTGATTAATTATTCCGTTACTAAAGACACACTTTACGAAATCAAAGTAATTTTATTTTAATCTTTATTGATACACTCCAATATTGGGTTTTATTTATTTATTTATTTTATTTCAAATCCTTACATAGTTAGGTACATAGCATATGAATATAACTTAAATATTTTAAAATATATGTAAGGATCCCACTAAGGCTAAGCCTGTATGTGGGAATTATATTCGAATAGGATACAATAAAATCTATATAATATATTGGTATATATACATATTTTTTTATTATTTTTTTTATAACATACGCAGTTGCGTCAGCCACCAAGACTCAGATTCACCGTGGCATTCGATAGGGGTAAAAAATGAGAATTGTGTTTTCGAAACATAAAGAATCATGAGCCATTCCCAAAAGATCCACAACATTTAATATAGCTACAATAAGTATAGGTATTATGTATATAAACTTTCTTATTTATTCCACAAACATTAGGTATTTACTATAACAAGATGATAGTTTCTGCCAGTGTCAACATACCATTAACAGAAATGATCTTCCCGCAAGAGCAAATATTTTTTCTCATCAGTAGTTTCATTTATTAAATCCCTAAATATATATATTTTTACCATCACTAAAATATATTATAATATGTCCGCAGTAGGTATGTCTTCTCGCATATTCGCGATATTTATGGGAGCAATGTTTTTTACACTCCAAGCATTGG
This sequence comes from Molanna angustata, assembly GCA_963576475.1. Lineage (NCBI taxonomy): Eukaryota > Metazoa > Arthropoda > Insecta > Trichoptera > Molannidae > Molanna > Molanna angustata. Next base: position 27,823,000 of record OY754972.1, read on the forward strand.
TATATTACAGCCGAAATTCTTGAGAAGATTTGACCAAGAAAAATGTTTCCTGGTCGCGTTCGATATATATATATTTTTTTTTGCCTGCAACCTGATCGATTTCGCCATGATACAGACATCGGAAACTGGCGGAGTTGCACCTTTCAAGTATTTCAATGCGTTTTATGGGATCATTTATTAACGAATTATTACTTCGAAATTTTTAAATATGCAATCAAATATCATTTTTGTTGAATTTTCCCACCAATTACCTACCATGCACTAGAGTTATTAGTATTCCGTCTATTTTTATAGGAGAATTCTTTGTAAATGGAGATTAGAAATTATTGTACAACCGTTCTTCAAGGAATTGATTTTTGAATGCATAAATTTTGATGGGTCGATGGCAGAGCGTTTAGCGCGCTGGGCTAGTAATCCAGTGGTCGCGAGTTCGAATCCTGCCTCGAGCGATTTCGTTCACCTATAGCACAAGCATTTATATGCTTATTTTAAGGAACGTAGGAAGATATATATGTACTTTTTTAACCAAGGACATATTCATTTTTATATTAAAAAAAAAATATATTAAAATGCATTATTTAATCAGTATCAAAATGAAACGTTTTCTCCAATCTGATCGTTATTGATAATGTAATTTCATTTGGTAGGTGTAGGTACTTATTGAAAAATTATAAGACATCAAAAAAAACATTTACTTCGCAGTTTTTGAATATACATAACTTCCGGATACAATTTTTAACTTTAACTAAGAGTAAAATTGCTTGAACCAAAATCACTAACATATAAAAATATCAATTTTCTCAGCATTTAATCGGTGAAAATGTGACACAGGACTGCGATATAAAATATAATAGTGTAAGATATTACATTTAATTAACGCGATAAATTATTACATTTAATTAACGCGAAATACTGTAAAGTCAAGTAAAAACTGTGAATTAAATAATACTTAACGGCGATGTTATTATCTGCCTTATTAATTTTGTTGTCGATTAAAGAGAATATGGATATGCATTCACATAAAGTGTTCACAAAGCGAAGAATATTGTTCACGTATTTTGTTATCACCGGAGGTAGCAAGACACTAAAGCAACTTGCAGTTCATAATACAATAATATCTACGGTTGCAAAACTTTACTGAATAATCAATACTATATCTGAAAATGACGACAGCATTTCAATTATTTCTGTATAACATATCAGTAAAGAATTTCTCATAGTTTTGATTGAAGAAGAGCCTAAATACATTTTATCCGATGGTTAAAAAAAAATCAAAGCTTTCATATAATTTTTTTAATCTGAAAATGAGCAAATAACTTTACATAGCATAGCCCTTATTCTAGCAATTAGGTATAAACATTAATTGTTTATTTTTCCACACTAGAATTTTCGGTCTATTAGGTATCATTTTATTAATAATAACAAACAATTAGGTATACATTTTTTGCATTATTTTACAGCAAATAGACTATTTATTGCTCAGCTGTACACTTGTGGAGACCCAGAGTGCAGCTGGTTTTCAGCAATACCTTGGACGATCACAAAATATATTTTATTAATACATATAGATAATATTACAAAAATTGTATAAAATAAAATTATATATGAAAGATCTAAACAGGAAAAAAAGAGTAAAAAAAAATAGTAAAAATAACAAAGAACGCATTATTAGTTGTCTTGTATTATTAGTTAATTTTGCTTTTTAAAGCTCTGCAGTGAGACTGCCGTACGAATGTGTTGCGGCAATTCATTCCAATATTTGGCTGATGTGTATAGTGTATAATGTATATAACTCCCTTCAAAGGATATCTGAAATTGACGAAAGCATTTTACTCATTTCTGTAATAGTATGTGTAGTTTTATCCGAAAATGATTCATTTAAATAGTAAATAGGTATTATCTTAATTTCATCATGGTTTGGTTTTTACATCATATGTAACCATCTCAGTCTAGTGAATTAGGTGTACCAAAATCATAAAAAAAGATTTTTTTTCTATGACAAGGTGTTGTATGAACTCTACATTTTTTGTCGCATTTGTTGTTTACTTGTTTGCTCTTTAGTTTCATTTTACTTTTTATGTTGTGTTCTGTTTCAATTCTGTAACTGTTATTGTTGTAACGACTCTGTTTAAGTAAAATAAATATATCTCAAGTAGGTGAGTATCAATTATTGATTGGGAACCATTGACGTATAGAATAAATGTAAAGATAAATGCATACTAATTACTACTGACAAGAAAGTTAATTAACATTGTACGTATGTATGTTCTCAAGTTGAGTGTAACAGAATGGTTTACAACGTGTTAATGTTACATTATCAAGATAATCTCATTTAAACAATAACTCTATGTTATTGTACATACATATCTCGTGTGATGTTATATACACAAACCTACCACCTACAAGGGATATCTTTAGATGAATCTGCATTTTAATTAACATACGACTTACACAGATAGTCTATCTACTAAATTGTAAAGGTATGTTTATTTATCATAGACAAGGCCCAAGGGCGAATAAATGTGCAAGTGATTGAATCAATTGAGAAACGAATTATAAAAACCTTGAATTCAATAAAAAATAAGAAATCAACGTCCATCAAATACAACGATTTTTATTTAAATCATTACGTTTAGATTACGATTAGATTTTTACGTTAGTAAGGGCCCGCGATAATGTATTGTTTGAAAGTTTGAAAAAAATATGTCACTACTTCATAAATGTTATACTAGACAAATGCAAAATAATTTCATTTATATGGGAATAAAGAATTTCAATTGCCTTCCAGATGAAATAAAACAGATTAATGATTTTAAAAGATTCAAACAAAGACTGAAAAAAACATTTCACAATCTAAACTGGTGTATGTAATAATGTATGTATTGATATAACCAAAATTGTTTCGAATTTCCCGTTTCCTATTGTTTTTTTATGAATACTTGTTTGTTTTTCACCGTTGTATAACTATGTATTAATTGTACCTTTTATTTCATCTGTAGTTTTGTCCGATTTTTATTAAAATTTCACAAAAGTGTACATAACTTTTGATCCACCCAATATCGCTGAACATACATGGGGGTTAAATCGATAGGTATTGAGGTCACCTACCCTGCTTCTTCGAACCATTTCTCATAATACACCGTGTAGGTATATATTTATATTTATTAAAAATAATGTATAGGTATATGTTTATTATTTATCACTAGCTTTTATGTCCCGCCGTTGGCCAAGAATGTAAAATTGTGAAGGAAAAAGCAATCGTTTTTATAATATTGTCACCCAATTATTTTGCAAAATCGGACTATGAAAAGTTGTTTGAAATATGATTGAATTTGATTGTAAAATGTTCAAGTGATGGCCACAACCCATTATTTTTTATATATTGCTATAAAGTGTGAATGAAGTATAATATACAATTTCTGCATGCATGGACTATGCGAAATGGTTTTAAATATGACTGTTTATCAACGTTGTAAAGAGATTGGTTTGGCCACAACCCCCATTTTTAAATATTATCATCGAAAACAAATTGTAATATGTACTTACCTATTGAATATTTAGTAATTTTGGATGTTGGGATGTGGTTAAAATTTGATTAAACAAATGTACTGAAAAGATCCAGTGTTGGTCACATCCCATTCGTTTTATATTTTTTCATCAAGTGTGCATTATATTTTTGCACAATTAGACTGATGAACTTAAAATTGACACAAAAGTCTACACTAACGAAGAAGAAGAAGACTTAAACTATGGTAAATAATTTGAATATAAACGTTGTGAAGAATTCAGTAATGGCCACAACCCCCTTTCTTTAAATATTGTCAACGAAATCAAATATATTATGTAGGTGTTGAAAATTATTCAAAATAGGATGATATAAATGGTTTAAATTTGATTAAACAAAAGTATTGAAAAGATTCTAGTGCAGGTTACATCGTCACATCCCACATCCCATTCATTTCATATGTATTTTCATCAAGTGTGCATATCGTTAATAATATTTCTGCACAATAGACTATTAGACTTAAAACTAACCCAAAAGACTAAATAAAAAAGAGAAAAATAAGTATAAGACTATAAGAAATAGTTTGTATAAAAAACTATTCCAATGGTCTACATAAAATAAGAAAAAATACATAAAATAGAAGAATTAGACTATTGGAAATAGATTGTATAAAAACTGAGCAAAAGGTCTTCATAAAAGAAGAAGAAGATTAATCTATAGGAAATAGTTTGTATTAAAACTGTCCTTAAAGGTCTACATAAAATTAAGAAGAAAAATAATTAGACTCCAGGAGCCGTCGCTTCAGACCCTTCAGTACCTCCCGTCCCATCAGGCCCTTCAGTACATCCCGTCCCTTCAATCCCTCATCACGTCCCTTCCCATCAGGCCCTTCAGTACCTCCCGTCCCTTCAGGCCCTTTTATACCTCCCGTCCCTTCAGGCCCTTTAGTGCCTCCCTTCCCTTCAATTACATCCCGTCCCTTCATTCGGGTAAGAAAAGTTTAAATCCAGAAACCATCCTGGAAGAACCGCGAAGAGATGTAAGCACGGTCTTCTTTTCCCAGGATACTCCACCTTTATAGGTAAAATGACCAAATACACGATGAAGAAGAAGAAAAAAGTTTAAATCCAGAAACCGTCCTGGAAGACCTGCGAAGAGATGGAGGGACAGTCGGACCTTCTTTTCCCAGGATATTCCGCTTTCATTGGTAAAATGACCAAATACACGAAGAAGAAGAAGAATAAAAAAAAAGTTTAAATCCAGAAACCACCTCGGGCACACGCTCGACAATTCGCCAAAGTTTCATTGTAATCGGACATACGGTTTAGGAGCACATCGCTTGCATACATTCATACATTCATAAATAAATAAATAAAGTAATTTTCCGATAGGAAATCAGTATATTGTTGATATGTAAGTAAATAATAATAGGTAGGTACCTACCTACAACAATGTTCTAAATAAATTCGATTCATAACAAATTTTATTTGAATATCAGAATCTTTCCGTTACCATAGTAACCATTCCAATACGTAAAAAATATCAAATGGTTTGAGACATTTTTTGAATATGTAGGTACCTACATACATTGGTTTGTTCGATGCCATAAAAATGAAGATTGTCAGAAAAATCAAATATTATTTACAAATTATTCAATTTTATTATGCCTATATCTTTACTAATAATAAACACATTTTTACAATATATGTCTTAAAACTTGCTGTAATGTCTTGTGTTTCATTTTATTATTTCATAATTACATTTAATTCAAAGGTTTATTATTTTCAAGAACATATTCATTCGGTAGGAAAATGAAATATTGTATGAAAAGATATTAAAATGGCGGCGTTCATGTACAAAACGCTTACTTTAAAAATAAGTTAAACATTATAATTATACAAAATATTCACCATGTTTTTCACTCAAACGCTAAGTTATACTTGAAAATATATTTTTTTCGTGTAAATACGTACTTCTAACTTTTAAACTAACAGATATTTGCGTGCAAAATGTATACTTTTTTGACAGATACGACTTGGAAAATTTTGTATGAAAAAAATAATTATTGAAATATTTTTAAAATTCAGCATTTTTATCGCATTATTTTTAGCGTGACACTGCATCAGGTATACAGGTACACGTTCGCACATAAATTAGATTTTTAGATGCTCTTGGTTTTTCAGAAGGCGTGAGACAAACACACACACACACACATACACACACACAAACACTAACATTTTGATTGCTTTATTACTTTAGATATCAGGTTATGCTATTAGCGAATTAGATTAGCACCTCTAATTGTTATTGGTTTTAAGGAATTCGGACATTTAAGATCATGGTATTTATGGGTTAGTGAAAACATTCTTTAGGAACTGATCATAAAATAATGATAATTTTATAATACGGAGAAAATAGAATATTAACTATTTATAATATCCCCGATACAACGAATTTCAGTAATTTGATATCTTATATAATACGTATTTTAATATTAGGCATCGTTGTAAATCTTAAAATTTATTCTGTTTTTTCCTGTATTTTTAATAGAAATAAAAACAATTGTTTGCGGGGGGTTTATTGTTATCATAAACATATTTATAAGGTTTAAGATAATAAAGGAAGTAGAGAAACAAAAAAAAAACTTTTCGTAATGTATGTGTTTTAATGATATGAAATGCGAAGTCATTCAGAATGGCTTCATTAAGGCATTTTTTAATTGCGTCCGTTTACGTCATAGTGTAAAAGCTGAATGTTTTCTGGGTAAGTACCTACAGCACAACAGGTAGCAATTACTTTTAGTTTCAGTGCCGGCAACCCGACGTTTATTGTACAAAAATACATAAATGACAGTCAAATTTTTCATTTCCCGTCTCACTAGGAAAACTTGTTCTGAGATTAATGGTTACTATGAACCCTGAGTTGTGTTGACTTGGCAGATAACAGCATAGGCATAAAAAATCGCTATAAACACTTTATTTATATTTGCGCTAGTGTATAAAGCGTGATTTTCATAATGTTTTCTACAGAAGGGTAGGGTTTTAGAAATGACGTTTTCCATTTACAGATACTTGTTGGAGGTTAGAAGAAATCCCCCGACAGACACCATTAAAGTTTAATAAATTGTAATCTTAATCCAAGATGTGTGCCATACACGTTGCGTTCCCAATGGATGACAGGCGCAGTGATCAACACTGTTATTACGTAATCTGCCAATTAAAAGTTTTTTTCTAAAAACAAAAGCTTCATAAATTTCATGAATAAACAAATGAATGAATTGCGGATTAACACAACAAAAAAACGTTAAAATTATTTAAGAAAACGTTAAAACGGGGATCGAGTCTGAAATATAATAATATTAAAAATATAATATACCTTAGGACTTAGGTCATCCAACTAGAGACGATATCGAGTAGGTAGGTACGAATATATTATGATATTAGGTAGGTATATTATGTATCTTCTGGGTGACATAGATTATATTGTCTTGTAGAAGAATCTTGTTTAGTCGGTTTATACAGCTTGTTTACTTAAATTTAAACAGTCGTAAACATAACGTACAACCGGTTAGGACATCCCGTGTCTTATAATTACGCACTAACAATATTGACTCAGGATTAGGTCCACCATATTCATAACCAATATTTGTTAAAGATTAGTTACGGAATTCGTGAAATATGCATTTTATATAGTTAAAACTAGTGTGGTTATAAACACATAATATGTTGTGCTTCCTTTCATAAGGCTATGCACATCATCCACACACGCACTGGTGCGGATGTGCATAACCTTATGTAGGGGTACCACATTTCGGTATATGGAGTGATGGTATGAAAAAAAAAACATTTGTTCGATGATCACTTTTTTAAAATTCTATTTGTTTTAAATTTTATTCGCGGTTTTAACAAAGTGAAATATAATACTATAATTTATTTATTTTTTTAAGAAGAAAGATTTGCCGAACGATTTCTTAAGACACAAGGATAAACGTTGGTAAATATCGGGCATTTTTGGTAACATTTGTTATATTAAACACTATACACCTTAGTTTTATGAGTTCGAGATGATATTAATTTGGAATATTATTCTTCACGTAATTTTAAAACAATAAATTATAATCTTCATTGTTTTTTGAGAAAGTATGTGCCTATGTATTGTATAGTGAGGCGCAAGGTAATAAAAGAAATACTTTAATTTGAATATTTTTTTCAAATATTTCCTCTACTAGATTTCACTAGGTTTAAATATCTTGGACTGTTTCCCTTTGAAAGAATTCCCAAAATAAATAAATACTGCTATAAAGTGATTGAAAACTAATTTCCCAATCAAGCATAAAGCGTTAACGGATCCATTAAAACCTCTAAGTGACCAATAAAATTAAAAAAGAGAGCTTTAAATTACTAATTTTATTTTTGTACGTCTTGGGAATGATACGAGACATGGTGATCAATTCACAAAGCAACAGTAAAACTTGAAAATAGACTATCAAACGTTTTATTCGTACATATATCCTAGGCACATCGTAAAGACGAAAACAAATTACTAAAATTCGATTTATTGATTTTTTGAAAAATTGTATTTCATTTTTATTTGCATTCATTTCATCAAATGTAAACTTTATGTTTTTCCAGATTTTTATCTTTATACCACTTTGTAGATATTGATATCGCTAACCTAATTAAAATGAAAATAAGCAAACAAGGTAGGTAGGTATACATAAGATATATAAATTTAGATATATAGCAGTGGTATATACATCATAAAATCGGATTACCCACATGTTAATTTGTATTACTTTTCAGACAGCTAAAAGATACTATTTCAAATAGTAATTGAACACGCACATTATTGAGACGTGATATTTGTCTTACAGATCCAGACTGAAAACATTAAAAACTGTTTTTCCACCGGGAATCGAACCCTGGACTTTTCGCTCAGAAATCTGATCCAAGCAAGTGAGCTACGAAGGCCAACATTTTAGTTAACATGATTACATTATGCATATAAAATGAATATATTTTATCTCCATAAATGAACAACATATTATATTGTCACGCACCTAAGTTCGTCAAAAAATTGATACTTGCAAAAGAAATATTTTTGAGATAACAAGATTACATTTATTTTATTTATTTTTCACACCTTTATAAAAAACGACTATTATGAAGATAACTGCTGCCCAACTAGTAGATGGGTCGATAGCAGAGCGGTCAGCGCGCTGGGCTAGTAATCCAGTGGTCGCGAGTTCGAATCATGCCTCGACCGATTTCGTTCACCTATTTTGAGATGTAGGTACTACTACAATGTGAATATTTTTTTAGAAAATTAAATTACCTAATTGGGGTGTTTCAGTTTTTTCGATATTATCAAAAACTTTGGAAATATAGGCAGTTAAACACATAAATTTATCACAAAAAAAAAATATTTTTCTTAATAAAAAATACTACAATGTTCATTATTTTTATATAAAATTAAATTATCTAGTTCTGGAGTTTCGTTTTTTTCGATATTTAAAAAAAATGGAAATATAAGCAGTTAAACTCATAAATTTATCATTAAAAAAATATTTTTCTTTATAAAAAATGTTTGAGAAACCCTGGAATTTTTTTTGAAAAAATATATTTGAGATTTTGTGTTTTTCTATGTTTATACCAATTTTAAGCGTTCTAACTTTTATGGTTTCTGAGATATATGGAAAAATAAACCAAAAATTCAAAAATAAACCAAACCCCTGACTGAAACAAAAATTCACAATTCTGAGTATAAAAATTTTGTAGGCCTATAACTATAAATTCTGAAATTTTAGGCTTTGTGAATCCTGCGGATCAAAAAATATAAGGGGGGGCGGACAGACACGCACACAGACACACACACAGACACACAAAACTCACATAAAATGTTCTACTCCGAATTCTGAGTAAATCCATGTATGGGAACATATATGCTGCGAAGCCTCTAAGTTGGTGTTTTTAGCATGCAAAAAGTCCACTACGCCATACAAAATGTTCCTTCATACACTCGTCTTGGATTTAAACTGCCTCTTCCTTCAAGAGAATTTCATTTCGAATCGACAGTTGGAATATACAAAACATCAATAGGTATAGACAAAACGGCAGACCAACAGCGGTCCTACCAAATAATAGGTATTTTAAATCAAACAAATTTAATGATTTGATTTAAAAATATATTTTTTCCTAAATCCAGGACGACCGATCAGCTTATTAGGCCCTTATCAACTGGTAAACATAGAAACTCTGCTTTTTCTTATGTACTAAAATTCGGTAAATTTTGCAATTATGAATTGTTCAAACCAGTTGTATTATAGTTTATGTTGGGAATTACGTCGATGCAGGTGTTTTTAAGTAATGTAAAAATCTACAGTACAGCTGTTTAAAAATAATATAAAGTCTTTTCCGAAAGGGTGAAGATCTTACGTTTTTATTGTGGATTAGTTTTGGTCTGTATACCAGTGGTCCACTTTTCGAAAAAACCCGCAGTAAAATATGCGAGGCAAATTATAGGTATTAGGTATACAACCAGATTCACAAATTTAAATTGAGATCATTCTTGACAAAATTAAAAAGTCCTACCAAATATTATACCCGCAGTTGACAGCAACAATACTTGGCAAATACAAGGATATGCATGTCGCAGTCAATCTACATATTAAGATAAGATAAAAAATTCCCAATTAAGATAAAAAAAAACTCTATTGAACTTTTAAGAAGAACAGCAGTTTAAGAATAAAAAAGAAAAAATATCAATAATTCCAGAAAAAAAGTAAAGGTATAAAAAGAAAGGTTAGTTGGGTCGATGGCAGAGCGGTTAGCGCGCTGGGCTAGTAATCCAGTGGTCGCGAGTTCGAATCCTGCCTCGACCGATTTCGTTCACCTATAGCACAAGCATTTATTTGATTATTTTAGGGAACGTAGGAAGATGTATATGTACTTGTTTAACAAGCACATATTCATTTAAAAAAAAAAAGTCTACATACTTTCATTTGAATACTCAATAAGTAAACAGTAGATTAATATTAATTAAGAAAAAGAAACAGTAGATTAATATTAGGTCCTTACATATGAAATTGGCGTTTTGTATGGGAGGAACATAAAGTCGATTTTTTTTTAAATATAATATATGTATTTATTTAATCAAACTATGTACCATTGCTATCTATGCACTTTTGCCATCTCATAGGTATTTCATCGATCTCTTTACTAAAAAAACCATTCGGACGGGAATCAATAAAATCTTTGAAGGCGGTTTGGACTGCCCCATCAGAGTTGAATTTTTTCCCTTGCAAGAAGTTATCCAAATTTCGTAAAAAATGGTAATCTGTTGGGGCAAGGTCCGGAGAGTACGGTGGATGTCTTAGACATTCCAATTGAAGCTCCTCTAATTTGGTAGCCGTCTGTGTGCAGTGTGTGGTTTAGCGTTATCATGAAGCAGCAGTGGCCTAGAGCGATTAACCAGCCTCAGTTGTTTAGCAGCTAGCTTTTCCATCATGGTTTGCAGTTGCTGACAATAGACATCTGCCGTAATCGTCTGGCCAGATTTAAGAAAGCTGTAGTGAACGACACCAGCACTAGTCCACCAAACGCTCACAAGTAACTTTTTTGGAGTCAATTTTCGCTTGGGGTATGGTTTGGCTGGTTCGGCAGGGTTCAGCCATTTCGATGAGCGCTTCCGTTTATCGTACAGGATCCACTTTTCATCACAGGTAATGATTCGATTTAAAATCCCTTCATTATTGTGCCGGTTGAGTAATGCAACCCAGCAGTCAACGCGCGTTTGTTCATTTGCTTCACTCAATTTGTGAGGTACCCACCTTTCAAGCTTTTTCACCTTCCCAATTTGCTTCAAGTGGATTAAAACAGTTTTATCACTAACACCGCAGCCTGCAGCTAACTCGGACGTGGTTTGCGATGGATCCGCTTCCACAAGAGACTTCAATTCTTCATTATCAACTTTGGTCTCCGGCCGTCCACGGGGCTTGTTCTGCAGGTCGAAATTTCCAGAACGAAAACCTTGGAACCAAAAACGCACTGTGTTTTCTTTTGCGGCACCGTCGCCATACACATCAATAATCCTTCAAGCCGTTTCTGTAGCACTGGTGCCACGGTGGAACTCGTACTCGTAAATAACGCGATATTTCAAGTTTTCCATTTTATAAACTGAGTGACGTAAAGGTAAAAAACAAATGAATTATAATTTTCGAAACACAAATATATGAGTTAATAGCTGTATAAATTTGAATTTCGAATTCCTAACCCAAGAGAAGATATTTGAGATCAAAGTTTGGCAAAACGCCAATTTCATATGTAAGGACCTAATATTAATTAATTCAGAATAAATATTTAATAGAGTTGTTAAAAAAAAATTTAATAGTAAAAAATACTTACATAAAAATAAAATAAGCAGAATCAGGAGACAAGAACCGAAAATAAGTAAAAATTAATTTATCAACTCGGAAAATCATCATCATCATAAGCTCGACAGCTTCGGGTGGGCCTTGGCTGAATCCAGGAGTTGCCTTCGTTCACCAGTTTCTAATATTTATTGTGAAAGCATCGGCATCGACACTGTCAATACATCGAGTCCTTGGTCTTCCTGGTCTCCTTCGACCTTGTGGCACAGAAAGTGTAAGGCGTTTTGTGGGGTTGTCGTCATCCATTCGGATTATGTGACCAGCCCATCTTAAGCGCCCTATCTTGATGGAACTGATCACATCGGGCTCATATAACTCCCTGTTGTATCGACGACGCCAACTATTCTTCTTCTTCTTCCGATGGCTCTACAGCCCATATAGAGCCTCGGCCTCCATCAATCCTCGCCTCCAACTCCTCCTGTCTCCTGCTGCTGTCCTCCAGTCTGCTACTTGCAGAAATTGTTCTGCATCCTTTTACACCTCATCTTTCTGGTACTGCCGACCTTCCTTCTTCCACCCGGATGTCCCTCAAGGATCCTCTTGGGTGCCCGTGATGACGGCATTCTCTGTACATGCCCAGCCCATCTCAGCCTGCTGTCTAGCATGTACAGAGAGCCTAGGAGTCTTATAGATGCTGTATATTTCATCATTATACCTTATTCTCCAAGCTTCTCCATCATTCACGGGTCTCAGTATTTTCCGTAGCACTCTCCTCTCAAACGTATCTAGCATCTCTGCGGATCTTGCTGTCATCGTACACGCTTCGCTCCCGTATGACACCACTGTTATTATTATAGTCTTATACAGGGTGATTTTTGTTTTTCTGTAAACACTTTTTGATTAAAGCACCGGGAGCAGAGAGAAGAATGTTTTGTTACCAGTTGTGATCCTTCTTATTATTTCTATGTGGTCTTCAATTTCCTTGGTTATGGTGAACCCCAGGTAAGAAAATTCATCAACTTCCTCGAAGTTTCGATCCCCAAACTGAATGCTGCGTAGAGGGTTATTCCTTGAGTTTCTGGATTGATTCATTAGTTTCGTCTTGCTTTCATTAATTTCCAGTCCAACCTCTTTCGCTGTTGTTTCCAATGGTTCAAGAACCTCTCTTAGAGCTGCCAATGATCTTGCCACTATGTTGAGGTTATCCGCGTATCCGAATATCTGGCTGCTTTGGAAGTATGTATTAGGGTTTGCGTTACTGTGGAATGTTTTACGAATGACGTATTCCAGACTAAGATTGAATAATCTTTTATTGGCCCGTAGATCGTTCGGAGGATCCTTCTCTCAAAAGCCGCTATGGATCCTTCAGTTTGGTCATCACCCAGGTTTCGGAAGCATACGTGAGGACTGGCTTGATAAGTGTTTTATACGGAAGGATCTTTGTGTTTCTCCTAACCAGTTATGACCTTAGCTGCTTTTGTAGGGCGTAGAAGCATCTATTAGCAGCCATGATTCTTCTTTTAACTTCTCATGCATCATTGTCGCTGGTCACTGTGGAGCCGAGGTAAGTGAACTCGGATAATACAAGCAGATTAATCTAAAAATCATTCATATCCTATTAATGATTGGTGAATTTTTTTGGAATGAAGTTTTATTTTAATGTAAAGCCCAAATCATTACCATTTGTATGAGCAAATTACCAAACGAAGCAAAATTTACTGACATAACTTATGTATTTACCTGAAGTTTACAACCTGTTAATAGAGATCGGATTTAGGTTGAATTTAACATAATATTATAATTGAAAGGTTCACACGTTACATAAAATAACCTTTTCTCGTTTCAATGTATATTAACATAAAATAAATGCCTGCCTAAATAAAACTTTTATTGTTATTTTATGGAGAGGTTTAATTCAATTTAACAAATTAGCGAAAATTTCTTGGGTACGACAAGTAATGTAGGTAGGTACATCGAAATTGTGACTTTATGTTGACTTGTTTTTATAGATAGTGCCGAAGTTTATGTATTTTTTATTTCGGTGAATCTTTTTATTACACTTATCATTTTCATAAATTATGTCAACAGAGGACACATATAGTTTTTTTACTCCTCACTAACCCAAGGGGATATAGTGGGGAGTGCTGTGGCAAATGACGCAGCAATTGCTGTTGCAACGTATTGGAATGGAAAGGCCTAATGTTTACCCGGACACGTTAAGTAAGTAAGTATAGTGGGGAGTTATGATTTCGCAATTTTTAAGGGTGTTTTTTTGCAGATTATCAACTAGTATCATGCTGAGATTGTATGCTGAAAGTTTCATTACAATGTATCTGTGTATGTGTGCTATGTGCTGTGTGCTGCGTGCTATGTACGGCGAGTTTATTTTACTTTATCGATTATAGACTAAATTACTCATTCGATTCTTTTCAAATTTTGCAAATATATATCTAATACTCGTTTAGACCACATTATATTTTGAAGGATACCCGAATAGTGCTTCTCAATTTTTTTAACTGTCAAATATTTCAAAGTGACCCCAAGCTCAGAAAACCTGAAATTTGAAAATTTTATTTTCAAATCAGTAAAAAGGCACATCACTTTCATAAAATGGCATTGAAGAGTTATCAAGTTTCCATAATAAAATATTGAAATGAAAAATGTTAGTTAATCTAAGATATTGGTAATTGAAAAGACTGAAAGTATAACTGCATGTATGATAAAAGTAGAGAACGAATGGCTAGAACAAGTTGAGGAATATTTATATTTGGGGAGTATGTTTGAACGGATTGGAAGACCCGATAAAGATATTGAAAGAAGAGTTATGGCAGGGAATAGAATAAACGGAGCACTTAGACCAGTAATGTCCGACCCAAGCATCTCAAAGGAAGCCAAAATTGCAGTACACAATGCAATTGTGGTGCCTACTTTGAAGTATGCTAGTGAAACATGGACCTGGCAAAGAACACATGAAAGTAGAATAAATGCTGTAGAAATGAGATCACTAAGAAGAGTATGTAATAGAACGATATATGATAGAATAAAAAATGAGGACATAAGGAGAGAATGCAAGTTAAAGAAGGATATTATATGTAAAATGAAAGTGAATGCTTTAAAGTGGTTTGGACATATAGAAAGAATGAACGATAAACGACTGACCAAAAAAATATACATGGGTGCAAGAGATGGAGTGAATAGCAGAGGTCGCCCCAGAAAGGGATGGCATGACCATGTGAATGATATTTTGAAAGAAGGAAACATAAAAAGTTTGAACCATCGACGAGCATGTATGAGACGATGCATGGATGTAAAGGAAGCCAGAAATGTGTGCAAAAATAGAGAAGTATGGCGTTCGATTCTCTCTGCTTACCCCGTAAGGGACATGGCGTGATGGTATGTATGTATGTATGAAATGAAAAATAATTTAACAAACTCATACTTTATAGAATGACTTGTTAGTGAGGAGTTTAGCGTTGGCCACAACCCGCTCCTTTTTTTTTAATAAAATCACAACGAATCACCTTAAAGTGACATTTATCTACATTTTGTTTTATAGGTGGTTGATTCATTTTTAAATAAATAAATAAAATAATCTTACGAGTTCAATTTCACATTTCTCAAAGTAAACAAATCTATGGACATGAAATGTTAAATTAGCTCGAGTCCGAGTATATGTATATGATTTCAAGAGCAGCGAATTAACCGTCGAGCAACCTATTCATCATCGTTTGAATAAATCGGCGTGAATTTGATAAAATATTTAACTAAATATTAAGGTATGATATTTTTTAAAAATTTTTTAATTATCTCAATAGAGACAAAGTTGGAATATTTACTGTAGGAGAAACGAGAAATCAAGGCACCTACAGGGCTTACGACCTGTCATCGGCCGGTTTACGTGATCACTTTATGCGCTTGCGCAACGTTCACCTATTATGCCTTTTTTAATGAGATCCCTATCAATTCAATATTTGAAAGTTCTATATATTGTAATACTGAAATTCTTTTCGCTTGAAAATAAGGATTTTTACTACAGCCATCTATGTGTGAAATTATGAACAACATTCTAATTATTTTTATTTATTTTTGTTGTAACGCCATCTATTGAGAGAATTGGTTTTTTGTAAATAATGAGAGCAACAATTCTTTATACCTGAGGTGACAATGCATTTTTCGCATAGAAGTCACCCCTGAATTGCGCCAGACTTATAAGGTCATTTAAAAAATATCTTTGACTCCCGACAGGGAAAAAATCCAATGTTTGCGCATATGCAATAAAAATATTCGATTAAGGTATGATAGTTATGATCAATAGATAGTTATGTTAATCATTTTATACACATACCTTTGATCAGAATATAATTTTGAATTAACTTAGCCAAATTCCTCGTGTCAGGTATGTGAAATGCCTTTCATTCATTTCATTTCTGATCATTTAGGGATGCTCTTACTTCAATATACATACCTATAACAACTTTTAAATGACGCATTGTTTTTACTCCTCACTACCCAAGGGGTATACCTATTATTATTATTTTTTTAATGTATATGTCCTTGTTAAACAAGTACATATACATCTTACTACGTTCCCTAAATGCTTGTGCTATAATTATCGATGAAGTTTTTATTTGGTAGAATTCCATTATATGTTATATCTATAATAAAAAGTAAAGACTTTTTGATTCTACATTAATTTAATTGAGCGCGATAGGCCTTATTGAGCGCGATAGGTTAGGGCATTAACTAGCTTAAGCTAGTTAATGCCCTAACAAGGCGAAATAGGCCTATCGCGCTCAATTAAATTAATGTAGAATCAAAAAGTCTTTACTTTTTATTATAGATATAACATAGCTTGTGCTATAGGTGAACGAAATCGGTCGAGGCAGGATTCGAACTAGCGATCACTGGATTACTAGCCCAGCGCGCTAACCGCTCTGCCCATTGACCCATCTAATTGCTGATTATCAATTAGTATCATGCTGAGATTCTATTCTAAAAGTTTCATCACAACGTATCTGTATGTGTGTTCTGTGTACCTACTGTGTGCTATTTACGGCGTGTTTATTCTTATTTATCGATAATAGACTAATGTACTCGTTTGATTCTTTTCAAATTTTGAAAGTTTGTATACGTAATAATCGCTAAGACCCATTAGATTTTTGAAGGATATCTGATCAGGAGGGCAGATCTTGTCAACAGGCGGAATCAAAAACATCCATGTTTACCCATATCATGGACATAATTATCTTATGGAGTTCGATAATATCTCAAAGTGACCCCAAGCTCAGGTTACTTAAAATTTGATATTCTTATTATCAATTTGATATTCTTTTTATCAATTTCCATACAAAATTTTAATAATGTGTGGAGTGACATGGTAGTGAAGAGTATACTGTTGGACACAACCCACTCGTTTTCCCCTGCACGTCACGTGTAAGTCACGTGTATTTGTATATTTTATTAATTCTAGGCTGGTTCCTACTTAATACTACTTTAAAATCTATATAAAATAAAATATATTTTTAATAAATCGTTATCAATAGAACGATAATTTTATGATGAAACTCATTTTAATTCTTCGCATCTTTAATGATCAATAATTAAAAATTATCGAGCTATAAACGTCTTAATATTTTATATCCTATACTTAATTGACAAATTTAATCAGTTAAACCGTAATAATGATCAACACCTTAACACATCCGGTGCGTTCACGCCGCATCATTTGTGGGGTTGGAAGAGAAAACTGATCGACAATATGCAATCAATTTTTATTGTGGCTTCGTAGGTTTCAAACTTGTAGATGAGCTTTTTAATCCTCTTTAGATAGTCCATTTTGTCATTCATTTACCTACTCATCACTTTTATTTTACAAATAATCTTAACTATTCTAAAAGTAATGTGACACGATCGTTATACCTTCTTATTTTGTCTTAATCTCAAATATGTATAAATTACTACTCAATCATAATCCAATCTTAAATATTTTTTTTATTTACTTATTTAAAAGAATAATACAATATAATATAGCTACAATATTGGGTACAATATTTACAGATTACTCGTACTTATAACAAAAAGATAAGTACTCGTGTTTTGAAGTGAGCCACATTTCACAAAACATACAAATTAATTTCTTCCTGGCCTCTTCCCAATTCTCTATATCGTCTATGAAGACTGTTGGTGTCAGCTATCCTCTCTGGGCCGCCTCCGATGTCAATTCTTGTCTCATAAATGGGACTAGCAATAAATGAAGATAAAACAAAAATCATGAAGCAATCTAGAAACACGACCAACAATCCATAACTTATTGTAAAATTCAAAGATAAATATAATTTTGAGATGGTAGATGACTTCGCCTACCTGGGTTCCAATATAACAAAAGTAAACGAAGACTATGCAGAAATTAAACGAAGAGTCGCGACAGGAAACAAGGGATTCTTCTCTCTTCCCAGTACTGAAGTCAGGAAAACCAAAATCACCTTATACAAAACAATCATAAGAACAATTGTGACATACGGGTGTGAGGCGTGGACAATGACAAAAAAGTCCGCAGAGGTTCGAGAAGAGGGTACTGCGTAGAATACTGGGGCCCGTGAATGATGGCGAATCCTGGAGAGTGTGCTACAACGATGAGCACCTACGAGGCACCCAGAATATCTATACATGCCAGGCTGAGCAGGCTAAGATGGGCCGGACATGTGCAGAGAATGCCGTCATCACGGGCAGCAAAAAGGACCCTGGAAGGCCACCCAGGTGGAAGAAGGAGGGTCGGGAGGCCAAAGCTACGGTGGGAAGACTCAAAGTTAGGAGGGATACTGCCGAACTGCTCCAGGCAACAGATTGGAAGGCCGAGACGGGAGACAGGAGAGGTTGGAGGCCAAGGCTCGATATGGGCCGTAAAGCCATCGAAGAAGTTGCCCGAGAAGTATTAAATAAATTAACTAATAAAAATAAAAATTTCGTTAAAAGAATAAACGAAATATTGCAAATGACTTCATTTCTATATTTTGTTTAACATCTTTAATTTGGTACATAAAATTTCATAAAATATTTAGTTAGGTACATAATTGCACAGTCAAAGCTTATTCAAAATTTATGTAGATAATATTGAAAAAGCATGCATCGAGACATTTTTTTATGAATACAGTTCAGTTGAATAATATAAGCACATGTGTTCATAAAAAACCACCGGAAACATAATTTGTTACAAAAAATGCGAATATATATTTGGACTACCGCACGCAAAAAATGAAGGGCATTTTAAGTAGATCCTCGAGAGATTTGTCTCAAAACTGTTAAATCCAATATTTATGGCTTCGTTGACCTCGGCTAGGAATAAAAATGTAATGACGCAAATTATGTTGAAGAAGAATTAATCCAATAAATTGAGTTTACGTTATTATTTACCAAAATCAGATGTAATCTAGTTGTTTATTTGACAGAAAGTAGTGTAAAAGATATGCAGAAAATTCAAAGACATCGCCATAATAAATAGAAACTTCCGGGCGTTTGTGTTTTCCATAGATCGAGTTTGATAATTTACTTTATTATATGTATCTCTGTGGATGATATTCGGTCCAGTGACCGCTTGACATTTCTAGAAATTTGTATTTATGGATCTGCATAATGTTGAATCTGTAATTTAATATCGATAGTTTCACAATATTCATTTTGATTTTATGAATGTGGTTCAATGGTCGATTTCCTGTTTTTTATATTTTTTAAAAAGAGCATTTGACGAGTTTACACGAACTTTTTTACTTCCACGTTTAAGTAACAGTGGATTTATCTATTTTTCAATGCATTTTCAATCATACACTATTATTTTGTCGTGTTGATTTTATGTATATGGCGTGTCACCATGTTCGTACTCGCTAATCTCCGAAATCGCTCACCGATTTTAATGAAATTTTGTAAACGTGTATTTTTGGTTCCAACTTGAAAAAAAAGGATAGTTTTGGACCCGATAGGTGGCGCTGAGATCCTAAAAATATTAAAAATATTTCTACAATTTTTTTTTTATTTTTTTTTGATTTTCATTCAAAAAATTTTACAAGCACAAAATTTTATTTTCGTACTAGTAGAGTAAGTATGAAATTATAATAAAAGAAATTGAAATAAAATATGTATAAATAATACTCATTGAAATAAAATATGCATAGAAGACCATACCAAGATAATTAATTCAAAATTAAAAACATAAAAATCATAATGGGATATGTAGGAATTGGGGGAAATGGGGAAGGATAATGGATTTAGGTATTCTATTCCGCATATCACTGCGACATTGCCGATATACTCCTGCGACATTGCCGATATACTCCTTCGACATTGCGGATATGTGTTGTTGAACATATCGGTACATAACATTGCGACAGTGCGGATATGTGTTGTTGAACATATCAGTACATAATGCATATTATGTATGTATATATGTACATGGAAGGCGGTCTGTGGCAGAGCAATGTCTGCCCAAGCTTACAAGTGTTTATAAAATATGGTATGCTCTGAATAGCCCAAAATAAGTTTATAAGTTCATATTGATATGTTGTTAATACGTTTAATTAATGCTGATTAGTATTAACAACGTTATATTTCTTCTCTTTTTTTGACAATCTTATATATTATTCTAGATTCTTTTATTTAAACACATTTTCAAAAGATATTTCCATACTTTAACAATGTCTTTAACAACTATGCAAAATAGTTCGTGTACATCGGATACAGCGAAATCTGCATTTCTTATTGTTGAATCTTTCAAAATGCAAATCTTCTCAAAGTCTCCGGAGATTGGAATAATTTTAATTGACACATCAAAACCCTAAGAACGTGACTGCCATTGGTTGAAACGTGTTGAAGGAGATAATCACATTGCTTCCCATCGAATTATTTATTTTATATAATCATTGGCAGTTTCAAACATCTAAGAATGGCAATTAAGTAAGGATATGTATGTAAATAGAGTAAAATTGAATATTGGTAGCATCTTTGTTTCAGAGTTGATATGTTTACATACGAAATTCACCATATTTTCTATCACTGTGTCACTATGTGACACTGTTGGTAACAAATAACCGTTTTATTCATTAACGGTTGCTGCAAAAAGGCGATTTCTTTTGCGTATGATTTTTGATCAAGAAGAATTTCGTTTCATTAATTTTCAAAAATCTGTATTATTCGTCACTGTTTCTGAGCTACATCATCATCACCCATGGCGCTACAGCCCATCATGAGCCTCCTCAAGAACTATCCGCCATACTACCCGGTCCTTCGCCCGCATTTCCAATTAGTTACACTGATTGCTTTCAAGTCCTTCTACACCATCCATCTACCTTAATTTGGATCTTCCCACGTTTTGCCTCCCATCTGGTCGTGAGTTGAGAATCTTCTTCGGAATTTAAGGCGATAAGTTTTTATGTTCTTTACTATCTAGCTTATGGTTGTATTTTATCCTCCATGTTCTGTTTTCACTGATAGGCCCAACGATTTTTACCAACAGCTTCCTTTCAAAGACGAGCGCGCTTTCGTCTCGTTACTCAGCGACCAGCACTCACTTCCGTACACAAGTATCGGTTTTAACAGCGTTTTATATATAAGTGTAACGTTTCTAAGTTTAATTTCCATTACATATGTATAAGATAAAAGTTCTTTCCAGCGACCTTTCGTCAGCGTCCGAAGATGATCACGTCGTGAAGAAATGCTTTTTCAAGACTGCTGTTGAAAGGGGGAGGGAAAAACCCCGAAATAACCCGACTTAAGATAGTTCAGAGGGAAGTGAAAACGCTGGGCCCTATATAAAAAAGAAGAATCTGTATTATCGAGATACCTACATATTTGGCGCTGCATGGTCAGAAAATTCGATACTCTGTTACAAGGCAAGGCGAGGACAAAGTAGTAAAAAATACCAATAAACAAAAACATGTAGCATTTACTAATGAGAATTCTAACATAAAAACCCGACGCCTGGAAAAATTGATTGCCTCTTTCATTCACATTCATATTGACTTTACTTTTATTCTAACTTCAAATATTATGCATACAACAGTGGAGGCCTTGGACTTGGACTAAAGATGGTCTGACGATATTGTCCAACACTGAAAAAAATATTATGACAACCGAACTGTCTACCTGCGTTTTAGCCAAACCTCAAATCCTGGATGCGGCGGGGATAGAACAGAGACGAGTGGAAGTGTATGAAAGAATTCTACATCCATCAGCGGAGGGACGAGAGCTAGAGAAGAAGATATTATTCATGTTTATCCATGGTCAACCAAACTTTGGTGTTCTTATCACTTTATATACTTATTTTATATAGCTTTTCTGGAAACTAACAGGTACTATGACAAATATTAATTTAACACGCACCCAATAACAAGATTCATAATATTTCTTTCATTTCTTGAATGTATCTGAACTAGTTTGCCGTAATAATTTTACTTTAAAAATTCTTTACTATATATTGTGTCCACCAATATGACATACTTTAATTCTTCAATAGAATAATGTTTATAAATACGCCATTCGAACTTAAATGGAATGACATTATGTATGGGTAATTTCTATTATACTTTCAGATATATTTATATCTTAATTTTCTTCGCAATATTTAAATTTAAACCAATAATTTAAACCAATCCCCTATTTGAAAAAAGATAATAAATATGTTTATGTATTTTACGACAGTGCGAGCCTTTTTCCAATTTGTTAAAATGAAATAGAAAAATGGTGGGCAATTCTAATATATTATTATCATCGGAGAATCTGAGCCATATTTAACGTCAAACATTCTAGATCTCGACACTAACTGTACAATTTCATTTCATATAGAAACTTTATTATGCTAAAACGGTCATTTAAAGTATACTTTATGAAAAAAAAAACATTAGTTCACTTTTGTACAGGTACATCTTTATCACAGAGACCATATCTTAATTGTTATTGCACTATTATTTATAACATTTATATATTTTTTTCATAGATTAACTCGAAATATTATAATAAATAAAGGTATGTACCTTCGATCGTTTCCTTATGTCTTCATAATAATAACATTTTTATCGATCGATTAACTTTGAATAACAAATAAAATGATCTGAGTGATGTGGGTTATAATTTAAAAGATTTCACCATGATTTTAAAAATATTTCATAGTATCGATTACGTTTACCCATATCAAAATATATTATGTACTTGATAACGTGCAAAAATGTTTGTGATCATCGTAAAGATCTAAGGTTCGACTATAATCATTCACTGAGATAAGATCTTGGGAAGGTAATATCTAAAAAAAACTTATGTAGGTATTTAAATTTTAAAAAATAAAGCGGTATTGATTAAATGAAAGAAGTACCTACATCTTCATTTTGCAAGTTTAGAATAATATCAATAAAATATATAATAATATAAGCGTATATTATGATTTTTAATAACAAAACATAATGATAAAATAATTATGGATTCCTTCTGTTATTGCTATTTATGCATACATACATACACATCATTCCATGTCCTTACGGGGTAAGTAGTGATAACCGACCGCCATAACTAGCCAGGAAGCCCATTCCTGGCTTCCTTTACATCCATGCATCGTCTCATATATGCTCGTCGATTGTTCAAGCTTCTTATGATTCCTTCTTTCCAAATATTATTCACGTGGTCATGCCATCCCTTTCTGGGGCAGTTTCTGCTATTTACTCCTTCTCTTACCCATTTATATTGTTTTGGTCAGTTGTTCATCATTCATTTTTTCAATATGTCTTTCTTTATCTTGCATTCTCTTCTTATGTCTTCATTTTTCATTCTATCATGTATCATTCTATTACATACTTAGTGATCTCATTTCTATTGTATTTATTCTCTATTTCCATGTCCATGTTTCACATGCATACGTTAAAGAAGGCACTACAATTGCATTATGTAGTGTCTTTTTCTCGACAAAAAC
Source organism: Molanna angustata (assembly GCA_963576475.1). Classification (NCBI taxonomy): domain Eukaryota; kingdom Metazoa; phylum Arthropoda; class Insecta; order Trichoptera; family Molannidae; genus Molanna; species Molanna angustata. The sequence goes on from OY754972.1 coordinate 27,846,817, forward strand.
GTTCGCTCATTGAAATCGAATTATGTGGAAAAATACTTATATAATATATTTGTTTGCTAATATAACTGCATGGAAGATTTTCAGTGACAAATAAAAAGGTGGGATTCAGAAAATTATAAATTGAAATAAATATGAATTAATTTATGCCAAATACTATCGAAACACTGACGCAGTGACGAGAAATTAATTAAATATTTGACTAAATTAATTTTTTTCATATCACGATTGATATGGAATTTGTGATTTAAATAATTGTGTGAGATTTAAGAAAAAAATCTTATTTTAGGGAGGCACGCACATAAAATTTTATAATTTCATCTTTATCAAAAGGCATCCGGATGGGTACTATATTCACTTAAATAAAAAATAATTATCTTAACGCGGTACACTTAGAGACTGAGTCGCTATAATTTCAATGATAATTGCTTTGATCTCGGAAATAAAGTCAAAGTTCTAGGTCTATAAAGAATGATTTATCCCATGGCGGCGCAAGCTTTATCATATGATCGTCTTTAATCGTTAAATTATGGGGAACACCTGTTCATCTGCTATGGTATCCTGGTGGCGAACAGACAAACCATACGACCAACAATTTTCTTAAATGACGAGAATTTTGTGCAAAAATAGAAATCGTAACGTTTTATAGGTATCGGCAAATATCCCAACAATTTTTGACGGAGAAGAGGGTGATTTGCATATCTACCAACCAATAAAAAAATTGTATTCTGCGCAGCCCACGTGATTTTTTGAGATTTTTGCCGATACCTATATTCTGTTTATTTTATTAATCGGAAAAGTGAGAAAAGCAACTTTCTCCGTTTGGTTAAACAATGTTTTATTGGAATGAAATATGATTTATATTTTATGAATAAATTAAAAGTGGAATAAACAAAAATAAAAAAAAGATTTTAAAAGATTTCTCTTAATTTAAGCATATTTTTTTAATTCTGTTTTTACTATTATTTTACCGTTATTACATTCAATACATGTAAAAACAGTAAAATATTATCGTTGCATCTAACGCTCATCCGGAAACGTATAGCTTTGTATGAAATAAAAAAAATTTCAATTTTTTTTTCAAAATATCAAATGAATCAGGCTGGCATTTATAAAATGGATTGTCATCAGGAACACACAAATTTTGAGTAAGTCAGTCAGGGCAATTAAGTTCGTTAAAAATCAATTGCAAATTTTCTGAACGATTACAAAATTTCAGTAAGATTATACAATTTCAGACAAGTGAAGTGAAAGAAAAGGGTGTAAAAAGTGGAATAAAACGAAAAAGTGCATATTTATTTGAAATTTATTTTCAATAGGTGCATGTTAATAGGTACTCACGGTTAATATTAGTTATTATCACGGTTATTATCACGGTTAAGAAATTGCCTAATGGCAATAAGCCCGCCAGTGTACAATTATATTTGTTTATATTATGTACAAAAAGATGTATAAATAAATAAATAAATAAATGTATAAATATTTCATAATTTGAGTTTGTACTTTACGTGGTTTGGTTTTACGCATCCCGGTAGTGATTGTGTCCATATTCGTGTGGACGCTATCGGTTATGTGATTATTTAAATTCCGTTGACAAATCTAGAAGAAATGACCCATTTAAAAAAAATGTATAAAGATGACGCAATTCGGAGCAGAATAATCGTCTCATCTCATCCTACACGTGGCATTAGGTACTATTAAACTTTGTATGTTTCCATAAACAAGTAGCATGCCTTATTTATTTATTTGAACGCCTCCATAAATATTATGACCTTGATCTAAAAAATGTTCAAACATAAAAAATAACTCAGTAATTTATTTTATTCACTTATTTTATTTATTTATTTTGACATATACATTGTTTATTAGTATTGTAACTGCAATGTCCCACTACGTAAAAAACCTGTGTCGGGGCTAAAGCATCTTAAAACAGTGATATTGATAAGGTGGATGCCAAACATCAAAACTAAAGTGAGAAAAATAATCCAACTGTCGATTTGTTCAGGAGAACTTTGTTCTCTTAACATATCGACAATGTATCAAGCCAGAATACGCGAGAATTGTATGGAGAGGTCTACTTTTTTCACGGCTTTTCCAACTTTGAAGTCAAAAAACACCAACTTAGAGGCTTCGCAGCATATATGTTCCATACACGGATTTACTCAGAATTCGGAGTAGAACATTTCGTGTGTCTGTGTGTGTGTGTGTGTCTGTGTGTGTGTGTGTGTGTGTGTGTGTGTGTGTGTGTGTGTGTGTGTGTGTCTGTGTGTATGTCTGTGTGTGTGTGTGTCCCCCCCCCCCTTATAACTTTTGATCCGCTCAATTTACAGAGCCTAAAATTTCAGAATATATAAACAGTTACAGGCCTACAAAACTTTTATACTCGGAATTTTGAATTTTTGTTTCAGTCAGGGGTTATCAACTTTTGAATTTTTATTTTATTTTTCCCTATATCTCAGAAACCATAAAAGCTAGAACGCTGAAAATTGGTATAAACATAGACAAATACAAAATCTCAAATTAGTCTCAAACATTTTTTATTAAGAAAATTATTTTTTTTAAGATAAATTTATGAGTTTAACTGCCTATATTTCCATTTTTTTTTTAAATATCGAAAAAAGCCGAAACACCCTAACTAGATAATTTAATTTTATATAAAAAATATTAACATTGTAGCAGTACATCTCAAATTTTTTTAACAATTTTTATAAAATTGAATTTAGTGACGACATCGCTTCATACAATTTGTATGGTAGTCACCTATACACAATATCAAAGAAGACTTAATAGTTTGATACTTCATCTCTAAACATACAATATACATATACCATCATGCTGTTTTCATATTCCGGGTAGGAAAAAAAGACTGACCTCCATACTATCCTATCTTGACTACCTAGGTACATGTGTTGTATAGAAAACTAAATATCATAAAATAATAAATAAAATAATAAATAATTTGTATTTATGGGTTTGGTACTTATTCTTCAACTATACATACTATCGCTGTCGACAGTTGGATCTCATGTGTTACATGCAACTAGTATAGAAAGATGACCTTAGACTAAAAATATGTAAAAAATGAATTTCAAAACAAATGGAATTCACGAAAAACATGCTTGTCCGCCACTGCCTCTACGCTCGAATTCGTCGCGTCATACATGAGGCAAGTACTCAGAGTTGAAAATGTACTCCATCCTTTCCCGACCCATTTGAGAAAGCCAAATCCCCACACGCTTCTTAAATACATTCTTGTTTTGAATTGCCTTGACAGAGAGATCCAGGACATTGTAGACTTTGGGTGCTATATATGAATAGCTTCTTTGAGCAAATTTCGTTTTATATTTTGGAATTTTAAAGTTAAGTGATAGTGCTGCCCGTATTAGGATATTATTTTGCACTAGCTGAGAAGCATCGCTTCGCTCAGCTTCTAAGCTAGGGCTTTCAGCCAACATTTTACCGCTGCGCGGTAAATGACCGCCTTCGGCGGTTCATGCAACGAAATGAAGCGGAGCTTTTATGGTAGGTACTTAAAAATATATTCGGTGCAGTATTTATCGACAACACTTTTCCTCAACACCTAGTGGACTCCACAAGGTGCGGGCTTCCAGTCCATTACCAGTGTTGTTTTTGCGGCTACTCCGCATGGACAAATGGCCCCAGCCACACGAACCGCCTCTAAGTCCATTGAAGACTTGGCTCCGTCAACCTGAGCACCCGCGAGGAAGAACGAACGCTTGCCCTTTACCGTGAGTGCCGTGGGAAGATAAATTTATTACTCTGGATGCTGCAATTTATCGACCTGCATCTTCGCTTTGTGTATCATGGGCATATTATGATGAGTAACAGCACTCTATTCTCCATGATCAAAATGTAGTTATTTACCTCATTTTGGTTATAGACATATAATACCTAATTATATTTTAGTTTAAATTTAAACTTTAAAAAATAGATTTGTAGGCCGGTACCTACTTATGTTTTGAAAATCAGTAAGTAATGTTATTTTATTATTCTTCGACATTTAGTTAAGATAAATAATATCAATTTATTCAATTGTTTTTAAATAAGTATTTTGTTTATTTATGTTAGTCCAATTGATTCAAACTTTGGGTTGCCCATATAGAACGAATGTGTTTTTAAAGTTGTGACGTGCACAGCATACATCATTTTATAATCAATAATTGTTGATAATAACATTTCATTTTGATGACCTTATTATTTCTATTCGATATTATTCTCACCGGAAGAAAACTTATATTTTTGAACGCATTGCGGCGCTTTTGTGATGTCATTTGAATAATACTCCATAATTAAGTAATAATTAAATTTCAATACCTGACACGAAAGTAGAAGGTATTTAAATATTTTGTAATCTTATATTTTTTTAAACTGTATTCCTATTTTACAAAATTTCGTAGGAAAAAAGTTGTTTTTTGCAAAAATGATTTTATATTATGTTTCCATAAGTTTGAAAATTTGCCGATAGATGTCGAAAACCCACCATTTATGTTCCTTTATATAATTTTTTCGTATATTTTTTTAAAAAATTTAAGCGTTCCACAAAAAAATAATATTTTTCCCGTAATATGTATAATATTGTCTATCTTTAAACAAAAAATCAATATAATTGGCGTTGTAGGCCACTTGTAAAGAATCACCTATTTTGACAGCTAAATCGGTGAAACAATGCAAGTAAAGCAAATCATACCCACAATGCAAAAGGAAACGATTGTTCCATGTAAATTGTTCCCTCTCCCTATGTAGGATTTTATTATTTCGTGCCTTTTGAGCTCTGGCTTTGACGGGAACCAACACATCTTTACGTTGGCATTATAATCACCGTAAGGGTATATTCACATAAATCAATTTTGGCGACTCGGCGAGTAAAGCAAAAATGCATTCTTTAATTCTTATTATATAACATTTAAACATACTTTATATTGAAAATACTAAAAAAAACATATCAGCTCGCGAGGTTTTGTGTTTTTATACTGTTTCAAATGTAATATTATAAAAATATGATATTATAAGTTTTTTGCTCTACTGTAAATTTGCCGATTTTTACATAGGAAGATTTCAAGGGCAGGCAGACTGACATGAATATAGCCGTGCACAAACATTCGCAAATCCAGAACGACAATCTTACGAGGTCTACTTTATTTATATGCAGATAAATAATATTTTAGTAATGCATAAATTGTTTGATTTTATTGAACCGTTACGTCCCCATAAAATAAAAAATACTATTTGCAAGTTTTATTTGTATTTTTGATGTCATTTATCGTCATATAAAGATAATCTGTTTTACCGTGACTTGGTTACTGATAAAACATTATGTGCATAATTTTATTGGTTAGGTTAGGTTATCAGTGATAATTGATTTTCAAATATTAAATTCTATGCAGAGAATCGAAGTACATATATACACCAGGGGCGTGCCTAGAACCTTTGGACTTTGCAAACCCCGAAAATTTAATGTTTTTTAGCATCATTGTTCATTTGAGTGGCCATGAAAATATTTGTAAATCACATGCCAAAATAATATCGACATTTGTGGCCCTGTCAAGCATCGTATCTACATAAGTATGTACGGTTCAATTTTCAATCTTGTAGTATGGTTTCAATAAAACAGACAAAAAATATTAGGTCTTGAATTTCTTAACTTAATATTCATAGGTAAGCCAAGATTTTCGACTTCTATAAGCAATTCCGCTACTGATATGCACCTGTCTCGCTATATTGAATTTAAAATCACTATCCGCACGTTTCTTTTCAGAGTGCATTTGTTTTCAATCAATTATTCAGCTTTGTAGATATGAATAATCATATAAGTAATCTCTTATTTCTTCTTGTGTGACCTTTGAGCGAACAACACACAAGACTTGAGTTTATTGCAGAAATTTTTAAACTAATTCACAGCATATATGTTAAATATTTATTTTATTTATATATTTTATGTAAAAGTGCGCAAAGACGGGTTTCTTACAACCAACCCCAGCGACGTGAAGTCTCTAAAGTTAAATTGGCACAACAGTATTTTTATTTATTGGTATTTAGTGAAAATAAATTTAAAAAAAGATAAGAAATAAAAAAATACATTTGTATAAAGAGAAAAAAAAGGGAAAAATAACACTGATCATAGTAATGAAGAAAAGAAAGAAGGCACGGAAGGATATAGAAGGAATTCAGGAACTATTTGACAGATTTTGTTTTTTTTACTTTATCTTTAAATATTTGTAAAGATTAAGATGACGTAACTTCATCACATAGGCCATTCCATAGTCTAGATGATTGTACTTGAAAAGGAGAACTGAAAACTTCTGTATTGTTATACGTTCAGCAAATCGAATGTGTAGGCCGTAATTTGACAAAAAAACGACGTTATTTTTTAAATATTGTAGTGAACATGGGTTATAACTAATCTTATAAAGTAATGACAGTATGTGAATGTTATGACGATCTCGTATCTTTGGCCCACGAAGTATATTTCTACAAGTCGAAACATGATATATTTCAACAAGTCGAAACATATTTTTCGAGATTGTAAATGAACTGTATACAGACATTCTGTAATCAGTTTATTAAATAATTCTTTATTGGCATCCAGATAACACACATCACCGTAATCAATCAATGGAAGTAGTAAAGATTCAGCTAGTGCGATTTTACAATGTATTGGAAGAAAGTTCTTCAATCTATTGAGAGAATGAATACCATAAAAAGAGAGAATGAATAAATAACTTATAATAAAAAATCCGCTTCGTTAAAATTAATCCGTTCATCTAAAAAATATTTAGAGTTTTGAAATATCTACCATGACACCAAAAATAATTAAACTTGTACTAATTTATGTTTACAATACATTAAGAATCATAACGTGATATCAAAAGTAGATAGTTTCAATATCGAAGTCGTAGATTTTTAAACAAATTTATTATAAATTTTTCTACAGACCGGTTGTCTGGTTATGCGACCATCTCGCGTTTTAAATTTTGTCACAGATTACTGATAACATTATTTAGATTTCGAAGCCGTTGAACAACAAAAAAGAAACATTTTTATGTCTCTATGGGAGTATTATCGTAAATCTCCGTGTGCGACGTCGTAGATGATCGGATTTAAAACAAAATGGTAACAGATATTTAATAGCGAACCACTCATAGTATAGAGTCATAAAAGACCGTGAAATATTAGAAAATTGTAGCATCCGTTTATTCAAATGAAGACAATAATGGATTATTATAAATCTTTTTCCACTGTACCATATTTATTTTTAAATGTGTAATATAATAAAGTATAATAACATACAAATATTGAACATCTAAAACTGGTATGTAGGTCAAATTTGAACCAATTGTTTTTGAAGATCTACATATCAAATATTTTTTAAAATACTACATATCATATCGTCAGAAAGGGAGAAGTAAGAGCTACAAAAAGCATCCTGCAAAATAGCCCTGTGGTCAGGATACCACTGGGAAGCCCAATCCATTATTGATGGACAATTTCGCCCGAGATCGGAATGTGCTGAATGTTTGTGATGGATTGGAGTCCGCTGGTGCTGACATGGAGGCTTGGAAATCTATTGTTCAGGAGGCAAAAGCTCTACCGGAATTGTGCGGCCATCGAAAGTAAGTAAGTATGTATGTATACCTATTGCAAATCATTTTCTCATCACTTAAAAGTGAATGTTTTACAGAAACCATTCCATCAAGTAACATTTGTGGAATTTCCGACTGAAATCATGGTCCAAACATGTCATCAATTCGAGGAATAAATAAATCCATTATGAACTAAATATCATATGAATGACAAATATTTTCTTTACTTTTCCTCCTTGTTGCGGGATATGTACGTGTTTTTATTTAAGATTTTTTTTATTTACATATGCCTTATATTTTCTGCAAATAAGTATTTGTATAATTAATTCCCATCTTATTTATTTATTTATTTATACATCTTCTTGTACATAATATAAACAAATATAATTTTACACTGGCGGGCTTATTGCCATTAGGCAATTTCTTCCAACCATCTTACTTTTGGATACTTGATCCTAAGGTTCTATCATTCTCAAAGACGCCAAAACAAGAAAAATATTGCATTGAACATCGGAGACAAATAGTTCAAGGGTCATAATTTTAATTTTCATAAATAATAAATCGATGGGTGAGTAACATAAGTAGATTTTATACATGTTTAAGACAATTGGTACTATAACTTCAAAGGAAACTATATTTTTTTTTTTTATGATATAAAATATGTTGGTTTGTATATCGGAATAGGCTAGTATAAAGGTCAGTCCTATTTTCCTACTCAGAATATGAAAACAGCATAATGATATGTATGTTAAGTAGGTATTGTATAGTGTATACTGCCTTACTAATGATCTGAAACGATGTAGTTACTAAATTCAATTTTTATAACAAAATGTTGAAAAAAGTTTGGGAAGTAAATATTTCTATTATCTAGTTGGGGTGTTTCGGCTTTTTTCGATATTAATTAAAATTTGTATATAAAAGTAAAAATGTTTGAGAAACTATGGAACTTTATGGATATATATAGAAAAATAAAGTAAAATTCAAAATTTTTTAACCCCTGACTGAAACAAAAAATCAAAATACTGCGTATACCTAAAAGTTTTGTAGGCCTATAACTATCTATATATTTTGAAATTTTGGGCTCTGTGCATCGAGCGGATCAAAATTTATATGACACACACACACACACACACAGAAACACTAAATTTTCTACTCTGAATTCTAAATAAATCCATATATGGAACATATATGCTGTGAAGTATATAAGTTTATTTATTTGTTTAATATTGCTTCTCGGGCAACTAACAGGTACTATGTCAAATATTAATTTAACACGTACCCAATAACAAGTTGCCACATTCTGGAGACTTTCGATATTAATCGTCTCACAGATCCAGACTGAAAACACAATTAAAAACTGTGTCTCCACCGGGAATCGAACCCGGGACCTTTGGATCAGCAGTCAGATACCCAACCAACTGAGCCACGAAGGCCGACAAGTTGGTGTTTTTTGACTTCAAAGTTGGAAAAACCATGAAAAATATAGACCTCGCATACAAAATATTTTACTACTTTGTCGATATGTTAAGAGAAATAAATTCTCTAGAACAAATCGACAGTTGGATATAGTAAATAGGATATTGTATCGCCATTTATTAAAATATACACCAAAAATAATTGATTTGCAAGTATGCAGATAAATGTACATATATTATAATCCAACTGTCGATTCGTTCAGGAGAATTCAATTTTCTGAATGAATCGACAGTATTAAGCCAAGATGCGTGTATGAAGGAACATTTTATATGCGGTAGTGGACTTTTTGCATGCTAAAAACACCAACTTAGAGGCTTCGCAGCATATAATGTTCCTGTACATGGATTTACTCAGAATTCGAAGTAGAACATTTTATGTTAGTTTTATGTCTGTCTGTCCCCCCCCCCCCCCCTTATACATACATACATACCATTACGCTGTGTTTATATTCTGGGTAGAAAAAAAGACTGACCTCCGTACTGTCCTATCTTGACATACATACCTACATGTGTTGTATAGAAAACAAAATATTCAATAATTTGGATTTATGGGTTTATAGTTTGGTACTTATTCTTCAACTATACATACTATCGCTATCGACAGTTGGATCTCATGTGTTACATGCAACTAGTTTTTATAATGCTAATGCAAAACAGAAAATTACTATTCAAATATACCGTCATAAGTTCATTCGATATGCAAATCAGATATTATTATTGATTATATTTGGTCCTTGTGTGTATTCTGCTGAATAAATGATTTTAATATAATCTTGTTAATTGAAAATACACACTGTATAATGATGAGCTTATCGTCATTTAACAGTTTCTTCCAACCATATTAATAATAATAATGAACACTTCCTTGGATCCTGGCAATTTCTTCCAACTATTAATTACTTTGATAATTAATAAACAATTTAACAATTACTTTGTTCATAGTACGAACAAAGGAATATTAATGTACTTTCAATGGTTTTAAAGGTCAGTATTTTGTTAAAAGCAATGAATAAAGGAACAATTCCGTATCTTTATCAAGTCAGAAAAAAATGACAATTTTCATTACAGCCGATACCAAGTTTAAAGATAATTCTCTGAAACGCATTATTTTTTATCACGCCTCATTGTCGCTTTCGTTAATTACTCTAAACTTGTCAGAGAGTCAAGTTTTTCTCGCCTATGTTGTTAAAAGTCTTTTCTTATATTTTTTGCACACTTTATTTATACTTAGTCTGTTACGAATCAACTTTGGTATGTCTGTTTCCATTGTTCGGTTTTCTTAATTTCACATAGGTATACATTTTTTACGAGCAAAAAAAAGCAAAAAATCTCGAGTGTTCTTATTATGGGTGTGTTTATTTTTCCTTATGCAGGGAGACACATATTATATCCTCGCGGAGCTTTGAAGAGTCTTAAAACAAGAAAAAAGAATATTTTGTCTCATACATCAGTATAAGACAACAGCTTGAAAATGAAATCAAAAAACAAGGTTCCTTTAGAAAGAATTTACCTTATGAAAATGATATTTGATAATGAGCTCAACTCAACATAAAATTAGATTCTATACTGGACTTAGCTACTAGCAGATTAATAAAACTTTTTGTGGTTACACAGCCTTGTATTTAAAAAAAATATTATGCCCCTTTGCTTAGCGATTTGATATTTTTATCAAAGTTTGCAGGATTTCTATATCTGTGAATTTTATAGTTGATTTCTTAATAAATTAATATGAGTGTGTTTGTGTGGTGCTGATATTCTAGTTTGGATTTTCAACAGAAGCAAAATTAATTAAAAAAAATATATTTTTTATGAATTATTCGATTTTATGGACAGAAAATATTGGTTATTTAAAGTTTTCATATCTACGGCAATAATTTCAACTCACGCAAGTGTCACAAGAAAATATTTATAAAGTAGTAACGTTTTGCCTTTTTTGTAAAAAAAATTTCGATTTTGGTTGCCATGTAGAGATTCGATTTTTTTTTCAAATAACTGACTCATTATTTGAAGTCTTTAATAAGTAGATCAATAGATGTTTCCATATCTCAATGTGGGCAGATGGGAGTATTTACATACATAAAATGGACCATTTCGTAGGAAATTTATCGACTGGACGTGTAAAATAGTTATGTCGTTTGAATTGGTCACTTAGCATAAACGGGCCCAGATAGTTTTTAGGAGACCAACAAAAAAATAAAATACACCGGCCTTTTTGACATGGTCAATTCGGTCGAAATCAACGGACAATAAACATGAATCTAGTGGTCATATCTCACGGCTTTTATTGTCGTAAAGAACAAACGAGACTTGAGATAATGAGGAAATCGATTTTGGCTAATTCAAGGCTAAACTCAGTCAGAAACCTGTCATGGATGTTTCACACAAATATGTGACATTTTATCGAAAACATGGGACATTTTTTATTAATTTATTTAACTATGTCACTCTAGTGCTGATTAAACATAAGATGTTTTATTTATCGATGTTGTATTGAATAATTATTCTTCCTCTACTAGGTATGCATATGTTAACTTCGTTAATGAAGATTGTGATCGTCTGTGACATTGACAAACACAACACAATACGTTTCCAATAATTTTGTTAGTAACTATTTCGTATAATTGTAAGTATTTTTGAATGGTTTTGTGAGTGTTTTTGATAAAACAAATACCCACCTTCTAAAAATATCTACAAACTTTTCTTCAAATACTGCAAAATGCCATTAATAGCTTGTATCGTAGGCAACATATATATGGATATGGGGATGAAAGAGTTATTTTGTTTAGGTGAATCGTCAAAAATGTTTATTTTACAGAATTTTTTTTTCAAACGGATATGAAAGCAATTTTGCTTTATATTTTTCAAGATTTTTTTTCACAAATTCACCCATTAAAAGTTCTTATGCATATTTATTATAAAGTAAAATATAATTTTGAAAATTAATTTTATTAGGATTAATCAACGATTAATTTAATATCACCTGATCGTAATTACTTTGTCTTCTTTCTAGTGTTCACGAAAAAAAGCAGATCAATACGTAAATTATTCAAAATTCAAAATAAATTTTGAAAGATAGGTAAATTAATAAAATAATATTAAATAAGTGCACATGGTAAAAATACCATTATTGATAGAATTTCATAACTTTCACTCACCACAAACATGAAGTTGGAGATACGGTAACATCATAATATTTATAATATATTTCTACATGTCATAGGTATAAATATTCACCACAAAAGATGCTCTTGAAATTGAGTTGTTTTATAGTAAAACTTGGTTTATTTGCTACACACTTTCGTAATTTTTACAGGGAATACCTGTACTTTTTGAGACAAAGTTTATTACAAAATGTTTTCCACTTCGGGACAGGCTCTGTCTAGTTAGGTGGTTTACACCAAATAAAAAAATGTATATATTAACATTATTTTTTTTTGTATTGTAAGAATGTAAAAATGAGTTATTTGATATTTCAAAAGGACCATCTTCTGCTATAAAACAGAAAACAAGTCATCATATGTACACCAATAGTTAATTAGGTTTTCGTACTTCAATTACTATGAAAATATAAAATGATTAAAATCATTTGATTGGTTGGATATTTTGTTTACTACAACTGCCAAATTTTAATGAAAGCTCTTTCTATGATAACGTTACTTCACGAGTACATACCTACCTACATTCTTTGAACTTCTTTGACTATCGAAGATCAAACTTTCCATATACATACACAAACCTACATATCTGTACCTTGTCGTCGATTAACCACATTGAAAACAAATAAAATAAATTTGAATATGGTGAGAAATAATATTCCCAACGGTAAATAATATAATATTAATATTCACACGGTGCATTCAATTATATTCCTGTTGAAGATACATATTAATGGTTAGCTTAGTTGCGTTGTATGAAACAGCCAATGGATAACATTTTTTTCTTCTGTTGGTAATACACGATTCGCAATACTACACACGTCGAGATAAGGTAGGTTTGTATGTGGATACCTACTATGGGTGTTGTGTACTCAATAAATAGTGGTGGTTTATCGGGAATATGCTTAAAACAGAATATATTTACGATCTGTTTTATCACCGAGTAACGTGGCGCGTTATAATATCCGATTTGTCTCTCTCGCTACCAATATTATGTTCTTCTTACTACTACTCGTACAATATACTTATGGTGTATGGCGCAGTGTTTCTCAAAATTATTACTTACAAATTTAATGTAGGTACTATTAAACAGTGATAAAGACACCTAAATAACAAATACTTAATGTGATATAAAAAAGTACCATCAATAGGTATTGATAACGGTAGTTTTTGATATAATATATGTATGGTGATATACACTTTTCATCCTCTAAGTGACATTTTTTCGCTACTTCCACCTCCACCCGCTCCGCATATGGGGACTGAAACGGCCCCTTCACAGAACGCTAGTAAGAATGACAAAGAATGCATGGAACGAAGAGTAGCTCAAGAAGCTCCTCTAGACTCGTGGTCTCGGCACAATTGTGCAAAAAATAACAATCAACGTCGGTGAAGATAATATTCACAGACATGGATTGTCGCGAGATTACTTCAAGCCTGTGACTGGACACTCTGGAATTTCATTTTTTTTTCAGCAGATAGAAGGGCACTATAGCCATGGCAAAACAATTTGAAGGCTGTAAAGTTCTTCTTAGAGACCACTAAATCCGCATGCCCAATGGGACCTTGAAGAGGCCCACAGACTGCAGCGAGGAGCTCCGTTCTGTTGTAGGACACACTTGGGTGAGAGCATTCCCAGAGAATGTGCTCTGAAGTTTGGTCAGGGTGATGGCATAACTGACATGAGGACGAGTTTACAAGGCGGAATCTATGAAGAAAGCTGCCGTGTCCTGTAATAAACTGAGATGTCCAGAAATCTGGGACGGCCCAAGATTGACGAATATATAATTGACGATATAATATACCTACACACCATTATATAGTAAGTACACAAACTTATTTTTTTTTGTTAATAGAAAAACAAACGATTGCTCTATTTGTGATGTAAGGCCATCCGTTTAGCTCTTAGCGCTCCAATGGGTGATAACCTCCCAACAACACGAGGATGCAAAAATACCCACAATCCATGACTTCATAATCTCCCTTTCAAAGCGTTTTTATGCGAAGCTCCCCTTGCATTAGAACGCCTCCATAAACAGTCTAGCCATATATGATGAAAACGACTTCCATAGGTATAAAAGACCTAAAACTGACCTCAAGAGACCACTCCCACCATATAGCAGCGATCCGAACCCCCTCCCCCAACTCTCAATATATTAATTTTCACCCCCTTCATATAAAATATAAATTCACCACCTACCCTATAACCCATACCCTTTCAGTATATAAACTTCCAAAACAACCAGTTAAGTCACGTCAGAAGAAGAAGCAAGGAGTCGAAGACTCGGTACTCTAATGTTCAGTAATGACCAATGAACAATGCTCTATTTGTGAATTAAATTGTCATATACACCAGTTCACAAAATATCAATAAATAATAAATTGTTTTCTTCGAAATTTACCATGGGAAAGTTGTTGAAGTAAGTCAAAAATCAGAGAGACAATATTGTTTTTCGTGATGATTTTTTATTAGAAACTATCATTAAATGTGTCGAATACACGAAGAATTCTACAGTGTAGAATTTATTGTAGGTAATAAGTATTAAAATATAATAAACAAAATTATTACGAAAGTATATAACTGTACACGTTATAGGTACTGCATACAAAATTACCTACCTGACTAATAAAGTATCAGTCATATCTAATTAAGTTGTCAATATTAGAGATATCTTCATTATAAATAATATTTATTTGAAACCAAGTATCTATACATAAGTAACCAAACCATATTATGTTTGTTAGCACGTGGTCTCGTGTCCATGAATTAATATAAAAGTTTTTATTATTTACTAGTCACAATTTTTTTGTTTCATCACATCTAAAAGATACCTTTTTGAAAAAAAATTAAATATAACGACCGTCTGTCGTGTTTTATAAAGGATTAATTGTATTTATTATTAAATTTATGTACTACATAAAAAAAACATGGAAGGACAGCGCTTCCGAAACATGTCGCGAAGTGACTCAAAAAACAAGTGGTTTATAGCTAATTAACAATTCAAAAATGAATATTTAATATTTATTTGCATGTAGGTACTTAAGCTTAATTAAAAAAAATATAACAAAATCGGGTTAGTTAGACTATTTATAACTCGATAACGGCTGGCCCCATTGTAATGATCTCTTATTTGTTGGATTAGTCTATGCCCCGAATACAAGAATAAATATGTATTAAATAATGTCGGAAAATTTCGCGTTAAAAATATACAAATTTAATTTTTAATAAATTATAACACACCGCAAAGCGAGTGTGAAAATATAATTGAATTTTTATTTTCTTTATATATATTAGTATTATTATATCCTAATAAACTATTGAACAAAATATTTTTTTGTTATCATTTTATTGTTGAGCCTTAATTAATTTTAGCTGAAATTTAACCCCAAATTTACTGACTGTTAGGTAGCACAAAGTTCGCCGGGTTAGCCAGTAAGATACATATGTAGGTATTTTGCTTGATTTGGAATAGGAAATATATATTTTTCTTAATGTATGAAAATAAACTAGCATCCAGTGTGTGTTTGTATGTGATTTTTATACAAAAAAATCGAAAACATTACAGTCCCTAGATATCATTGTTTCATCGCTAAAGCTATAACTGACAGACAGACGGATGCACATGCGGTTAGACAGACATTTTGCTTATCAATTAATTATAATATAATAATTTATGTGGTGCATAGACCAATATTATGAAACAGTTAACAGCCAATCTTAAAAAAAACTATTTTCTGTCTTATTTTACGAGAATTTGATGTTAAAATTAACCTCAACCATGAGATCTACTTTTAGCTCGTGATTCATGATGTCCATATTTCAATATTCACTAGACGTTATTGAATGTCACTAGTGATACAATGTAAATCTCGCCACTTTATGTACGGAAACCGTGTAAACACCGTTGCTAATAATAATTTAAGAGAAAATGTGGCAAAATAAGTTGATTGTGTATTATGATAACAATCGTCATGTACACAGCTGATGATTACTTTTAATGCAACATTATTAGTTTGAAATTGCAAACAGGGGTGGAGAATCAGTTAAATTAGTTCGTTTAAATAATTACTTCCACTGTCATACATAAACTCCGTATATTATTGAGTCTTTGCGTGGCTTCTTTCGTGACCGTAAAAAAACACTATTTTAAACACTGAAACAGCGGTGAGTTTATTGCCAAACGGCATTTTCTTCCAACATACCATTGTTTCCAGTATAGAGAAGCAAGATTTGAAATGATTATTTTTTTCCTGAATCAAACCCAGGATACCCGTACAGAAGCCAAACATTTTGCCCCTCGATGTTGTAAAATGTGATTTAAATGTTTTAAAATATAACGGCTAGATCCTTTAACTATTTTTTTATTGCAACCGGTTTATTGTGTAACTGCGCGTTGAGAT
This sequence comes from Molanna angustata, assembly GCA_963576475.1. Taxonomy (NCBI): domain Eukaryota; kingdom Metazoa; phylum Arthropoda; class Insecta; order Trichoptera; family Molannidae; genus Molanna; species Molanna angustata. The sequence goes on from OY754972.1 coordinate 27,863,446, forward strand.
TTTTTGTGTGGAAAAACATAAATTTATCATTTTGTTTCTTATATATTTTTTATGAAAGTTTAAATTCATTTTTTTGTAAATTATCTATTTCTTACATTGTTTTAAGTCGTTCACATGAAATTTTCGTTATAATGCATGGCAGAGTAATTTTTATACCGTACCTAATAACCGTAACGGAATTTCTTGTAGAAGCCGAAAATCTTGGCTTGCATAATATATGAATATTATGTTAAGAATTTCAAAAACCAATATTTATTTATTTGTTTTATTGCAACCATTCTACACGATTAAAAATTTAACTGTGTAGATACGATGGTTTACCTTGTGATTTTAAAAATATTTTTCATAGTCACTGGAATGAACAACGTTGCGCGTTAAAAAAATATTAAATAATCAACATTTCCCAATTTTATTTCAGGGTTTGCCTAGTCCGAAGGTTCTAGATTCGCCCCTGGTACCTACTTAACGATGTCAGGATAAATAAAAATAAATAATTGATAGAAAAAAATATATTTTGATCTATAGAATTTGAGTAAATGTTTTATGAAAAATTATTTAATTCTACGTTTTTATTTCAATAATAATTCCAATAAATAAAACAAATGCATTATTGAATAATGTAGTCGTCATATTTTTTTTAATCCTCATTAAACAAAATATGTGATTATTTTCATTAATTTATGTTTAGGTATATTTTGGAAATTAAAATAAATAATAGAAACTTTAAATTCATAGTTAAACAGACAAAAGTATTAGGTAATTGTAGGACAGAAAGAAATAAATTTATTATAACATAATAAATGTCAAAGATTTTTAATAATATATTTTTGTGGAAATATCACACAAAAGATGAACCAATGGTGAACAATACCTTTGATTTGGAATTGGAGCAGTGAATAATATCTTCCAATTAATTGAGTTCACGACTCTTCCATATATTCATAGCGTACGATCAAATAAATACTTCTAAACTTAATAAAGTTAAAACATTAATTAACATGTAGAGCTACCTTCTTTTGTGGCGAAATATCTGTCGTTGAAATATGCATTTGATATATTATGCAGTAAAATATAAAATATGCAATGGAGATGAAATTCAAATTTGAAGTATCGAATAGTTATGCTAGTTTAATCACTCGATATCGGGTGGAACGTCAAAAATAATAAAAAAAAACTAAATAAAGGGGCGACTGCTGCCAACGTACATATTTATTCAATTTGAAAGAAAATAATTAAAAAAAAATAGCTAGTTTGGATTTATGTAAATATAGAAAAATATACCTTAACTTTTTAATTATGTTCTATTTATATTCTTGTAAAAAAATATATTGTATAGAGCAATATGTATTTTTAAATTAAAGAAGAACAATTATCTGGAAAAATATGTTGTGACGTTGCATTAAGGCATCAGATTAAGTAAATAAACCAAAGAAACTTTTATTTCGCAATGGCGCTGAATGGAAAATAAACGTTTTTTAGGTTTCTTTAATAAACCTGAAGCATTAATTCAACGTCACGGCATATTTTTGTTTTCTTTAATTTAAAAAAATATATATAGCTCCACGTATTTTAATTTATTAAAAATATAAGATAAGGTTAAAAATCGGGGAATGCCATTATTTTTCTACACGAATTCATACATAACATTATCAAAATTTTAAGGTTTATTTTTATTTATTAATACCCAAACTATCTAAATTATTAGAAATAATGATGGTATAACAAATTGAATGATAGGTTCGTTGGCAGCAGTCTCCCCCTTAAAAAAATATACTTATATTCGACATCCTTTTCAAAGTATAATTCACGTAAAAAGATATTCATAAAAATACTTCTGGTTCAATATGCCTATTATTGTTTATTTTGTATGAAACACAAAATTGTTCATTATTAAATATTTTACCGTGCATTGTCATAGGTAATACATAAATTCCTACTGAAAATTTCAGAGCTCAAACTGGTCGGAAAGTTGAAAAGTCGATTAAAAAATTCCGTTACAGACATGTGAAGCAAATTGATAGGATATAAAAATAGCTTTGCTCTAATTATAAAAAAGCCTTGAGTATACACTTTCTGCGGATATCCATTGTCATCAACCACGTGTTTTTAATATTTTTTGGCAAGAAATATAAATAAAAGCATTTAGGAACTATAATATTATAATAAATATATGTCATTCAAAATATATCTAACTTGTTAAAAATCAGAAAAAAATAGTAAATAACCGATAAAATTTTACGAAAAAAATAACCTCAAATTTAATGGTGCAGGTGAGCAAAGTAAAATTTCATCAGAAATATAATTATAAACACAACACAAATTAAATGTTTACACTAAATATGAACTTTGATTTTGAATTCAAATCCCTATCGATAAATTAAAAATAATTTAAACTATACAAAATTAAAAAAAAAATAGATAGGTATCTGTTGATCTATGAAAGCAAACTGTTCAAGAATTTCGGACTTAATTACATTTCCTTACTTTCTCACGATTTGAATGTTTAACCTTATCTTATTGAAACATATAATATCTGAAAAAGTAGGAAAAGCTCAATGTTATCATCTTGAAATTGATTATTTTTTTCTGAAAGTCTTGTTATACTCGTTTTGAGAATGAACTAAAGATGCCTTAATTTATATGCTTTTCTTCTACAATTGTTCTTTTCATGAAATGTATCAGACGAGAAGTCATTCATCAACCTAAACATGTAGTATTACGTAAATAAATATATGATTGATTTGCATGTCTGTGCATGTTCAAAATAATTATTAAATATTGGCCTAATGTCTCTTTCGTGCTGTGAGAACAAAAATCCTACTAATCATAGAATAAATTTATTTTTTAATTAGACATTTATTACTCACATAAATTAATTATTTTTAACTGTAATAATCCTCAAAGTAGGGAACGGGTAATCGTTAATTAACATGTTATTTGGAAAGACCTACTTATCAATTTATTTTACCCAAGAGACGTGTCGTGGAAATTACTGAAGATAAGAAAAAAATGTTGATTAACATATTTGTCAGTAATTGATTATGAAAGCACGACTAAACATAATTAGTAAAAAGAAAAAAAATAACTACCTATTAGTTATTTTTTTCCTGTCAAAAGCAACTTAATGGTCGACATTCTGAGAAAAGAAATTTTTCAGTTTGTGGAAGAAATAAACCTTCACTACATACACATATTACATATATTTAACTTTAATACAAAAAATTGGATATTAATAATAATTAGCTTACGAGATAATAATATAAAATAATATATTTTTGATAGTTTTCAATCAGCTTATTAAAAAAAGTATAGGTACCTACATCACTTGACTAGTAAAATATTAAGTCAAATATTAACGTAAAAAATAATACTTTAATATAATGATCATTTTTTTTTTTGAATTGACATTTTTTTACGAAACAAGTTATGACAAATGTTGACAGAACTGTAGTGTCCTACACCACAAGTTAAAGTTAAGGTTTGTGTCCATTTTTAGTACCATAATTTACTTGTATGACTCAAAATAGATCGGTGTAACACTATAATTAGTTTTATAATATTTAATATTGAATAGATTCAAAGGCAGGTTCTTCTGAGACTATTATAAAATTGTTTTGATTTTAATGTCATAGTCCTTTATGTCGAAACAGTGTAAACAAAGATGATATTACCAATGAAGATAGTTAGGTAGGTACATAAGTAACTACGTGATGTCCTTCATACAATGAATATGAAATACCTTCTAATATATAATTGTAATTATAACTACCATGCCATTCGTTTTCAAAGTTGCATAATTCATCATAATAATGGAATTTCTGTACCATATTCAATTCAACAATCACATTTTAATAGACAAAGTAGTAATGAATTCATCAATCAATCTAATAATGTCGATCGAGTTGAGTAAAAATGATACACGTAGAATATTATCTTCGTCATATATTATGATCTATTTTGATTTCTGACTTATTTATGAATCTATCTATTTTACCAGTTCTTATAAGGTTTGTCAATTCCAAGTCTCTCGTGTCAAGAATAAATATTTTTCTACATAAAAATAGTTACAAATAAAAAAAGTAACGAAAAATAATTTTTCAAAAATCTATTATCAGAATAAAACCATATAGATTACCAGACGTTTACCTGTCTCAGAGCTAGGTCAAATAAGGATTTACGTGAATGCTATGCAAAATACGTAAATTCTGTCGAGGAATCCTTACGGTTTTCATCCAAACGTTTGTGGGAGTTCGCTAAATCCAAAAGAGAATCGAATATGGATGTTCCTAATTCAATGTATTTTGGACATATGCAGTATGCAGGCTAAAAATGGGGACGTCTATTGGCTTTTCTCGAATTACTTTAAATCAATTTTTAACATTCCTCCAAAAAATGTTGTCCTGTTGGTTTAATACCACCACCAAAACAATCGCTTTGAACAATGAGCAATATTATTGTAACAGAAATAGATACGTTTAAGCTACTTTCTAATCTTGACCGATAAGGGTGCCGGACCTGACCGATAAGGGTGCTGGACTTCATAACTTTAACACTTTTCAACCGAAGGCATTCAAGAATAATATCGGGAAAAACAATCGAATAGATCGAATTTGTCAACAATATAATTCACTTTCCTAACAACATGTGGTTGGTGCAGATGTATTTAACAGCTCATTAAAATCCTTCAAACAAAATATAACATCAAACATAATAATATTTATAGATTAGCCTTTCTTACCATATCCACTTTTCATGATAGCAACTGTAATACCATAACATTCTGTGACATTTTAACCATTGCAACAAAAATTATTTATACCTACCTACTAACTGTTTCAATATTCTTATTTTTATGTGTATGTATAGTGACGTTTTTGACATGTTAATATTTAATATTAAGAAAGCTGTGGACGCGCTTAATTGAAGGGTAAACGAGATTTTTTTAATGTATTATTAATTTTGTATTTATGTATTGTTAATTCTCTGTGCCTGTTCCTTAATATAATAAAATAAATAAATCCAAAAGAACCAAATTCACCGAATCGAATCTATTTTTGTATCGTTGTGTTGTTTTCTTTAGTCATTTTTGTTACCATGAAGAAATCAGGTGTCTTCCTAATAACATTATTAAAGATTTGAGTAAAAAAAATGTGCAAGTAGCCCATTGGTTATGTTATTTACCACGCGGCTTCTCAAGTTTGCATCTTTTTGACAGCGCGACGCCATGTTATTTTATACCCCATTGATCTTTATGGGAACGTAACTAGATTATCACTATGCCGCAAAAACCGAGCTGACCAGCAATTCGGAGGGCATCGAATTCCTAATTAGTGTGTTAGTAAAATATGAAAGAAAAAAAAACAAAAAAAGGCTGTTTTCACATGACTATTTTTTGAGTTGTTGACATAATTATAAGAAATAACTATTATCTACAACATGTAAAACAGTATATTAAGCTTATAATTATAACTGCCTTAAATGTATGGAAAAATGAGTAGTTATTCATTCAGTTACGTAGTTTGGAATTCAATTATTCTTACTCTCACACTGTTACACAAGACCTTAGAAAACGCACTAGTCATAATATTACCAATGTCGGAAGAGCTGTCAAAGTTCATTCAACGCGAAATTTTCAACGCAAATAATAATAAGTAGTATTAAAAATAGTAAATATCATACAATTACTTAAATAACAAGTTGAGAAAACTAATTTATTTGAAAAAATGTGATCAAATTCGAATATATCTTTTTTCTTACCTCAAATGGCAAAGGTGTTGATAAAATTATTCTGTTTTCTGTCATAACACTTCTTTCAATTTCCTTATCAGGCCGTCCATTCTGTTTTGAGCCATTCATTCTCTTCTTTTATTTGGCACGCTCTTCCACTCTCTTCCCTTCCTGATGGACGATAAATGTGGTGGAATGGCAACCAAGAACGAATAGAAAAAGCAATGGAACACTTCAGGCAAGGTGATCCAATGACAAATGGACTAAGTATCTGGAGGTGGTTGGCATAGTTTAATTTATACATTTAAGCCATTGTAAAGATTAAATAAAATCTTCAATATCAATTAAGCTGATATTAAATAAAGTGTTTGCGGTTAGTTTAGATACAAATATCCAATCATATTTTAATTTTGTAACAAGATTTCTGGAGCTAGGCGAACTAAGCATTGAGCATATAGTACCTATGAAGAGACTGTAAGGTCAGTCTTCTGTTACCTACATATTCCTCAAATAAGATGAGTCATAGTTTGCAATATAATTATTATCTAGATTTTATGAGCATCTTGTAGATATAATCATTGAATAATGTTAAAACGACTTGAAAACCATCTTTCGAATAATCATCGACTTCATATTATATAGATAGAAAATAAATTTTTTACTCAAATCTTTTTTTTATTAATTTTAGATTCAATAGAAAATTGTGAACTTGAAATGATAATTTTTAAACATTTATATACATTATATGAAATGAAAATATATTATCAAATATCGTATTTTTAACTTTGTGGTACATTTTAACAAATATAACTAAATTTTTTTTAAACTTTGTTGAAATTCTGCCTGAGGAGGGAACGGTTAGTTCCGAAACCGGTCGCTAATTCAATTCTCACGTGGTGTAAACAAAGTTTAAAAAAAATTTAGTTATATTTGAAAATATATTACTTATTAAATTTTCTGATATCTATAGGTAACTTATTATGTAAACTATACCTCAATATACCTATGGAAGAAACTCAACCAATCAAATTTTTTAAACTATATTATAAAAATATTTAACAGTAGATATGTACCTACCTGGGTAACGTGTAGGTACATCTGAGTACAACTGGTACAGTTCGTGATTGTATCTGATACGCCAGGCTCCATTTTCGCATACGGGGCTATAAATGCGTCTCAATATGCCGGCTCCGATGACTGGGTGACGTAGCGAGAATAGACGAAACCTCTCCACTAAAAGGGATATTTGCTATAAGACCAATGGGCAGAAGAAACGCCAGTAGGCCAAAGCTGAGATGGTAAGATGGAGCAGAGAGGGACTTGCGGATGATGGGCGTTGTGAATTGGCGGCAGGAAGCGATAGTCAGGGAGGGGCGGAGGGAGCTTCTGGAGGAGGCCAGGACCCACGATGGTTTGTAGCGCTACTGATGGTCGGGAAATCTTTTTTTTTATTATTTTAATCTAGGTTTTTTTTCACATTTATAGTTACTGATCAAATGCTATCACATTTAATTTTTTTATACAATTTGTTAATAACATAATTTTTATTTACTTGTGTATTTAATGAATTAAGCACTAAGCATCATTCACATTTGTATTTAGTCAAAAATCGTGCATCAATTTGTCAAAAGTTAATCGGTTTTTAAATGTGATATATGAGTGAATGAAATTAACCTCTGACGATTAAAATAACATGACTGAAATAAGACACGAGTATTTTTATTAGAAAAATCGTGAGGTATGAATATGAATCACAATTATTTCATATTGTCGGCAATCGATATGATCTCTACAAGTATTGAGGTAATCATATTCAGCCAAAATGATCTCTACCTTCGGGCGGTGTTTTGATATCTTACTTAAATTATTTACCGATACAATGCTCCTGAATTGAACAATAGATTTATATTCAGAACTAGATACATATTTGCATTTATATTCAGAACTCATAACAAAGTCGACTGCTTATGCCTAGAAGTAAGTTCTTTGATATTATATTGCGGCATTCCTTTAAGTCGTGGTTGTTTCAACATAATTTATGCTATTAAAGTATTTTAACTATACTTCAATCTTTGTTCCAGGAATATGGCCTAGGAGAAGATTTTTTTCTTAAATCTTAAACCTTTGTGGAACAAATCAGAAATATAAGAATAACAAATATATAAATTTCCTTGCCTCCTACGCAAGTGGAGAATTTATGGCCTTATTGCAATTTCTTTCAATTAACCAGTGTTTCCAGCTCTAGAAGCAATTTATCAAACCCAGGACCCTCGCACAGACACCAAAAAGCTTTTTCGTCATTTTCATTTTATATAAACCTTTGATGGTTTTCTACAATATCAGTTATGTTATCAACATCATCGATGACTCCACAGCCTTAGTGAGACTTTGGTCTCCTCAAAGATTTATCTCCAATACAGCGCAGTGTTATGTTGAAATTAAGAAAATTTACTTGAAAAGAAAAGCTCGAAACTACAGCAGAGTGTACGAGAATACAAAGTGTGGTACATTCAGCAGGTTGAAGAGACAGGCTTGACAGAAAAAAACGATGTTATTTTTTATTATAGACTAATGAAAATAAGCATAAAAAACATTTTTTTTAATTTTATTTATCGTTTATGGCGTAAAAATGTCATCATGATTTCTTTACCTTTTTTTACGATATTGATGATACCAAATAAGTGTAGGTATGATCAGTATAAAATGTAGATAGTTAATGCTTACATGTAAGTCAAAGACATAGTACGGTATAGAGAATATGTACATTGGATAGCTTTTATTACCATTTGTGACCATAAAGTCGGTGTACCAAAAAGGATATGGTATCACTTAAGGTCCGCTTCTAATTACCCGACAACCAATGATTCTTCACAGTGCCTACACGTAATTATTTATCAAAACAATGAAAACTCCATTTGAATGGCGAAGTCTGCAATCGGAGGATGACACCACCATACCACTATAAGGCGTGACGAAGACCAAGTACAAACCTGGCTGACAGAGTATAAAGCTAATAACAGATGCAATATACTTTGTATTGTTGATTGACTCAATATACCTACATACAATGCTTGACAGGTAAAATATTGATCAATTATTTACTAAGCTGAATAGAAAAAATAAATATATGGATACCTAATATCACAGCACTTATGGCTGTTATTCCTTTTCTTACTGTCCAATCTAGGATATTGGTTGGCAGCAAAGCATCTCATTCTCCTCTCCGCTCGATCTTCAGCGACTCTCTTCAACTTTGTATAGGAGATGCACTTTAAGACGTGGCACATTTGTTCTATACTCCACTTAATCCCTCAACCGTCCCTTCCAAGATCATATTGTCTAGGAGATCACTGTGAAGTCAAAAGCAGTTGTTTAATACAAAATCTACTGTGTAACAATATAAATGGTGCATATAAAATTATCCTTTGCAATAGGTATGTGAAAAGGAAACTTTGTTCCCACCATATATTATGTTTTTTAATCATAAATCAGGTCCAATAACTTTTCAAACTTAGAAATTTAATGAATTACGGTCGTTTATTGAACTCTGTGCGATCACTAGTTAATAATCAATAATAATCAAACAAAATCAATACATTTTTCAACAAAACCCTACTTCTGACCATTTTAAAAATACATTTTATAACCTGGGGAGCAAGTCCAGTCAGACGGCGGAATCGAACTACCCATGTTTACCCATTTCATGTATAGAATTACCTTATGGAGTTCTATTAGATCTTAAGATATGTGTTAACACATATCTTAAGATCTAATAGATGTTAGAGCGCAAATCTGGTAACCCTGCGGAATCAAAACCATCCATGTTTAGCCATATCAGGGATATAATTATGTAATGGAGTTCTATAATATTTTTCCTTATATTATAGAGTTCAATAAGATTTTATAGAACTCCATAAGAAAATTATATCCATGATGTGAAGAAACATGGATGGTTTTGATTCCGCCGGTTGACCAGGCTTGCCCCCCCAAGTTACTTTTTAACAAAGTGTGTTTGTTTAAATTTGTGAATTTATGTTAGTATAGTGATTTTGTAGAACTTTATTTAAAGGTTTTGAAAAATATTATCATTGATTTAAGTATGTGCATACTGAGTTTGGTAGGTGAAACCCTATGTTTAAATTAGTTTTATATATTTTTGTTTGTTTGTATGCGCTATGAGAAAATAGTTTAATCGCCAATATCACGCGATAGTTGCGGACGCTTCTAGTCGCAGTAATTGAAATTGGCAACAGTTTTGCTAAAACCTACCAAAGTTTGATACCATCCAACTTACGAGATTCAATAACCTGCGAACACCTTTCTTGGAGCAGACGAGAAACCGTAGAGAGGCTGTCTTCTGCGTAAATGCGTCCAATTATGTGGCAGCTTGCAATCTTCAGTTGATATCTGGCGCACGCCACTTTGCAGCACTCTGAACAAAACAGTATAAGATGCAATCGAAATGGTCTTGGAATGCTCCTGGAACATTATTAAATACACATACACATGCAAACACATCGTTTCTGTACGTGGGGTAAGCAGCCTATAGATTTCACATTAATTTTATTTATAACTCCCTATCTAATCTTAATCACTCTAACATAAACGCAACATCTTTGTGGTAATGAAATAGATTTGATTCCCACACGTCACGTGTTAATCAAGCAACACTATTATACTTATCTCCTACTTATTATCAATGTCTCATATTTCGATTTATCATCATCAATGGCTCCACAGCCCGTTGCGAGCCTTGGCCTCCTGTAGCATTCTTTTCCATCTCCCTCTATCCTGGCATGCATCCCTACAGTAGGTACCTTACACCAACAGCTTCCACATTCTGCTGCACGTCATCCAGCATTCGGAGCTTGGGTCTACCAACGCTTCGTCTATCATGGGTTTTGTGTGCAGGATTCTCTTTGGCACTCTTTGTCGATCTTGAAAAAAAAAGCAACTTATAAAAACTGACCACAAAGATTCAATAAAAATTAAGATACTTAATACAAATAACAGCCGAATCGTAGAATAAATTCGAGTGTTTCTTAAAGGGTTTGAATATTCCTTTTAAATAATCCATCTCAACTATGTCTGTAGTTATGAGTTTTTTAAAAGATTAAAATTATCTCTCTGTTATAATCGAAATAATTTTAATTAGTCTAACAATCTTAAGAATATGCTGTGTTCAGTCATGTTCTTGAACTATTAAATTTGTATAATCGATTTCAACGGGAACGTTTAGCAAGAATGTTTCTTTATTGGAAGACCAGGAATAAAAAATAAAGCATCGGGTTAATTAAAAAATTCCATCTTAAGTTATGCCATGAAATCCATAAAAATGCACATATCTCCTGAGTTAAGCTATTAAAAAAAACTATAGCACTTGGAAGAAGATTCCCGGCAATAATCCGCCAGTAATTTTTCTGTAACGGAATTCCTTTCTCACTACAATCTTTGGAGGCTCAAAGGATCTTTTAATCCGCGATGCTGCGGTTAATTGGCCCTATAAAAGGCTCGCTTTGATTATATATCTTTTGGACCGATGTAATTTCAACTTGGAAGATTCCGTACATCCCGGTGTTGAATGGGCTTCGCAAAGGACACAACGTGTCGAAAACAGTAAAAGAAATTGTTACATTCAAAAGGTTTTTTCATCAGATCATAAAGAACACGGAAGAACTTGGTAACAATTGTTCAACCACTGACACGAACCACGATACATTACAAACAATTAAACAATGAACCTCACTTAACGGTGCAGGATGTTAAAATGTTTTAAATAGTCCCCATATTAAGAAATGTTATGAATTCCTCGCTTGAAAGGTCATGCAACAAGACAAGATAAGTAATGAAGATATAAAAACCGAGTGTGAACAAGTTAATGAATATTTATATTTAGGTACATGGTAGATATGTTTGAACGGATTGAACGATTTCATAAAAATGTGATAGAATATGTAGTTATGGAAATAAATTGAGTTGACTTATCACTTATCCACTCCGATAATGTCTGACCCTTGTATATTTTGTATTGAATGAAGCATTAATAGACAGAGGGAATCCAACAAAATGATGGCACGAATATGGCTGAAATATTTTGATATACATATCCATTGCGACTAAAAAAATTGAGTCCAACATGGCTCATGAATATGAATGAAGTGGTGAGTGTTTGTTAAATTAAAGTTGTGAGGCGTTCATCTGATTTCAGATATAGTTGTAGGGCACAATGGTGTATTTTTGCATCAATAATGGAAAAAAAGTACTACAAAGAAAAAAATACTATTTTGTTTTTTGACAAGTTGGTTTCAACGTCAATATTTTGTATGATTAGCAACAAGTCTGAAGTAAATATATATTTATTTATTTTGAACAGCGCTGGCCGATTTACTAATGATATTAATAACAATTAAGCACTACAAATAATAACACTCAATTATTATTATTACCATTATACACTTCCTCAATAGAATTAATAGATCAATGCGTAAATTGTAAATTAAATAAAATAAACAAAATAAAATGCAACAAACGCATCATCAAACTTTCAATTGGTCAAATTCCAATTTCAATAGTTCACCCATCCAGATACTTATGTAACATATCAAAAGATTAGGCTCTGAGGAGGTCTCTATACTACCTATCAACACTACTGATTCCCGAATATTAACGTTTAAAAAATCTTTAACGATTCTACATGTATTCATTATTACCGTTTTAATTTTATAATAATTAGTATTTTGTGTTTATACTTAACTATATATACCTACGTTGGACATTGAAAAGACACAGCAATATATATTTACTCCACATTCAAATTATATACTTCTATATTATAAATTTGAATGTTTGTATCTATGTACCTATGTATGTATGTGTTGAATGCGCTCCTTAACCGTTCATCCGATTGCGATGAAACTTTGGTGAAATGTCGAGAGTATGCCCGGGATGGTTTCTGGATTAAAATTTTTTTCTTATTCTTCTTCTTCATCGGGTATTAGGTCATTTTACCTATGAAGGTGGACAATCCTGGGAACCGTTTATCCGATTGCAATGAAACTTTGGTGAATTGTCGAGCGTATGCCCGGAATGGTTTCTGGATTAAATTTTTTTTCTTCTTCTTCTTCAAGGGACGGGAGGTAAGTACTGAAGGGCCTGAAGGGACGGGAAGTACTGAATGGCCTGAAGGGACGGATGGTACTGAAGGGCCTGAAGGGACGAAAGTACTGAAGATATTGAAGGGTCTGAAGGGATGGGTGGTAATAAAGGGACGAGAGGTACTGAAGGGACGGGAGGTACTGAAGGGACGGGAGGTACTGAAGAATCTGAAGAGATGGGTGGTAATGAAGGACCATTTTTAATTATACAGGCAATACGAAGTTTGCCGGCGGTTAGCTAGTATATACATAATAGAATAAAATTATATCATTTTACAGTGAAAATATAGTACCTATATCATGTACAAAATATAGTACCTATATCATGTACAAAATATAGTACCTATATCATGTACAAAATATAGTACCTATATCATGTACAAAATATAGTACCTATATCATGTACAAAATATAGTACCTATATCATGTACAAAATATAGTACCTATATCATGTACAAAATATAGTACCTATATCATGTACAAAATATAGTACCTATATCATGTACAAAATATAGTACCTATATCATGTACAAAATATAGTACCTATATCATGTACAAAATATAGTACCTATATCATGTACAAAATATAGTACCTATATCATGTACAAAATATAGTACCTATATCATGTACAAAATATAGTACCTATATCATGTACAAAATATAGTACCTATATCATGTACTAAATATAGTACCTATATCATGTACAAAATATAGTACCTATATCATGTACAAAATATAGTACCTATATCATGTACTAAATATAGTACCTATATCATGTACAAAATATAGTACCTATATCATGTACAAAATATAGTACCTATATCATGTACAAAATATAGTACCTATATCATGTACAAAATATAGTACCTATATCATGTACAAAATATAGTACCTATATCATGTACAAAATATAGTACCTATATCATGTACAAAATATAGTACCTATATCATGTACAAAATATAGTACCTATATCATGTACAAAATATAGTACCTATATCATGTACAAAATATAGTACCTATATCATGTACAAAATATAGTACCTATATCATGTACAAAACGATTACAATGCAATAAATCCAAAACAATAGATATTTCAAATAAAGCAAATCAATAAAAAAAATTAAAACAGATTTTTTTTTTTTAATTATTGAATACATTTTTGTATAATTTACAGTTAAAGTAGTCTTTTGGATTTACTTGAAAAAATGTGCATTACACAAAAACGGTCAAGTCAAATTAAATATCATCAATATTCTTTCAGCGTATATTGGTCTTCGTATCTCACAAGTGTGATCCTGATCGAAAGGAAAAGTAATTTTTAATCAAGTTTTCAGTCTGGATCAGTGAGACGATACAAATAAAAAGTCTCCATTATGTGGCAACTTGTTATTGGGTGTGTGTTAAATAAATATTTGACATAATAATAATAATAATAAAATAGAAAATACATTGCCTTGCAAGACGAAATCAAGCGAATTTGGGACATGCAATCTGTGATAATAGTACCAATAGTAATTCCAACCACATCGATGGAGATCGCGTTACCACTTCCACGCCGGTGACGTTATAGAACCCATTGGTCCTGTTCACCCCCGGACGCAGCCGCATCGTCGGACAACACAAATATCTACTATCCATCGGGTTCAACCACTGCCCCCGAGACTCCAACCTCAAACGGCGGGGCAACCGCTCAAGATCGGCAGCAGGAGCAAGCCCCTAGGCACACCGATCGAACGGAAGGGCTTGTCCCCGCACCCCTCGGTCCTCGTGTTGGCGTCCGAAGGCTTGGCGGGCTAACACCGGGGGCATCCGACGTAATCATCACCTGTCAGATTTGATGTCTCAATTGTCAACACAGGATGTCTGATCCGACGTCTGTGTGCCCGGACCAAACAACATTCGCCACAGTTGACGAGTCACTGCCGAGCGAGACTATAAGCGTTCGTCCTGCTCTTATCTAAGTATAGAATTGAAGGGGGCACAACGCGTCGGCCGCCCACCCCCCCCCCCTTTACTGCCTAGGCCCTTAGAGCCGCAACCTAATTCCTACCACAGGAATCATTCTTTTAAACTTATTCAGCAGTTTAGAAACCTTCCAATTACCTACCTAAATGTACATACGTCACCATGCAAAAAGCAGCCATATTAAACACATGTAGACTGGTGAGGAAATTCCTCCAAATCGACGACACTACAGACCTTACTAACACATAAATATGTACCTACTTAACATGTCACCACACACAAAACACCACATTTTATGGCACTTGGCACGATTGCTCGTGATACCCAAAAATCCTACCAGGTGATAAACCTGAGAAGGTATTAAAGAGTCCGAAATAATACCTAATAATAATGAACAATTCCTTGCACCCTGCGCTAGTGACGAGTTTATTTCCAAATGGCAATTTCTTCCAGCTAACCAGTGTTTCCAGCCCAGAGAAGCAATATTTGCGAGAGAAATGAATTTAAATGAATTTCCCCTCTGCTGGGAATAGAACCTAGGACGCCCATATGCAGTAGGTACCTGTTAGTTTCCCGAGAAAAAATGTAATTTATGTATTTTCTGACATCATTTGAATAAAACTTGTCATTTTTATTGAATTATGTGAATAAAGTATTTAAAGCTATAGCTATCTACTGTATTTGTGTGCGTGCAGTGCATTTAACAAAGTGCATAGCAGTTATATGATTCGCACTTACAGTCGGTAGTTAAAAGCGGTAGTAGTTGGTAACAATACTAAGCTTGGTAAGTAGATTGGTAGGTAGGTATATATAATAATGGTAAAGGAAAACACGCAATAAAAAGCTTTAAAACGCAACGAAACGTCTGCACAATGGCATGCAACAATACAAAGAGCGGTTGGTGCTACCGGTAACATTCTAATCGCCAATTGCGAAGAGGTTCCGCTGGAATTTTCAATTAAACTATGGCAATTTGGCACGGATCGGGTTTTATCGATTAGGTGGGAAATATTTATATGGGAGCATTCAATTCCAACAATAACTACAATATAATAAGTAATAGTCTATTGATGATACTCTGCTTCTATTTCTCGGTATATTATTACTGTACAATGTACAAGTCGCTATATTAAGCTTGCCATGGGTAAAATGCGACAATTTTAGAAGATCTTACAAAAAATATTACTAAAGAGGCTACATATAGTTGGCTATATAGTATACTTATTTTGAAAATAATTTCCCTAATATCTTCAAAAGATACGTGTTTAAAATAAAAGAGATTTTGTATTTACATCTTAATTCTATTAAAATCTCTAATTTAAATTTCTTTAATACTTTTCTTGTAAAATAAGATTTAGAAAGACCCGTTTTTATTTTTTTACTGCAGGTACGTAACTAAAAAACTACAAGGTCTATGAGGCAAATTTTTATTTCAATCAAAAGAGAATATGAAAATCTACCGGTTGATTTTTTTATTATTATAATATTTCAATTACTATTCTTGCTATTTAGAGAAAACCTCTAAATTTTACCAATTTTTTCACGAAAAAGTATTTTAAGTCAAAGATTAGGTGATATACAATATTTTTTTGTGTTTCATACATTTGAAAGTAATTTAGTGTGCATTTTTGTATACATCCGTATACCCAGGGTATATTCTAAGAGCCTTAAGTCATAATATATAATCTAAGACTTAAGTATATTTTTATTTCATTTAGGGAACATTTTATATGAAAATTTTGGCATTATATACCTACATAATTAGAAAGCCAAAAATAAGCGATTCATCAATAAGTACAAGATAATGACATAAACAAAGTCAACAACACACACAAAAGGTTATGGGAGGGAGAGCTGATTATGTAGGATTTTAAGAAGGAGGAAGATTAAAAACTTCACCTTCAGTATTTCGCGACGACACCAATATTACTTTTAATTGAAGATATATTGGTGAATCCGGAATAAGTAAATCTTGTTGTCGTGCACCAGAATATCGACAAAAATACAAATTTCAAGAGGTACTTATCTAGGGAGGAACATTCGAGAAACACCATTGGCATTGACCCCGCATGTACTTATTTAACTACCTCCCTGATGGCAAAAAAGGCGAGGCAGCACTCTTCATTTCATCTTAGTTACTAAAATCTACCGTGTAAGCTTACATCTCAAAAACGCTCAATTTTTAATTGTTCTTTAATTAAATGTGAAAGTTGATATTGTGATATACATTTTTATTTAATTTTGAATTGTAAATATACATAAATATAAAAAGCCAAGCCTTCCTATTCATTCTACCTCTGTGAGATCCTACACTGCTTGTCTCAATTAATGTTTTAAATTAACTATTTCAAAAAGCTTTTAATTACTAGCTTCAATATAGTGACAGGCTAAATTAATGCACCTATAGGCTAAAATATCTACTTCGGTTGAGAATAATGTTTTATGAGAGCTACATATGTTTCAAATAACTACATCCTCTTTGCTAATGACTCACAGATCCATACTGAAAACACGATCAACATCTGAGTCTCAACCGGGAATGGAAATTGGGACCTTTTGCTCAGGAGTCAGAAATATAACAAACTTAGCCACAAATACCCCCAAAAAGATGATTTGGCGATCAGGGGGGCAAGTCTGGTTCAATCGGCGAAATCAAAACCCTCACGATTACCCATATATCATGAATATAATTAATATATGGAGTTCTATAATAGTTTTAGATGTCATAGAACTCCATACGATAATTATATCCATGATATGGGTAATCACTAGGGTTATGATTTCGACGGTCGACCACACTTGCCCCCCTGATGAACTTTTTACTAGAGTTAAAACATACTTCAGCTTATGTGGAGTGGAAATATCTGAACGACGCGACGCTTTTTTTATCGAATTATATATTTTTTAGTATCTGAATTCAATTAAATACCTACTTATTATAAATAGGTAGGTACTAGATTTGCAAATAAAAATTATAACATAGGTTTCGAAAAATCCACGTATTTGAGAAATCAATATAAAGGTACTTATCATTCATTCATACCATCACGGCATATCCCACAATGTGGGGTAACCAGCGAAAGGTGTGCGGGTGTGCATTGCCTTATAAAAGGGAGCACAACATAACTGTGTATACCCACACACCAGTCTCGTCTCACCTAAAAAGGCACTATATTCAGAATGGGTGGTGAACCTCATTGCTGAACTATGTGAGATGTTATTGTTGCCTGTTGTATTTTCGATTACCCGGCTCTTACGGGACACTCGAAAACAATAATAGAAAAAAGCACTATTCTAAGCCGGGGCCTCACAGCTTATACTTATCAATTTCAATAAAAAAAAAATTGTTATTTGATTCAATGAAATTAATATAATGTCAGTGTTTTTTTCTTTATTTATTCATTTATTTACCAATTTACGGCATAAATTGACTTTTACGTGCATACATAAAAAAACAGAAGAAGAAGAAGAAATAAACAATTATACCTACACTTCGTAAAAAAATATGACCATCCATTCGATTTTTTTTGGTACATTTTTAAGCCAAACTACAATGTTTTATCACTAAACTAACAAGCAAATGTATCAATTGGAGACATGATGTGTAGGAACTTTATCACTGTCGTTTGTACAATAAATCACGCGGTCACATCGTGTTGTAAGAGTAATTAGGAGATCGATAGTAGGAATCTTACAATACATATGTCTCAATGTTTTAGGACAAAAAAATAATTGAAAAAATAAATCGTGATTTGATTCCGATGTCTCAATAAACATTAGACATTATTCCAACTTGTCGTGTTATCGACAAAGTTCAACGAAATCTACACAAAATTTATTTCACCTCATTAATCTTAGATGTTTTTTCATCAGGGTTGTCAAACGATAAACGAAATATTGATTTTTTATATGTTCTTATATGCTATGGAATAAAGGCGCGCCTTGAAAAATATCCTATTTAAAAATATAGTTGGTTTGATTGGTAAAACTAGAATAGAATAGAAATATATTTAATGGTGGACTGAAAGCTTATTTTAATTGATTATTAATTGTATTTTATTTAATTGATTGCCTTATTAATTAAAAATAGTGATCGCGCAGAGGTCAAAATTGGATAAAAACATCTAATCTAGGTATTATTGTTTAAGTACCTACCATTAATATTATTATAAATCCCAGTAGCTATTTGTATTTCTCTAACTTGTTCTGTATATGTATTTTCTCTGACATGTTTTGAAATGTGAATTTAAAAAAATGCGTCGCTTTTACCACCATGGGCCTGAGTCAAGTTGAAAACGCTTAACGATATCGCCAAACGCTAATTTTTTTTTTGTATGGGATTTGACGTTTATTGTAGAATTTTTTTCTACAATAACAAACAACAAACGTCAAATCCCATACAAAAAAAATAGCGTTTGGCGATATCGTTAAGCGTTTTCGATTTGACTCGGGGGCAATGACAGTTTAAACGTTAACAAGGGTCATAGCAGTGAAGTGCCTACTTATGAATATTTCGGTCACGGTAACTTTCATGTTTGGTCACAGTAACTTTCATGTTTGGTCACAGTAACTTTCATGTTTGGTCACAGTAAATTTCATGTTTGGTAATAGTAACTTTCATGTTCTCTAAGGTAAATCGATTCATTGGTTTAAAATATTTTAAATTTAATTTATCGTATTTATAACACATACTATGTATAAATATTAGCTTTCTGCACTCTTTAAACTTTAACTATGCCAAATATCAAAACTCCTCTGTGCGCGCCTAAATTTTCGATTCACGTAATTTATGCGCGCACAGACGAGTTTGATTTTTTGCACCTACCTTCTCTATAAACACAGGTAGGATAAACCTCCAAAATAATGGAGAGACAGCTGGAACTCAGTATCTCAGGAGGACTATCATGTGATAATAGACTCTTGATTTTATATCAAGATATGTCAAAAAAAAAAAATATATATTTTTTTTTTCGTTAAAAATGGTTTTATAAAAATTCTTCATTCGTAGAATCAAAACACAAAACAGCTTTGCTTCTCAATAAATGTGAAGTGAAATATATTATTAGCTAAATTAAATGTATTTATAATATTACACAGCCCTTCGATAATTTATCTAAAAAGTAAACATAAATTAATATCCTTCGTGTAGAAACGCCTTTTTTATGCAATGTCTGTTACTCTACATAACAATCCCATGACACTGAACTTCTTGCTTTTGTTAAAGTTATAATTATTTGGTAAAGGTCATCCGACACAAATGAAATGAATGAAGAAATAATAAATTTAAATGGTTCACATGAGGATGTGATATTAAATAAAAGCAAAGTCGTGGAGTTTCAAACGAGATAATAGTTACCTACGGAGCTGTAACTAACAATTGTATAAAATTTTGATGTCTGTCTATTCATTTTAATATTATATCGACAAAATTAACAAACTCTTCAAATTTTAAAAATATTCTTTTGCATATATTAAAAAAAAAATTTTAAAGAAACGAAACAGGTCAACAGACGTATACGGGACTTTTACAGGTCGACAAAAAAATAAGTAGGTATTTACATATTATTGTCTTTCATCAAGTTCGTATGATAACATTCAATAGGTATAAGCCCTGTCGTAACAGGTCGTAAGCCCTGTATGTGCCTTGAGTTCCTGGTTCTTCTATAATATTCTAACTTTGTCTCTATTGAGATCTTGAAAGTTTGTCAAAAAAAACATACCTTTATAGTGATAAAATATAAAATAAATAAAAATTTAATGCACTTTTAATTTTGTTTACACTGACAGCGTTTACTATGTAGAATTCCATTTTTAAAATAAATTAAACACTTGTTTTTCTTTCTACATTTATTTTTACTCTCCAGAACGACCGTTTCGCCTGGTGAAGGCCTTTTCAACTGGTCTTTCAACGGCCTTTTCAACTGGTCTTCAACTTTTCAACCAGTTGAAAAGGCCTTCACCAGGCGAAACGGTCGTTCTGGAGAGTAAAAATAAATGTAGAAAGAAAAACAAGTGTTTAATTTATTTTAAAAATTTAATGCTTTCTGTTAAGAATCATTGAAAACTTTAACCCTGAATATTTTTATACAGGGGCATTATTTTAGAGTTCTTCTTCTTCTTACTAGCCTTCCCTCCACTGCTGGATGTAGGCCTCTTCCATCTGTCTCCATTTTTCTCTATCCTGTGTCGCTTCAATCCATTTCTTTCCGTCAACCACAGCAATATAGTCGGCCCATCTCTTCTGTGGCCGACCGACACCCCAAATTTTAGAGTTATTGATGCCAAATTATAATCGCTAGGATGTTGAAGGTTTCAGTATTTTTTTTTTATTTTTTTTACATTACTTCTCGGGCAACTAACAGATAGGTACCTACTATGTCAAATATTAATTTAACACTCACCCAATTACATGTTGCCACATTCTGGAGACACGATATTAATTGTCTCACAGACCTAGACTGAAAACACAATAAACATAAAACTGTGTCTCCACCGGGAATTGGACCCGGGACATTTGGATCAGCAGTCAGATAACTAACCAACTGAGCCACGAAGGCCGACAACAGTGTATATTGTATAAGATATATCATCGGCTATGCTTTTTGTCATATTAAAATAAATCATTAAATTTGGTAACTCTATAAATTATCGAATATTTTTATTATTGCATATGCGCAAACATTGGATTTTTTTCCCTGTCGGGAGTCAAAGATATTTTTTAACAGATTTTTAATTATCTCAATAGAGACGAAGTTGGAATATTTATTGTAGGAGAACCGGGAAATCAAGGCACCTACAGGGCTTACGACCTGTCATGACAGGTCGTAAGCCCTGTAGGTGCCTTGATTTCCCGGTTCTCCTACAATAAATATTCCAACTTCGTCTCTATTGAGATAATTAAAAATCTGTTAAAAAATATCTATAAATTAATATGCATAGCTACACATCTATATGTAATATGTATGTCAACGTTTAATATTGTTCCATCTTTCAGATACTTTATATAACTTAATTTGAAGTAATTTAAAGCGTCTTATTCGAAAAGGATATTGAAAGATGAGTGATGGGAGGAATCAAAGTTAATGGAGTACAAATACCAATAATGAATGACATATCGAAAGAAGCCAAAGTTGGCATTCACAATGCATTTGTAGTCCCAACCCTGACATATGCAAGTGAGAAGTGGACATGGCAGAAGAGGCATGAAATCAGAATAAATGCAGTTGAAATGAGATCGATGAGAAGAATATGCAACGAGACGATGCACGACAGGGTAAGAAATGAGGACATAAGAAAGAATGTAAAATAAAGAAAGACGTCATCAATAAAATTAAAGTGAATACATTGAGATGGTTTGGCCACATGGGAAGAATGAATGAGGAGGAGGTCGGGGCCGTCCAAGAAAATATTGGATCAACCATGTGAATGACATTCTCAAAGAAGCATGAACAACAGACGAATATGTTCGAGACGATGTATGAATATTGATGAGGCGATGGTTGCGTGTCAGGTTAGTATATGCCTGATACATGTAGCTGATACTTTAATCATAAATAGTACGAAAAGAGTATAATTTGATAGAAGATACAATCAAAAGAGATAAAAGTAGTAGGCATATTTTTCTCTATATTTTCCAGGAAGCAATTTAGGTCACGAAGACGGTAAATGCGTGACCTCGAAGAGTGTACCAATAATGATGATATTAAGTTTAGTATTGCTGTGAATATAAGTACCTATATACTTATAATATCATGACCTTTGAAGATATAAATGCTCGCTGCAATAAAAACATTCTTTTCTTGGTTGGCAGTATTGTACTTAACCACCTGTCCCTGTCAGACAACACTCTTTATACTTGTGTCGTGACAGAGTCTTTAGCGTGGATGATGATGGGTGTCATCTTCGGATGCCATTTGATATTTAAACCAAACTTATACTTAAGGCAAATTAACAACAGCAAAATTCAGTTGCTTCGATTGTTAACATATCGATACAGATTAACATTGAAAAAAAAATGTATCATCTACTTGGCAAAGTCATAGAATACTTTTGACGTAACTATTATAAAATAATTGAAGGTCATGATATCACAATTTTGATTTACTCTCACTCAATGGAGAAGCTTGTTGTGATGGGCAGCGTGAAAGGACGGAGATCTCGTGGTCGCTCACCGACCAGATGGAGCGATTTGGTTAAGTCCACAATGGGGTCTTCGGTGACTGGTGCTCTGCGTTCAGCCCGAAACAGATTGGCCTGGAGGCGGGCCATACGTGTGTCAACGGACTGCAGCCGCTATCCTCAGTCACGAGGAAAAGGACGAATATATATATAAATGAATATATAGGTGGATGAAATCGATCGTGGCAAGATTCTAACTTTCAATCCGTATTTTGTTTATAAAATATCCACTTTTTTTAGTAACCAAAATTCAAAAGGTTCTCTGCATGTAACTAGTTTAATTCATTAACAAATTGTCTATGTAGAGTTTTTGTGTCTTCTTTTATAATATTAATTTTATCTGTTTCTATATATCACATTCAATTTATAACAATAAAATGTAGTAATTCTCGAATGATATTTTTTTCTGCGACCTTTATGTAATTTGCTTTTTCCTGTCCTTATTATAATATCGTGTCTCGCGTATAAACCATATTTAATTGCCTGTCTTTAATTTTTAGCCATGAATTCAAATTTTTGATATCGAGTTTGGAAGATACCTATGTATTCTTCTTAGATTACATTATAATTCTATGGTATTCTTATTGTTATGAAATTTATGTTATGTCCAGTTACATATAAATGAATGAACAGTAAAAAGTAATTCTTTGTCATCAGTATGCTAATGAAACGAAATTAATTCGAATGATATAGAGAAAAGCATCATGATGTGGTAAAACATACAATCAACTGATGATATACTTTTGTTTTAGTGTGGGTGAAACCTGTGATGATTCCGTACGATCTTCCTACATAATATTAATTATTAGTTTCATATTGTAGGTGAAACAAATACCTATATCCAGCACTCGACTTTTTGATTGTTTAATATAATATAATAAGTGATTTGTTGTTTTTAAGAACAATGTGTTTTGAAATGAAAATCAATCTCGGAGGAGGCCAAGACTCATAATGGGCTATAGCGTAAATGCTGATAGTGATGATGGTATCTTTATGACTCTCACTAACATTCTTTAGTGCAATATTTTTAATCATCAGTTAGTTGCTATTGAAATTATTCTAAAAAAATCCTAGAACCTACATTTTTCTGTTCATATTTTGTGCTAGATTTCCGTGAAGTATCAATCAATATAGCAGCTTGTTAATGAAAATGTTAAGTAGAACTAAGTTTATTGACTAGTATAATGATGTAGGTATAACATATTATCATGACATGTGTATACTGAAATGATAACATATTTTAAACCTTCTGAAGATACGAACATTTGACCGTGTTCTGTTGCATATTTCAGTTTCTCAAAAAAATATATGAGCAAATAGCAGTAGCACATTGCGGCATTAATCCTCTTATTATATGTGGCACCGTGGGACATATTTATAAATTATGAGTATTAACATTAATTTTTCCATTATAAAATGCAACACGGGAGCTTCGGACTGTAGGTAACTGGTTTCTAAATGATAAATGGCCTTTTGCATGTATGAAATTATTATTATACAGATAATAATATTGTTGGACGATATGAAAATGATTAAAAGGAAAAATAACATTTGATATGCCATAAATTTTGTGGATATGAACGTTTAGTGTTTCAAACCATGCAGAAACTGTTTGTATGCAAGTAAACATATCGTCAAGGAAGAGACATATTATAACAACCTACATATTATGCGACTACACTAGTCTAATTTATTCTGAATAAATGTAATAAAATAACGATTTACCAGTTATTGAGACATGTAAATTATTATGTAATGATCATATTTTTGTGGAACTAGATATTACCTTGTTTCTGATGAATCCACAAAAATGCCACACATTGTTAAGATAAGTTTTCATAAATATGTGTTATTTTTGGTGATGATATTCAATTTTAAATTCACAATTAATAATAAGGAAAACACAGAGGGCCAAAACCATTTCGCGGTATTAAAAACCATTAAAAATAATTTCATCCATAATGATTGGCGTTGCAAAATGGAAAACGCAGGCGATGTACCGCTCTAAAAGGCGAAAAAATCTGGAGAAGGCTAACAATGGGCTGTAGTTCCAATGATGATGATGATGATTATGATTTGAATGAAAACATATTTTGTATATAAGGCTCTGAATAATAAGCCAGTAATCACTACCGGGTCTGCTCGTTCCTCTCACCCAAGGAATATCGGAAGGCAAAAATCATAGAAATCGTTTTGGAGACAATTATTACATGAACTAGATGATCAGTGATGTATGCTGTAGCAGCAACGAAGATATGAAGACGCTTGTGACCCAGTAGAAGAATCGCAATGGAAAAAGAAAATCATTGTGAATTAAATCACTTGATCATTGCCATGATGCTCTCCGTGGTCGTAATGGGAAATATAATAAAAAATATTTAATATATGGATCCTTCAAGTTTGCTTACATAAATTTCAAGTAAATATAATTAATGTCGTCAGTGTACGCACATAATATTAAAATGAACTTAGCAACATGGCAACGTTGTATTAGAGTATGAGTCATTCTAAACAATCAATAAACTAATGTCAGATTTAATCGTTTCATAAAGTCATTCATTTCAGTATCATCAGTAGGTATCAAAGCTATGAAGACCGATGTAAAATAATAAGGTAAGACACATAAACTATTTCTGATATTTCATTATGTTTTTACTCTCCACATTATGGAACAGTGGAGAGTCGTGATTTCATTTCACAATTGTAAGCGTTTTTTACATCAATTTCTCAACGGGTATCATGTAGAGAGTGCACACTATGAGTTTCGTCATGATGTGTTTATATGTATGGATTATTCTTTTTGTGTCCTCTCTACAGCCCAAACTATAAATAAGTCCGATCGACTTCATATTTGCGTCATATATGTATTATGTGTAAAGTGAATAAACGTAGGGCTGATTCCATAGACAACTTTTAATTTATTCTCTTTGATTTCATCATTAGCGTTGTTTTTTTTGTGTCCTCTCTACAGCCCAAACATTAAGTCCGATTGACTTCATATTGATATCATATATATAAAGACCATAAACTTAGAGCCGATTAGATTTGTTTATATATATCCGTTAATTTCTTCTCTATGATTTCATCTGTCCAAATTTTAAAAATGCTCTCACCGTCTGGAAAATTGAGGTATTTTTATACTGTTTTAAATTTTGATACAATAAAAATACACTCATCAAAAGTGCATTCAAGGATTGTCAACATTTAAAGAAAAAAATCTATTGTCTGCCATATCAATGTGAAATAACCTTCAACTTCATATTGATATTGTATGTGTCTCTATAGACAAGTGTATTTTTTACTCTCCACTTCTATCTTCCTCATGAGGTAGGCAGTGAGAACCGAACACTTCATTCTTCTATCTTGAAACATATATAATGACAATTCTTCAAAAGCATTTTATGAAAGTGATAAGCCTTTTTAGCAATTTGAAAATAAATATATCAAATTTAACGGTTCCTTAGCTTGGGGTCACATTTAAATATTTGACAGTTAAAAAAATTAAGAAGCACTGATCAGATATCCTTTAAACTATAATGGAGTTTAAGTGAGTATTATATGCGAATTTACAGCATCAAAAAAAGAGTACATACTGAGTCTATAATCCATAAAGTAGAATAAACACGCCATACATAGTATATAGCACATAGTATACATCACACACACAAAGATATATTATGATGAAACTTCCAGAATACAATCTCAATATGATACTTGTTGATAATCTGAAACAAATAAAATACATTAAAATTACAAATTCATAATTCCCCACTTTACTAGCTTCACTAGCGAGAAATAATAAAAAATAATGTTATTTGGTAAATTTTGATGTGCATTATATATTATTGGAATTTATATAATAGGCATTTCTGAAAATCAGCTGAAATCTTTCAGGATAACCTTTATATCTAGTCAGTCAATATGATACTCACAGGATAACCTTTATATCTAGTCAGTTAATGTGATACTTCACAGGATAACCTTTATATCTAGTCAGTTATTATGATACTTCACAGGATAGCCTTTATATCTAGTCAGTTAATATGATACTTCACAGGATAGCCTTTATATCTAGTCAGTTAATATGATAATTCACAGGATAACCTTTATATCTAGTCAGTTAATATGATACTTCACAGGATAGCCTTTATATCTAGTCAGTTATTATGATACTTCACAGGATAGCCTTTATATCTAGTCAGTTAATATGATACTTCACAGGATAGCCTTTATATCTAGTCAGTTAATATGATACTTCACAGGATAGCCTTTATATCTAGTCAGTTATTATGATACTTCACAGGATAGCCTTTATATCTAGTCAGTTAATGTGATACTTCACAGGATAGCCTTTATATCTAGTCAGTTATTATGATACTTCACAGGATAGCCTTTATATCTAGTCAGTTAATATGATACTTCACAGGATAGCCTTTATATCTAGTCAGTTAATATGATACTTCACAGGATAGCCTTTATATCTAGTCAGTTATTATGATACTTCACAGGATAGCCTTTATATCTAGTCAGTTAATATGATACTTCACAGGATAGCCTTTATATCTAGTCAGATAATATGATACTTCACAGGATAACCTTTATATCTAGTCAGTTAATGTGATACTTCACAGGATAACCTTTATATCTAGTCAGTTATTATGATACTTCACAGGATAGCCTTTATATCTAGTCAGTTAATATGATACTTCACAGGATAGCCTTTATATCTAGTCAGTTAATATGATAATTCACAGGATAACCTTTATATCTAGTCAGTTAATATGATGCTTCACAGAAAAGATAGATATATTAATTGCGAAGATATTTATTTACCATCTATTAGAGCTAATTGGAAAAGTAGTATACATTTTCTTTGTCATTTTTACTTCTTCCGGGATTTTTTTTTTGAAAAGAATTAATATGTCCTCGCAATAAGTACATAATATACATCATCATATATTACATAAATTAAGCAAATGCTTGCATTATATGTGAACGAAATCGGTCGTGGCAGGATTCGAACTCGCGACCACTGAATTACTAACCCAGCGCGCTAATCGCTCGGACATCCACCTATATAACTAAATTAGGAACGTTCTAAAATTGTAGATTTTAAGTTAACGGTCTTATTTCAGCGTTATAAAATATGAACTTGGACTAAATGGAATAGGAACGTACCTATTTTGGCCGGAACGTTCTTTAAAAGTTACTGAATCAGACGTATTATGAATAATTATGAAAATTATGAAATTTTCATTATTTTAATAATTATTCAAAATACGTCTAATTCAGTAATTTTTTAAGAACATTCCGGCCAATATAGGTACGTTTCTATTCCATTTAGTACAAGTTGATATTTTATAACGCTGAAATAAGACCGTAATCTAAAATCTACAATTTTAGTACGTTCCTGTTTTAGTTACTTAACACGGGGTAATATTGACTTCGACCCACTCTGTTTTTATTGAGTTATAGAGAGATGTTTTACGCATCAACCTACAATAAAATTCATAGTAAAAATATCTGGTTGACAAATTTTAATTGCCACAGCAAAAGTGCATTAGACTTCACTGAATCAAGTGATATTAAATATCAGCCAAGTTTGATTTTATTATTTATGGGTATGGTGAATCGAGACCGCTACATCGTGAATTCATGAATTTATAGAAAAGATGATAGTCGGACCACCATGTCGCTGCGATTTTATTATCCGTCTATAAACATCACTCTCAATGGTCCTCATCCATATATAAGTGGTAATTTTTCAAGTTGTGATCGTAAAAATAGATTGATTGATAACTTTGTCGTTTCGATCCCATATGATCAATGATGTATGGATCAATGGATCGTGCCGCGGATTCCTGAATCAATAAGATTAAACCCAATAATATTGTGTTGAAATAATGTACCTAACCGCATAAAACAAGTTGAGACTCTTTATTGTTTTATGTTAAACCTATGCAACGGATTTTTCTGTTTGTTTATTTAATGTGACTTTGAATAATTTACAGCTTTTTCGATACGTAAAATTGTAAACTTTTGAGTTACGGTCGTAAATTTGTATCTAGAACATGTTTCAGCCATTGACGTATACCTGATATTCTAAGTAGGTACGGTACTAGGGAAGGTAATAGAAATATTTTTTTTCGTGTGCCAAATATTATTTTTTTAACGTGCAGAAAAAAAGAAAGTGATTTTACGAAATAATCTATACATTAATACGTGAAGCGAAAACGTTAAGTACAATTTTCGGCCAACTGGACGCACGGAGGAGTTTGAGATTTGGCATACATAAAGTTTATATGGAGGAGGACTGCAGAAAAATAATATTAATACATAATATGCGTTATAAATAAATTAAATCAAATAAAAAATATTTCACATCAAACCATTGATTGTGTTCCATAGATCGGTAAAGAGAGGGGAAACGTAACTTTAATATACCCGCGTAGTATGAAAAGTGTGTACAAAATATACAAATAACCAAGGTAGGACACACTGCAGTATTCATTCTTTTTATTTCATGATCTATGTTCCATTTGAAATGTCATTATGGTACTTACGGTGCAGTTGTTTAAATTCAAATTTCAGAACATTTTAAAGGAAAATACATATTTGTATACCTTCTTACTGTGAAACAATATAAATGGTAGGTACTTACACAATAATATCATTTATAAAATTAACTTGAAATACATGAAGGGAAAACTGTGTTCCTTGATGAAAACATGATATCTATATTATAAATTTGAATGTTTATATGTACCTATGTACCTACCCATGTATGCATGTGTTGAATGCGCTCCTAAACCGTTCATCCGATTGCTATGAAACTTTGATGAATTGTCGACAGTATACCAGGGATGGTTTCTGGATCAAAAGTTTTTTTCTTCTTCTTCTTCTTCTTCATCGGGTATAAGGTCATTTTACCTATGAAGGTGGACTATCCTGGAAACCGTTCATCCGATTGCACTGAAATTTTGGTGAATTGTCGAGCGTATGCCCGGGATGGTTTCTGGATTAAAACATTTTCTTCTTTTCATCGGATTAATACCTATGAACGTTGACTGTCCAGGGAGAAGAAGGTTCAATATTCCTTCCATCTCTTCGCAGGTTTCTGGATTTTTTCTTTTATCTTCTTCTTCTTCTTCATATTCCTTACTTTTTCTTAACCTACTGAAGGGACGGGAAGCACTGAAGGGACGGGAGGCACTGAAGGGACGGGAGGCACTGAAGGGACGGGAGGCACTGAAGGGACGGGAGGCACTGAAGGAACGGTAGGCACTCAAGGGACGGGAGGCACTGAAGGGACGGGAGACACTGAAGGGACGGGAGGAATTGAAGGGACGAGAGGCACTGAAGGGTCTGAAGAGACGGGAGGCACTGAAGGGACGGGAGGTACTGAAGGGCCTGAAGGCAAGAGATGTACTGGCTTGAAGGGATTGGTGCTACTGAAGGGTCTGAAGGGACGGGAGGTACTGAAAGGACGGGAGGAACTGAAGGGACGGAAGGTACTGAAGGGACGGGAGGTACTGAAGGGACGGGTGGTACTGAAGAGAAGGGGGGTACTGAAGGGTCTGAAGGGACGGGAGGCACTGAAGGGACGGGAGGTACTGAAGAGCCTGAAGTGAAGGGACGTACTGAGGGCTTGAAGGGATTGGTGGTACTGAAGGGTCTGAAGGGACGGGAGGTACTGAAGGGTCTGAAGTGACGGGTGGTTATGAAGGATCATATTTAATTATACAGGCAATACGAAGTTTGCCGGGGCTTCACTAGTATAATATAAATCCCTTAAACTAGGTAGGTACTTTAAAAATTCTTAAGTATTCGAACATAGTTAAGTTATTCAGGAAGTTTAGAAAATTTAGAAATAAAAACGGGATAAGTACAATGTTATTAGTACAAAATATAATATAATAATAAAAAAATAGTATAATCAGTTCATTTTACTTACTCTTACTCAGCCTCTTCTTGAGCCCAGTATTGGACTTAGGCCTCCCGCTTGGACTTTCATTGGTCTCTATTCTGTGCCATTCTTCGCCATTCAGGACCTGCCACTATTTTGATGTCATGGGACCATCTGGTCTGGGGCCTTCCTACGTTTCTGCTTCCCGTTCTTGGCCTCCAGTTCATCACAATTTTTGTCCATCGTCCGTCCGACATCCGAGATAATATGATCCGCCCAACTCCACTTTATCTCCGCTATTCTTTTGGCCACATCCACTACTCCTGTGTTCTTCCTAATCCATTCATTAGTTCAATTAGTTCATTGCATCCCAATAATAATATGTTCTCATATAAGAGTATAAAATTAATATAAATGACAAATATATTAGTTACTATAATATGTATCAAATACTGTACATAGGTATTTGTGTTTTATGTATATATGTGTTATATTGTATGTATGTATTCGAGATAGATTATGGATGAATGTGACTATGGTATGTACTATTTATCGAATTGTTGAAATATGTATGGGTACATTGAAATCTGATTACCTATGATTTATGTACTATGTACATCGAAATGTTTCAAGTATGTATCGTTATAGTTGGAGGAACTCCGTCTAGTGTAATTGTTTTGTGAGTAGTTTGTGTAACATCGGTCGACATAGAATAAAAACCGAGATCTAAAATTGCGTGATGGGCAGTAAAAGTTTAATTTAGAAAGTATTTAAGGTGAGCCTACGCGGATCTGAAAAAAATGTGAAAACACCTACAAGTACGTAAACATAGGTATAATTATCGATTAAATTTAATAAGTATACAATAATCATTTAAAATAAATAAATTATTATGTAAATATTAATAAAAATGTGGATCAGTTGGTTGGGTATCTGACTGCTGATCCAATGGTCCCGGGTTCGATTCCCGGCGGAGACACAGTTTTTAATTGTGTTTTCAGTCTGGATCTGTGAGACGGTTAATTTCGTAAGTCTTCAGAATGTGGCAACTTGTTATTGGGTGCGTGTTAAATTAATATTTAACATAGTACCTGTTAGTTGCCCGAGAAGCAATATTAAATAAATAAATAAAATACGAGATATTTTCCAAACATCCCGATCCTGAATATTTTTTATATTTAAAAATCCCAAAATCAATTGACATATTTGGTTTTCTTTCCCTCCCCACCCTTCAACCTACAAACATGCATAGTGTAAAGGTAAATTATCAATACACGATGTTAAGTAATATACATATTTTTTTTTCGAGTTGAGAAAAGTGTGAAGTTCACTCATCTGTGTCGTCCCAAATAAGCAAAGGCATTGAGAATATAATTAGGAGAAAAGAAGAAGATGAACATAGCGAGCAGGCATAACAGGGTAGGTCGAAAGGCAGGGACCTGTGTGCTGGGGTTTTAGCTGGTGGGACTCCAGCACTACCTGGCCAGAAAGGCCAGGTGTCCATAATGGATTTCCCCTCACTAAAAAAAAAGGTCCGAATGCAGAGTCCTACCTAAATATTAAATTCTAAATACTAACCATGTTTTCATTGCACAGTCGCTTACTTAAGTTAGGAGATCATGTGGCTTCCTAACTGGTGGATGCTATGAATTTTTTGTATGAGAATAATTGCATTGCAGACATAATATCTAAATACTTAGCGTATGCGCATCGGCGTAAACTAACATTTGCGAACTGTCAAAAAGTAGGGTTGATAGCGAGGAACCTTTCGAGTGGTTTGATACTTAAATACGAGATTTTTTTGGTGGATGAGTATTCAGCGATCCATACGAGATACCAAAAATTCACTGGAATTTCAGAAAAATCGTGACATCGAGCTGTCAGTGTGATCATGGTTACATGTGTTTAAGTTGTTATGACAAAGCAATTGTTAACTTAAGAATACTAAATACTCCAGTGAGGTTAGTAGTTAGTATTTATGTACCTAGGACTCTGCATTCGGGTCATAATGTTTTATAGGGGGAATCTCCGTATGTACAAGTTATGATATTTTATTAATGTTTGTAAATTAATCGCTAACAGGTAAATAAATGAATATTAGAATGTAAGAGAATCATATCAGAATAAAAATAAAATATTCAAATAATATACAGAAAGTAGTCCAACAACAAAGATTCATACAGTATTTTAATATGTTCGGCGATAATTAAACGGACCAAATTTACTCATATATCTTCTATATGTATAGACTGTTTTGAATATGTTTAACGTAATTACAATTCCTTAGTTAAATAAATTACACTAGAATGTTTGCCAAACATAAATTATATCAACAGAACCGAATCAAGGAAGAAGATTAGAATTGTAATAAAAAATGGAAGTTTACCTCTTCAATTTTTAGTAACCATCACTTAAATATACCGACCGTCTTACTTATAAACGTAAACTATCTATAGTACCTGGTAATCGAGCGTGATTAACGAAAAAGTTTACTTATAAACCGTGACTATCTTTATTAAACCTTTATTTAGTAGACGCCAAGTTTAGATGGGTTGAGAGGTTGTTTAACGCTAGACTAAAGCGTCATACAAATATTTCAAAATGGCGGAACTTTCACATAACTGACGCGTATTTGAGATTGAGGGAATTTTTTTATCCTTATAACGTTTTTACTTGTAATTTTTCATCGCAATCGTGTTTAAATTGACTCAATACGGCACAATGCGGTGTTTGTTTTCATTTTTCGATGACAATTATCCGAAAAATTACATGCATTTATCTCTTTTTTGACATCTGTGAAACTAATGCGGCCATAAGAAAAAAAATAATGACGGTGTATACGTTTATAAGTAAGATTTTTTAATACCGATCTTAAATATTTTAGTCCTGAGTATCTAATTGCGCTTTTAGTAAGCGTTAAACGAAATTTAATAACTAAAACCGCTAGATTATAGAATTTTATACAGAATTTTGTAATCAACCATAGAATTTTGATTCAGAATATGACATTTTATAAATTTTATTGTTTCATCATATTGAGAACCTGCCATTTATGACATAAGCAATAAAAACTCTTCTTTATACAAATTCCAAATAATGATGGAAAGAAAAAGACGCCATTTATGGCAAAAGTGAGATTAGGAAATTTTATGGCAAAATCGAGATTAGAAATTAGAGATAATTTTTTTCATTTGTTTCTCGAGAATCCAACAAAATGGTACATTTAATAATATTTTCGTTAATATATACGGTGGAAGGTCGGAAGATTATATAAGAATTTCAAAAACAGTTGGATAATAAAAAAAAAAACAAATATGAACAGATTTAAGATATTTACTCCAAAATACAGATAATTTTTAAATAATGCATGCAGTAGGTAATTGAGATACATCTAATTATACATATTTTACTCCTCACTACCCCAATAAGATATAGCAGGAAGTTATTAATTCGCAATTTTCATTTTATATTTTAATGCATATAATCAACAAGTATTATGCTGAGATTGTATTCTAAAAGTCGATAATAGACTAAAGTCCTTATTCAATTATTTTCAAATATTACGTATATCTAATACTCGCTTAGACCACATGATATTTTGAAGGATATCTGGTTAATGCTTCTCATTTATTTTAACTGTCAAAACTTAAAATTTGATAAAAAAAATGCTAAAAATGGCACATCGCTTTCATAAACTGTCATTGAAGAATTATCAAGTTTTCATAATGAAATATTTAATAAAAAAATAAGTTAACAAATTCATTTAATGAAAATGCTGAAAATTTTCGGTAGAAAATTTTAATACTTTGAGAAGTGACTTTGGCCACATTCCACTCGCTTTTAATAAAATATATAAACGATGAAATATTGATATTAAAAATAAATAGTAATTAAACTCTATTTACTTTAAAAATATATTAATTTTTACATTCAAGACGGTATTAAAACATACAAAGAACAGTGACTTTCGTATCATTTTTATCGGCAATCTTTTTTTTATTATCAGAGTATTTATCTAAGGGAAATCTCGAATATAATATTGTGATAATTGTATTAAAGATGTCCCTTAGATACTTACAATGTATGTGGATATATCTACATAATATTCATTGCAAAGTTTCAAATTTCATATAAAGATCGGCAACAGATGCCGTTGGGTCGGCACTGTTCCACGCTTGACCCCAAGAGATCATGGACTGTTCTTTTAAAAAATTTAAATATTTTCGATATCGATCGCTATAAAAATTTTATTAACACTCGACAAACACGCCTTTGCTTTAAGATCGGTCCATAGGTCACCGTGTTACCACTAATAACTGTGAATTGATCACCGATTCAATGACAACGCTTTTCAAACTTACAAAAACAAATAAATACATCTTCATTTCATCTCTTCGTCAAAACAGAAAATGAATATTTTATGAGTAAATGCCAAACATCAAAATCAAACAATACAAAGAAAATATATTAGTCCGAGAGATAGCAACGTTTTCGATTAGTATTTTTTTAATGGTTGTTTTTTTTCAATATTTACTTTCTTATACAGCAAGGAATACAGAAAGTGGTTGAGTTTACCAGTGCGCATAATCTTTTTAGGTTAACATTGCAGTTGATGCTCTTTGAGCGAAACGCGTCAGTGGTCAAAATTTTAAATTAGTGGAATAAAGTTAAAAATTTGTGTATTTACTTAATTTTTTTAAGTAATTTTATAATATTGATAATGGAATTCCATCAAGTATTATGAGTCGAAAAATTAGAAATAATTGAAACTTTATATTATTATAAGTGTCGGTTAAAGGTTTGCGTCCATACAGATACAGACGCAGTGGACGGATCGGATTTTTATCGGATCGGCAATATAATGCGCGCTCTCCGTACGACGCCTATGATCAATCAGTGGACGCACTTGTATGAATTCCTATAAAAAGAATACCTATGTACTAAAATCCGTCTGATGCGCAGAGTCCGATCCGTGAACTGCGCTTGTAAGGACGCTATTAGTCTTTATTATAGTTACAAAAAGTAACGCCTCTACTAATGTTTAGTGAAAAACATAATATATACTGATTGATGATCGTATCCCCAAAAAGGTTCTTAATATCAATCCAGAGGGCAGAAGAAGTAGAGGCAGGCCCAAGCTAAGATGGCCGGACGACACAGAAGACGATATAAATGCGATCGGAATAGTAAACTGGAGGAGAGCGGTGAAGGACAGGGACGACTGGAGAAGGATTCTGGAGGAGGCCAGGGCCCACACAGGACTGTAGCGCCAATGATGATGATGATGATGATGAAAGGATTCTATTGCAAAAAGACTTGATATGAAAAATAGTTTATGATAATATGTTAAGTTCCATTGATTTGTAATCGCTAACAAGACTACCATTTTTTTAAGCTCGTCGTAATGGGCAGTGTATAGGATAGAATATTCAAAACCCTCACCGACTCGATGGTGTGACCTTTTCAAGTCGGCTATATGATCTTCAAATACCAAAGTCTTACTATTTGACCAAGAACATCCTTCATAAAGGCAGACCACTAATCGTGTGATTGAGTGTGGCTTCCATCCTGTCATGAAACAAAGGAGAAAGAAAAATAATTCACGTTTTTGTGTGTGCTCTGTATTTGAACCACAATTCAATTGTGAAAAATAAAATAAAAATTAACAACACTTTGAGAGTCTCTGTTGTGATGGGACCATTTTATGTAACAAAATCAATATTCGCTAGACATACGTGTTTTTAATTTATTCGATCCAAATGAGTTAGGTTTTATAAAAAAAATTCAAAACTATGTAATTTATAGGCAGCCTTACCAAATGGAACAAATTCATTCGTTATTCACGTAGTATATAATTCAGATATGTCACATATTCTCTGTTCACGTGCATTCATAATTAAAACCATAATTAATTATAGATGTATTTTAACCGACATCTAGAGAGATGTTTCTAAAAAAATATTTAGCGTTTCATATTCTGAACAACATGTTGTGACCGTTGTAGTTATATGAATATTGATGTAATTTTTGTGAAGGGCAAAATTGATTATAGATGTTTTGGGAGAATCGAATACCTCAACATAGCAATGTCCCATAAATTAAACCACGATGAATTGACTTACAAAAATACAAGATTAGAAATAATGATTATTCAAGTTATACACGACGAAATTTTTATGAGCAAAACGCATTTCGGGATTGCAATGCTTCCAAATAATGATGTACTTACTTAATTGAAACTTTGTCAGTGACAGAATGGTTGGATTAGTATTCCAGTGGACGCGGTTTCGACTCCTGCCTCAACCGAATTCATTCACCTATAGTTTTTAGTTGAAATCTAAGATAATGTTTGTTGTAACAAGGATTTTTTTTTCATTTCCATAAATCTTTATGAATTTTCTGTTCTCAATATTCGTTGTTATATTGCTTTCTCAATAATCATTGTTGACATCAAAAAGCAAAATATGTGAAAATGTCCTATGATTTAAAAGGGAGTACCTACAACATATTAAATCCACATACTCAACAAGTACCTATGTATATAAATATAACCCTATTAAAGAGACTACACATAAATGTAGATAGACGGATTTAGCGATGCGTTCATTAAATGTTTAGATGCATTTTATGATAATCCATTTTTAATTGAAGTCTTTGAATAAGAACACCTCAGTTGATGATGGACAAATTATATTGCCATGGACATAATCAATAATGGTATTATCCCCATTTTATTGGTAATCCCATTCACGTGGTAAACGACATATTATAAACCGGTAATTATTGACAGACTAGAAACCGGGATATTATTGCCCGTTGATTATCTCAAATTGCCCGCCACGAGTTCCGTATATTTATATGCATTGTACAATCGTCACGATGCCAGAAATAGTGAGAAGAGACTAGGAATAATAATAATAATAATAATTTTAATAAAATTAATTCAGTGATTTCAATGGACGAAGAGTGTTTTATCTGGTTAAGTTACGATAATTGCCTATATTTTCTTTCTTGGCCGAGGAAACTAAGGCGAGTATCTTAACGGGAGACATTAAGAAATAATGGTATTGGTTACTCTTGATTAGCTTTTTCGTTATGACACATGGAAAAGGCGAATACCGATCGATTTTGTAAACTAGTTGCATGTAACACATGAGATCCAAATGTTGATGGCGATAGCATGTATAATTGAAGAATGCGTACCAAATTATAAACACTTAAACACAAATTAATAATTATTTTAAGATATTTTGTTTTTTCTATATAAAACGTGTAGGTTTGTATATCAGGATAGAATAGTTTGTGTTTCGGCTTTTTTTTATATTTTTTAAAACTTTGTATATATAAAAATGTTTTTCTTAATTAAAAATGTTTGAGAAATACTGTATCTTTTTAAGAAAACAAATTTGATATTTTATATTTGTCTATATTTATACCAATTTTCAAAGTTCTAGCTTTTATGGTTTTTGAGATATATGGACAAATAAAGTAAAAATTCAAAAGTTGATAACCCCTGACTGAAACAAAAATTCAACATTCTGAGTATAAAAGATTTGTAGGCCTATAACTTTCTATATTTTTTGAAATTTTGGGCTCTGCGAATTGAGCGGATCAAATTTATAAGGACACACACACACAGACACACACATTTAATGCTCTAGTACAAATTCTGAGTAAATCTATAAATGGAACATATGTATATGCTGCGAAGCCTCTAAGTTTATTGACATCAATGTTGGTTAAACCGTGAAAAATATAGACCCTGCATACAAATCTCGCGTATCTTGACTTGATACTTTGTCGATGTTAAGAAAATAAAATTCCCCTGAACAAATCGACAGTTAGATTATTTATTATGTATTTTGATACCCATCTTTGAAGTATAGGTAACTATTTTAGGAGGTGAATTGGAAAAATGTGTGCTAAAATAAGTCATAATCGGATAAGAAGCTAGATAGGTCGGTATTAGTGGCTCAGTTGGTTGGATATGTGTCAAAAGGTCTGGAGTTCGATTCCCGGTGGAGACACAGTTATTAATTGTGTTTTCAGTCTGGATCTGTGAGATGATCAACATCATCGATTCTCCAAAAAATGAAAACTTGTTAATGGGCGCATGTTTAATTCATATTTGATACAGTAGGTACCAGTTAATTGCCAGAGATGCGAAGCAAATTGAAATGCTTCACATCTCGGGCAATTTTACTAGGATATAATGAAATTAAATGTTAAGTGGATATGCACCCCAACTTCAAATCAAATTTCTCATATATTTTATACAGTGTATTTACAATATTTCTTTTTTTAAAAAAATAGTATTTAAAATATTTCTCTAGTTTAAAAATACACAATTTAAAAATTCAGCATGAATATCTATTTATTTTTGTTTAGTTTCTAAAAGATAGAAAATAAACAATGTACAAATAATTTGAGAGCATGTGTTACGCGATACAGAAATGATAGCGTCATACTAGCTATCGGATTTGAGAGCATGTGTTACGCGATACAGAAATTATAGCGTCATACTAGCTATCGGATTTTTACCTTCTTTCCTTACTTTTCCACAAATAAAATCTTACAGATTAATGCTAATAAATAAATCAGTTAAAAATTCATTCTTCAGCTTGTCATGAAGGGGATGATTGATGGTCGTATAGGGGTCAGAAGAAGGCAGCTTTCCAGGCTGCGAAACATCCGGGAATGGACCGGTATGAGAATTGTTGAGGAGCTGTTTCGCACTGCACAGGACAGGGAGGCTTTCTCTATGGTGGTCGTCAACGTCGGGGAGACCTGACATTACACAAGAAGAAGAAAAATGCTTTGATGATTTTGTGATTCTATTGGACGAGCATGTGTTTGTTCCCTAGCTTCAAAGTATTAATTCATTATTTTCAACGTAGTCTCCTTAAACGAACGGATCTGATACTATGTATAGCTAAGAAAATATGAACAATATTTAATTATTGTGCTATTAACTTTAATATTACTTACCTTTTTTAAATCGGAAGACCTACGCGAATACCAAATAATGGTCTATTCATACGGGGAAAAGAATCTATATTTTATTTTGTTATTGTTTTTGTCCCGTAAGAGCTGGTTAATCAAAAATGTTTTTGTTTTTTGTTTTTGTCCCGTAAGAGCTGGTTAATCAAAAATGCAAGAGGCAAAATAACGTTTCAAAATGTTCAGCAATAAGGTTCAATGCCCATTCTGAGTGTAGTTCCAGGGTAGACGACGTGGGTGCGTGGGGATACACGCACGCGGCGTGCTTCATTTTTTTAATGTTTTGCACGCCCGCACACCTTTCGCTGGTTGCCCCACATTGTGAAATATGCCGTAATGTTGTAAATAAATGGAATAGAGTGAAAACACTATTCTATGGCAGTGCATCACAGCAAAAACATTTTAAAGTATATAACTGAAAATATTTAAATAATAAATAAATAAAAAAATAATAAATTTGTAGACGGAATTTTAGTTAATTCTTGGGGAAACTCCATGACGACAGAAAATAAAACGTATCTTTAAGGTTCCATAACGTTTTATTAGAAGTACTGACCGATAGCAAATATTTTAATGTATTATACACAAATACCTACATATGTACATATATATGTAAGCTAAAATTGAATTTATAATCCTGGGGCGATTCAGGAGAAATATAGATTCGGATGTATTGTTATTTCATTATAAGGATCATGGTTATCATTATTTTGGATCCAATTTCAAGAGATGACGGTAGTAACTTCACTTTGTTTTCAAGAAGCCTGTATGGGAATACCGCATAACATAATTATGTACAATTTCAAATTTTTTATTGAGAAGAGAATAAATAAACACAATTAGAGAATGTTTGGAGGCATTCGAATTATGGCTACACAGGAGAGTGCTTCACATACCGTGGACTGATTAAATGAGCGACGCAGAGGCTCTGAGAAGAACTAACGGCAGATGTGTAAAATTTGCAAAGTCTCCTGTCTGGTTCAGATCACGGTGCGGATCTGGCAGAAGGCAGACGACTTGGCTGCGTAACATCCTAGAATGGACTAGAGTGAGGAAGATGAAGGAGTTTGTTTTGGATCGTGCAGGAACGTGATTTGTTTGAGATTTCAAATTATTGATCTCGTGAACCAGTCGATGACAGATAGTTTCTTGATATGTCGCTTTTCCTATACTAAATATATAATAATTCAATATCGTCTATTTTTAACCGACTTTCAAAAACGGAGAAGGTTATTAATTCGACGTGAATTTTTTTAAGTATATTCATCGATTACTTTTTACCACGCTCGATCTTTCGACTGGTCAAGTCTGGTCCGACCGGCGAAATCAAAATCCTCACGATTACCCATGTCATGGATATAATTTTTATATGGATTTCTATAATAATA
The DNA here is from genome assembly GCA_963576475.1 of Molanna angustata. Classification (NCBI taxonomy): domain Eukaryota; kingdom Metazoa; phylum Arthropoda; class Insecta; order Trichoptera; family Molannidae; genus Molanna; species Molanna angustata. The sequence continues at coordinate 27,904,767 of OY754972.1, forward strand.
TCTTTAGATATCATATTAGAACTCCATATGATAATTATCGTATAGGCGAATTGTATGACACATTATATATATATATATATATATATATATATATATATATATATATATATATATATATATATATATATATATATATATATATATATATATATATATATATATATATATATATATATATATATATATATATATATATATATATATATATATATATATATATATATATATATATATATATATATATATATATATATATATATATATATATGTTATATTTGATGTTTTCACGGGTGAAATATGTTATAATATTTTTATCATATTTTTATCGGCCATCTTATACGCTACGAGTCACTTGACGGTGAGCTTTCAGTGTGAGTAGACGTGTGTCGCGCGCGTGCTTTTCGTTAAGTCCTTGAAAATGCCTGGTGATATTCAGGCGAAACGTCGGAAGACAAATGGTCTTAGTCAAGACCTACTGACACGGGAAAACATATATATATATATATATATATATATATATATATATATATATATATATATATATATATATATATATATATATATATATATATATATATATATATATATATATATATATATATATATATATATATATATATATATATATATATATATATATATATATATATATATATATATATATATATATATATATATATATATATATATATATATATATATATATATATATATATATATATATATACTACGTACATATTATACACAATCACGGCATGTACCTTATGGGGTGGGCAGAGAGTACCGAACATTTTTCTATCTTAACACACGTTCATTTTAAAGTCGGTTTTTATACAAGTGTCATATATATAACGTTACTCCCATGTTTAATGCGTAGTATTAATTTTATAAAAGTGATAAATATGATTAGTCAAAAAAAAATATATAGAAAATTCCACTACTTGTGGTTGAAACTTTAGAATATTATGTTAGAAAAATAACGATATAAAGATAATTCCATTAGGAAGTGATGTATGAGTTGACCGATTCGAATAAAAATTGCTGTTAAATTTTATGTTTGGTTTTAATTATTTTGTCGGAATATGAGTATGTACATTAACTTAACGTGACTAAAATAGAGTAAATGTTCGTCATTAGTTTAGTTAAATTTATCAAATGACTAACAAAAGAAATAAAAATAAAGTGATACTTTAGAAATATGAATAATGAATACATTATTTATATTTTATGTTTGAGAGGTTCATTTCATTTGATATAGTTTTTTTGTTTAATAAGGAAATATACTGAATATTTTACTTAAAAAATAGTTTAAAAATAAATAAATTTGAGAATTTAGTTTTATTTACTTGAGTTCCTACCAACCTTTTAGGGTTTTCCTGTGTTTTGTTTTTCAAATGTATAAATCTATCTGATTACTTTTTATAACAAACTTCAACTGAATAACTTAAGAATTATTAAAATGAAATCAATATATAATTATTCCAACTATTTATAAATAAGTGGAATAATTATATATTTTTTTTATTTTTTAATTTTTAAACAGAATTCCACCAAGAATTGTCTGTCAATAAATTAAATATAACTGAAGATGAGGCGATTGTGCGCTGGTCTTGTGACTTCTTTGGAGCCACTTAAGCCTTAAGGTAATATGTAATTATGTATAATTGTTATTAAAAAGACATATATTAAAAATAAAACAGAAATACAAAACCAGAATCACAGCTTATAATTTTATATTGTATTAAAAAACGAAAAAAAATTGAATTACCTGTATTGAGGTAGGTACCTATTGTATAAATGTACACAAAGAAGAAATGTATAATAATATTATTTGTTGTTTATAAATGAGGTACAACAATTTACAAGTAGGTATATAATATATTTATAATAAACAACTGGTTTTATTAACAGCTAAGGAGTGACAAAGCATATTTTCAAAACTGACGAGAACATTGCACAATGAGTCATCTTTTGATATTCAACATACAATTGACATGGATATGTAAAGATCAGATTAATCGGAGATGTTGGAAAATAGGTACGTCCAACTAAAAATATCTGATGAAACAAGTGTGTGAATATGCAAGACATACGATAATCAATTCACAATGATTGGTAGAATCAAAATGAATTGATCAAAAATAGAATAATAAGGAAAACGATTATTTTTCAGACCTCAACTAAATATAATTGTGAAAAAATGCATCTAAAAGAGATCCTTAAGAAAAAATATCATATCCCTTGCATATATCATATCCATATTGTACAATTATCGTTTTTTGCTGTGGGGCACCAGCTTAGAATAGTGCGTCCACTCTATCGCAAGAAAATACAAGAGGCAAAATAACATTTCACATAGATCAGCAATGAACGGAGCCTTTATAAGAGGAATGAGACTGGTGTGTGATGATACACACATGGGTCGTGCTTACTATTATGACAGAATGCACACGCGCACATCTGTCGCTGGTTTCCTCACATCGTGGTATGTATGTATTACATCTACCTTTATTGTTTTTTGCCAGTATTATTATTACTATTATGTACGTGTAAGTGTACCAGGCAAAATAAGTATAGGCAGATCTCCTGCGCGATGGTGTGACCAAATTAAAGAGATGACCGGAAGCGACCGGAGGGCAGAGAGGACTGGAGGCGACTAGTGCTCTCCATTGGCGGCCCCATAGATCACTCTCAGCATTGAGGAAACGAAGAAGAAGAAGAAACACATCCTTGCACCCCTCGTAAGTCCCTAGTTTATTGCCATATGGTAATGCCATCTTCAAGTAAGCATGTAGTTGTTGTTAGACGTTTGACTTTAGCTCCGGAGTTTTGAGTTCAGCTTCAAGCAAAGGAGAAAATTAAAAATACCTACATGATTTCCTATTCGTCAGCTGGGAAGAAACTTCTTAAGTGACTTTTTCATTTAAATTTTACAATTGCTGATATCATTTAAAAAAATGTAGGTATGTCAAGTAAAGATTTACCAATATTGATTATGCCATTGCAAGGCTTCGCTTTGTTGCAAAAGATGTTAATATCTGTTGATTCATAGATGAATAATCAGTTTTAAATTCTCTGTACAATGAATTGTTAAGATACATGTTAATGATACCACAATTATTTTTAAGAAAGTCAGAATACAATGACACGTTGCATGTGTCACAAAAAATATTTGTATGTTTTTAAACATTCTTGCAACGTTTTTGTTCATACTTGCATTTTCCGTAACGAGAGGTCAGAAAACTGCGCTGAAAATGAACAAGAACACGCTGTCATTATATCAATAATGCTGTCACTTAAGACAAATATCAGCGAACCTTTCAATTGTAATATTTCATTGTACTGCAAGCGAAAAGTGTCACTCGATTCTTTTAAATTTTATTTGTTCGATAATGAATATGCACTATTCAAAAATTAACATTGGATCACTAAAGTAATAAAAGGTTCTGCTTACATATATCTTGAGTGAAGAACTGTTTCTTTTAACGCCTTATTAAGGTCACTTTTTTGTATGCAAAAGCAGTCTGTATCGTTGACTAATCGTCTGCTTTTGTGGATCAGTGGACGAAACACTCTTCTTGTGAATGAAAGGTAATTTATGTCGTCCAACTGTCGATTTGTTCAGGAGAACTTTGTTCTCTTAACATATCGACAATGTATCAATCCAGAATACGCGAGAATTGTATGGAGAGGTCTACTTCTTTCACGGCTTTTCCAACTTTGAAGTCAAAAAACACCAACTTAGAGGCTTCGCAGCATATATGTTCCATACACGGATTTACTCAGAATTCGGAGTAGAACATTTCGTGTGTCTGTGTGTCTGTGTGTGTCTGTGTGTGTGTGTGTGTGTGTGTGTGTGTGTCTGTGTGTGTGTGTGTGTCCCTTATAACTTTTGATCCGCTCAATTTACAGAGCCCAATATTTCAGAATATATAAAAAGTTACAGGCCTACAAAACTTTTATACTCGGAATTTTGAATTTTTGTTTCAGTCAGGGGTTATCAACTTTTGAATTTTTATTTTATTTTTCCCTATATCTCAGAAACCATAAAAGCTAGAACGCTGAAAATTGGTATAAACATAGACAAATACAAAATCTCAAATTGGTTTTTTTAAAAAAATTCCAGGATTTCTCAAACATTTTTTATTAAGAAAAATATTTTTTTATGATAAATTTATGAGTTTAACTGCCTATATTTCCAATTTTTTCTTAAAATATCGAAAAAAGCCGAAACATCCCAACTAGAAAATTCAATTTTCTATAAAAAATACTAACATTGTATTAGCACATCTCAAAATTTTTTAACAATTTTTATAAAAATTGAATTTAGTGGCGACATTGCTTCATACAATTTGTATGGAAGTAGCCTACTCACAATATCTAAGAAGACTTAATAATTTGATACTAATCTCCAAACATACACACATACCATCATACTGTTTTCACATTCTGGGTAGGATCAAAGGACTGACCTCCATACTATCCTATCTTGACATACATACCTAGGTACATTTGTTGTATAGAAAACCAAATATCTTAAAATATTAAATAATTTGTATTTATGGGTTTATAGTTTGGTACTTATTCTTCAACTGTACATACTATCACTATCGACAGTTGGATCTCATGTGTTACATGCAACTAGTCACCATGATATTTGAGTTAGTCTAATTCGTTTTATTCCAATCCAGTAATTCGGTAATTCCAGCTGCTACATAAATTTAATGAATTTATGTAGCATCATCGATAATATTAAATCAGATATTCTGATTTTCTGAAAAATTCAATTTCTCAAACATGTCATTTAGCAAGTCTTCAGAATCAAACAATCTCTTCTAATATGAAGCAACAACACCAGGAACTAGATAATAAAGACTCGAAATAATTAACACCGTTTTATGAAATCACAGTTCAAACAAAAAATGTCGAAAATATCATCTCGTCATGTAACTACATACTATCGAACGTGCGATAGTTTTGGTGCGAACCATTTTGAAATTCACAGTCTAAAAATGGTTAGGTATATACAAACATAAAAAATGTCATTGAAACTTCTTGCGAAATGACGTACAACCTACCTATCTATTATTATGTTGGACTTTTATGTTGCCCACGAAAATTATCGAGTGACAATATTTGTACGTTATATTATATTGGAAGCATTCCACGATAACATCGTGTTAACCCATAAATTAATTCCAGTCAAATTATTTGAGTTAATAAAAAAATAAAGTAAAATTCACTTAAAATTCCTTAAATATAAACAAGACATACACTATAAATAGTAGCAAATAAAAGAAAGTCACTAAACATTAAAAATAATCATAAAATATCAAAAAGTACATTATAGAAGGATATTTTTTTTAACAATAAATTCCTGTAGAAGAATTAGCAAGGTTGCTACTTCATCGGGACGGTGAACGATCACTGTCAATACACGTTTTTCATTACGACGAGCTTTTATAGGTTTCCAGGAGCCTTTCAAGGAATATGTAATGTTGACGACAACCGATCTGTAGATTATTTTTATCATATGGAAATATCGGTCCTCAAATCAGTAAATGGTACCTATTTGCAATATTCACCACCATCACCAATCCCAAAAGCTGTAAGAATCTGTATATTGAGATAATAAAGATTAGCGCAAGTATGGTGTTCTGGTAATAAAAAAAATATAATCTATTGTTGATTTATATAATTATTATTGATTTTTATGACTTATTTTCGAATGGAATGCTCTTCAAACACACTCTATTGATCTCGTTCGTGATTTATATTACCAAGTGATCTCAATTTTGTGTAAATATTAGATCGCTGTATTACAAACAAATTTCAACTATTATTATAAACGAGATATCTATTGGTTATTTCTATTATCACCAGTAACCAAACATATTTTTTGTACATTGTATTTGGGTAACTCACGATTTTTTCTAGTTCAAATAATGCTTATTAATTTAAATAATCAAATGCGAATAGAAAGATTCAAAATCTTCAGGAGAATCTGTTAAAACCTATACCTACATAGTTACAATGTTCCTAGTTCTTTAATTTGAAATAATTTAAAATATTACCGATATTTCATAAATTCCAACACCCCAACTAGATAATTTAATTTGCTATAAAAAATATTAACATTGTAGTTATACCTACATCGCAATTTTTTATAAACAATTTTTATAAACTAGTTGCATGTAACACATGAGATCCAACTGTCGATAGCTATAGTATTTATAGTTGAAGAATAAGTACCAAACTATAAACCCATATATCTAAATTATTCAATATTTTAACTCAGTTTAGTTTGTCGATCGACAATTATTCTTGATAGAACTCCATTGTACGTTGATATGTTATAAAAATATAAAAATACTTGGTTATAGTTCTATTGTATTTATTAGATTATTGACGCGTTTCGTGCAAAGCACATCGTCAGAATAATGCTCTACAAGACTGAGACTAGTGGTTATATACAAAATTTACATGACACCACATTTACATTAACCACACGTAAAAGATAACAATAAACCAATAAATACAATATTATTTACCTTTCGAATTTTACTGCTGTCGTTTTAATATTGTTTAATATTGTTTCTCGGGCAACTAACAGGTACTATGTCAAATATTAATTTAACACGCACCCAATAACAAGTTGCCACATTCTGGAGACTTACGATATTAAAAACTGTGTCTCCACCGGGAATCGAACCCGGGACCTTTGGCTCAGCAGTCAGATATCTAACCAACTGAGCCACGAAGGCCTAATGGACAATGGACACAGGGAACTACAACCAGTGACCCAACTACTTTCATTGTGAAATTATTACGAATATAAACCATAGTTTTAATCCAGAAATTGAGTTAAAATTAGCCTGAGCGCTTTCGATGGTTACACCATCATCCTCGTACTTTCATTGTATTAAAACGTAGATTTGTATAGATTCATTTGCATTATATAACTTCTTTTCAACCGTTCAAAAACCAACATTTTTACACACCTGTCATGTAAATTTTGTATATAACCACTAGTCTCAGTCTTGTAGAGCATTATTCTGACGATGTGCTTTGCACGAAACGCGTCAATAATCTAATAAATACAATAGAACTATAATCAAGTATTTTTATATTTTTATAACATATCAATATTTTAAGATATTTTGTTTTCTATACAACACATGTAGGTATTTTTGTCAAGATAGGATAGTATGGAGGTCAGTCCTTTTTTCCAACCCATAATATGAAAAAAGAATGATGGTATGTATGTATGTTTGGAGATGAATTATCAAACTATTAAGTCTTCTTAGATATAGTGTATAATGAATAGGTCACTGAAAATCAAATTGTATGAAGCGATGTCGTCACCAAATTACTTTTCCAACTGTCGATTTTTTTTATTTTATTGCAAATAATATGTTGGTACATAGGTGTATAATCTTTCTTATAATTAATACATTTATATTATAGGTACGTATTACTCCACTGAAAGAGTAAATCTCGTGTTCAGCGGATTTGTTCAAAGAACTTTGTTCTCTCAACATATCGACAATGTTTCAAGCCAGGATAGCCGAGATTGTGTGCAGGGTACATATTTTTCACGGATTTTCCAACTTTGAAGTCAAAGATATTATTTTTCAAAAAGATTCTTTTAGTAGTAATGATGCAATATCAAATCTAAAAAATAATTACGTTGGCAGCAAGGCCCCCTCAATCAAAATCTTGAAGTTTATACAATTTTATAAGTACCTACACAATTCAATCTAACGAATATTTGGCTAAGATTCCGGGCGTCAATACTATTTATTGCTAGTTTCAATATTTATTTCATTATGAATCCATTAGGCAGATGCGTAAATACTTGTATTTTGAATCTAAATGATTATATAGGTACTCCATTAACGTGATAAAAGTTCAATATTATTCCGCGTTAATGGCGTTCAGATAATTTATGTTCAATTTCATGAGGCGAGTAACATTATCAAATCGGTTATGATATACGTGTAAAAATATTCTCGTGCCTTATTTTGTGAGGAATCGAATCATTATTATTACAGTGAGGCTCCGGCTAAGAATAGTCCTTTCACTCAATTCTGAACGTTGCCGTAGTATTCTAAAAAATAAATAAAAAAATCATATCTATTTATTTATTTTATAGAATGCAACAGCAATACAACAAAGATTTATACAAATATTCAGAGATAATTTTTATGTTGCCAATTATAGTATTATAAAATATATTAAGTAGGTACATACACATTTATTAACAATTATGAAAACAAGATGGGAAAGGAGAGAGGTAGGGGGGGGAGTGGGGGGAAGCTCATATTATGATTAGTTTCAATATTTATTTTATTATGAAACTTAAAAAAACATACGTGTCTCAATGTATGAATAATAATAAATTAAAATGAAATATTATTGCTTATGTAAAAAAAGACAAACATGCAAGAAAATATTCCAATATTATGTGTTCAACCATCATTCAATACCTAGGCGACGAAAAACGGCGACACCAGATGCTTCCTTCACACACTCTGGCAAATCTTTGAAAACCTTTGTAATACACACTATAATTTTTGATGCTTACTTTTATAAGGAAATTTACACCAGCACACCTATCGCTGGTTACCCCACACTGTGGGAATATGCAGTGATGGTATGTGTATGCATATATTTTTGTTTGGGAAACCTTTTCAATATACCTTATATGTTTGATTTACGTGTCAGAAATATTATCAAACTACATATCTCAGTTAAAAAAATATTAAAACCGCGAGCTTTTTGTACAAATGTTTATTAATTTACTCTGCATTGTACAGTCAAATTATTGTACATACACTGGCGGGTTTATTATAATGATAAATATACGAAATAATGATTAATATACGAAGTATGGAAGAGTTACAGTATCTTGTAAGTATGGTATATGAAGGATGCATAGAGAACGGACTTAGGATGAATGCTAGCAAATCAAAGACAATGGTGAAAGCAGAACAAAAAAGAGTGAAAGCAGAACAGCGTGTAAAATAAGGGTAGAGAACTAATGGCTCGAGCAAGTCGACGAATATGTATACTTGGGAAGCATATTTCAACGGAATGGACGGCTTGATAAAGAGATCGAAAGAAGAGTTATGGCAGGAAACAGAGTGAATGGAGCACTTAGACCAATTATGAATGACTGCAACATATCAAAGGATGCCAAAGTTGCCATTCATAATGTCATCGTAGTGCCAACCTTGACGTATGCAAGTGAAACCTGGACATGGCAGAAGACGCATGAAAGCAGAATAAATGCAGTTGAAATGAGATCGTTAAGAAGAATTTGCAATAGAACGATGTATGACAGGGTAAGAAATGAGGACATAAGGAAAGAATGTAAGTTGAAGAAAGATGTCATTACTAGAATTAAGGTGAACACATTGAGATGGTTTGGTCACATGGGGAGAAAGAATGAGGAGCGCCTGACGAAGAAAATATACAGAGCGGAAAGGAATGGAATGAGAGGTCGGGGACGCCCAAGAAAGGGATGGAACGACCATGTGAACGATATTCTGAAAGACGGAAATGTTAGAAATGTGAGCAACAGACGAACATGAATGTGGACGAGGCGAGAAATGCGTGCCAGAATAGAAAAATGTGGCGTTTGGTTCTCTCTGCCTACCCCGCAAGGGACATGGCGTGATGGTATGTATGTATGTATGTTAATATACGAATGTACACAACCTAATTATTTATTTGTTAGTTTTTCAAAAAATTCAACTTAATTCTAAAATATAATGGTGAATGTTTTTTAAGCGCATAAAGTGATTTTAGCAATATTTTCAGAATTGCCTATGTCGTGCATTCACAACAATTTGATTTATTTAATTTAATCAATTAGGTATAATAATTTAATATCATTGATCATGACGCGTTTCAGTCAAAGAGCATCTACAGAATGGAAATGGTGAGTTTTTTGAGTAATTTTATATAATTGATGATGGAATTCCACCAAGAATTAACAGTCGGAAAATTAGAAATTATTTAATTTAATTTAAATGAGTTATTTTATTCGACAGATTTCAAAGCAACTTGCTTCTTCGTCAAACTTTTTTCGGTCGTTTGCTATGTTGGTAGGAACTAGATTTATCTTTTCCTTTATACATAGGTCTTCTTTTTCTTCAGATTAATCTAGTACTATAAATATGTCCTGATACACTGAAAAAAAATTGTGACCACCGAACTGGCTACCTGCGTTTTTAGTCAAACCTTTGTAATCAGTAATAAAGGTTAATTAATTTATGACTGTACTGTTTGGTTAAGCGAACAAAATATTTAGTAGCACAAAACGAATTGTTCTGTAGTCACTATAGTTCGGTTAATTTTAATATTTTTTTCAGTGTGTTTTCGGAACCTGCTCTTGGTAGGTGAATGTCCAGCTATCCTTCCATCATATGGGCGGGCTTCCGGGGTGTCTGCTACCAGCAGTACACTCATCTACTCATCAGTTGCTATTCTCACGATTCGGTATGAACTTCTCTCTTTACGTGATCTCTCCAAAAGCAGCGTCTTCTTTAACATCACAGATTCTTTTTATTGTCTATCTCGGAGGGTGACTCGTTCGATGGACAGTAGAGCCTTCATCTCCACGGTATGGGAAGGTCTTTTTCCATTCGTTTGTGTTAACTTACCTGTATACGTATATTTTTAAATAAATCTTTTTTTCCGCGTATTTGAGAAGATGTTTTGATTTCTTTTAATTGCTGAGATACATAAACTTGATCATTTTAAATAATTAATTAGAAACAAACTAATTAAAAATGCATTTTATAAAACCTTCAACGCAGCTATGTAAGTTAACCCCATGTGGTGCAAATATACATAAATGTATAGTTGCCAGACGGTAACGCCGATGTTTTAAGAGCTCGACAAGTGATAGAATGCGATTGACTGTTGTATACAGTTCGATTACAAAGGTCAGGGAAAATGTGACACGAGATTCGCTACACAACGCATGATTTATTGGTTGATACAAATCATAGTGTATCAGGGAATTAAAATTGGTTTGTGCACATGTGATGTCATCCGCATTCTTTCACTTGGCAAGCTCTACAATATTTTCTATACTATCTCTCGTATGTTTGTGTAACAGTTATAGGTATATATATACAATAGACAGAGATATTCAATAAGTAAATACTTGAAAGAAATGAAAAATTATTGCTCTGCACTCTAAAATAGTAAAAGAAATAGGTAAAAATACAAATATCTAATTACCTACAAAAAAGTGCTGAATTGAAAATTATCTAAACTTCATTTAAATGACAAAAACTTTCAAATACTTGTTTTTAGATTTAAAAAAATACTTTTGCCATATATGTAAGGGTCATAAGGGTTGTATATTTTTTTTGTTTATATATATTTTACATGACATTGCTATTTTTTTGTATATATAATACTTTTTTATTTAATGTTTTAGTTGATTTTGAGTCCATATGTAAATCTTTTTTATGTTTGCTTACGTCTATCGTTTTCTTATTTTAGTCTTACTGTAAGTTTTTTTTGCCAAGTGTATAGGTACCTAATTGTTTTTTTTCCTTGTTCTTTATATTTTTATCATTAATATGTGTTTTTATGTATGTATGTATGTAAAAGGCAATTTATGCCGTTTATAAATAAATAATTGAAGTTATATATTCATTCATACGGCATATCTCACATTGTGGGGTTTCGAGCAACAGGTATGCGGGTGTAAATTTCATAACGAAAGGAAGATCGACGCATGCGTGCATCCCCACGCATCAGTCTCGTCTCACCTAAAAGAACAACATTCAGAATGGGTGATAAACCTAATTGCTGAACTATGTGAGATGTTATTTTTTATTTTGTATTTTCGGTTACGAGACACTTGAATACGATGTCAATAGAAATGAGTGGAAGCACTATTCTGAGCCACTGCCTTGAAACAAGACGTTATTATTTTTATTTATTAATCATGTCTCAATACGATACTGCTTTGTGGGACCTTCTATCAAATTTTAATAAATAAAAACATAAAGGTACAATAACTTTGTATTTTGAGTTTGAGAAGATCTCTTCTGATCTCTTCTTACCCCAGATCTCTTCTTACCCCAGCTGATCTCTTCTTACCCAGATAAAGTTTTCTTCTACATTTACGAAATTAATATTGTATTGACCAGTGCCTGACTCACAAGGATTTTATCCCGTGATGAGGAAGGTACTGTATAAAAAATACAATATATGCACATACAAAGAATGAAAAAACATTCATAAAACTGATATACATACATTCACTAATAGTAAACGAAACCGGTTGTAGGTTGTAGTCTTCATAAATAGTGGAATTGATACTAAACACGTTTTTTATTTATTAAATTTTATAAGAAATTTAATTGTAATTCCATCAACAACTGACGATCAAAAAGTTAAATCTAATCAAAACAAAACATCGTAAATACAATAGAAGTCTCCATAGTATACATGCACCACAGAATAAAAGAGCCATAGTATAGGTACATATAATCATCTTCCTTCAAAGCACGAGTATATCTCTTTTTGAAGGAAGTCATATTATAAAGTGTTTTAATTTCTTTTTTGCTATGTATTTTTTTTATGTAAAATATGTCTTTTTGTAATAAATAAAATAAAAAATAAAAATATAATATAGGTACCTATTATTATACCTACTATAAAATGAATAAGAAAGCAGTCAACATCGATTTTGTGTATTTATTGACAAACTTTTTAACATCTCAATAGAGACGAAGTTGGAATATTATAGAAGAACCAGGAACTCAATGCACCTACAGGGCTCACGAAATGTCATCGGCTGGATTACGTGATCACTTTATGCGCTTGCGCAACTTTTACCGATTATGCGTTCTTATTTAGTTCCTTCATCAATGGAATTTTTGAAAGTTTTTTATATTTGAATAATGATTAACAGATCAACTGAAAATAGGATAATATTACTATTGCCATCTATAAACCTTTGGTTTATTTGTAAACAATGATTGCAACAGTCCCTGTATATGCAATTAAAAAAATATTCGAACGATTTTGTGACTAAGGTTCTCTACGTTGTTAATTTATTTATTTTGAACAGATTTTCTACTGTTATAGATGGGTACCAAATATTCTCATTACACGTTCTTAGTTAAAATAAATTGCATATTATGTATTTGTATAAGTTATTTCCTACAGACCTTTCGTTGAGAAGATATGGCCCATTGATTGTCATTAGCAACAACAGACTATATTGTGATTTAAGATCGCATTTTTTACCAGTATCTGCAAGTAGTATTTTCTCTTAGGAATTCAAATATTCACACCGCATCTTTATGAAAAAGTTAGACGCCATTTCAACAGAATATTCATAAGATCTTGAGAATTTCATACCCGTTTATATTCTTGTGGGTAAATTTTATCATTAACGTTTGTTAAAATTATTAAATAACTTCTATCATTTGTTTAACAGTATTCTGAAAATCATAAGTGCAATATGAAAGATCTCTACAAAAAAATATTATAGCCTTGATATTTTTGCAAAGGAAAAAAAGTTGATTGGGATTTTTTTTTCTTTTAGAGTTAGACAGCTGACCAAATGTGACAAGCTACGCTAGCTAGCTACGTCCACCTCCACCCGCTCCGCATATGGGGACTGAAAACGGCCCCTTCAAATCGACCAAATGTGACAAAATACTGTTGGAAAAACAAAAGAGAAATCGGATATTGAAATGGTGGTTAGCGCGTTAGTAATCCAGTGGTCGTGAGTTGGAATCTTGCCACGACCGATTTCGATCACTTATAGTACAAGAATTTATGCTAAGTTTAGGGGATGTATGTGTTTTTTTGTAAAAATAACATATTCATTATTTTAAAAAGAATACTATGTGATTCAAAGAAATTCGTTTACATAAAATTCAGGGATATGGTGTGTAATTCCCTTTACTTTCTCGTGTATCATAATTTTTAATATAATTTCTTCAAGCAACGTTTCAAATACCAAAAAATGGAAATATACACACCATTGGAAAAGGCAGGTTTTGTTAATAATAATAATAATAAAATTGGCTTATTTATATAGCGCCGTTTTTGTGAAACCACCTCAAGGGCGCTTTACACATAAACTTACAATTAAACGCAGAAACTTTTCTTAAATAAATGAGTTCTTAACTGTTTTTTAAAAATTATTTCACTATTCACTGCTCTTATGGTTGGTGGTAAATTGTTCCACTGAATTGGTGCCCTTACAGCAAAAGCACGTTCGCCGAATTTAGTGTAGTGACACCGATTTTTTTCAGTAAAACGTCCAACGGCAGTTGCTGCAGATCTAAGCCGTGTCCTCCGGTTCGTTAACTGCTGCGGTATACATAACTCCGTTATATATAATGGAGCTTTTCCATTGACCGCTTTATGCACCATCCAACAGTTTTTAAATAAATTACGCTCCGGAACACGTAACCAATGCACGTTAACACGTCCGGAACACGTTAACAAATCCACAATACACAACACATTTTATGTCAAAATGTTGTGCGGATTCTGTTTGAATTTTTTTATAATTTTGAATATATTTATTCTTTCTAAATAATTTTGAATACCTACAGGTATTCAAAACAGGTAAATTAAGTAAGGTATTCATTCTTACCATCAAAAAAGGTAAACTTTTAAAGTATAAAAGTTTACCATCTTGATATGGTGATGCTCAACAGTCACCTGACTACTTGAATCAGAAAAAAATATTAGTAGGTACCTACTAAATTAAAGATGATTGGTAACCGGAGGGGTTACCAATCAACAGTAGTTAGTAACCAGAGTGGTTACTATTAAATATAAGTGGTAACCAGAGGGGTTACCAGTAAAGTGAGTGGATATGATTTGAAATAAGAACACAAGGATAGTGGTTGAGAGAGAAGAAGAAAGAATGGTCAAAAGTTACAATGAGTATATTGATCACAATTAAAGTTTGCTTAAAGGTAAATTTACTATTGATGAAATAACTTACAAAGGAACTTTCTCACGATGAGTACGTATAACGATCGAGTGTGTCGAAGTGTCCGATTATTCGTATGGTGAAGAACCATCGTGCTCGCGAGGTCGAGAGATGACCGGTGGTCGAGAGACGAAGTAGGTATCGGCGAGACGGCGTGGTCGAGAACGGCGGCGTGAAGTAACGAATCGAAGTGACGGAAATACGGAAATGAAGTGACGACGTGTAGAGGTGTAGACTTCCTTAAATAGTGCTGCGCTGGGGGTAGCAAGTTCAATGTCCTCGAACATTCTAGACTTATTTATTTGAAGTGTCATACCCAGTTGAGGAGTATTGTCACCAGTTTGACGTTGCGGGCGATGAACTCGGCCTAGCGATAAACAAATGTACTTGCCGTCGCTAGGCGCGCGCTCGAAAGAAATTTCGAGATGTGGTCTGCCACAAAATAATTGTAATAAATTTTCAAGAATGTGTGTATCCTGATAATTGGTATTTTATAAATATTATCAGCATATTATCGATTGCAAATAGGTACATATTTTCCTTCAAAAAGTAAATCATAAAATACTCATTGAACGATGAGATATTGAATTGATACATGTCATGTTGTTAGAGCATTTCTCTCGAGCATTTCTTTCTGTGAAAGAGTTAAATTATTACCAGAGATTGAAGATCTAGGTTTACTTAATTCCTGAGAAGCAATCATTCTCTCAGGTATTTTTTTCAATTCCCTTTTACTTCACCGCTTCCAGTTATAGGCGCCAATGACGACTCAAGAATCAGGAATGCTCAAGATAGAATTATTCTGTGTTATTCTTTATTTTGTAATTATTCCGACACTATTTCAAGCGGTATTTCAATTACTATTAGCTATTTTTTTAAAAGTTATTACTTTAGCCAAAACTAAACTGGTCATTGTTTGAATTGGTTCTCGAGCAATTAACGAATACTATGTACCGAATGGAATACTATGTAACGAATACTATGTCATATATTTATTTAACACGCACCAAAATCCAAGTTGTTACGTTCTGGAGTCTGGGATATTAAACGCCTCACAGATCCACACTGATAACACAATTTAAAACTGTGTACCCATCGGGGATCTAACCCGGGACATTTGGCTCAAGAGTCAGATAACTATCAAGCTGAGGTACGAAAATAGTGTACCTATATTTCATAAATAATAGCAATATTTAATATGGCGGTCAGTTTTCAATATTCTTAAAAGGAGCATCAGAGATTTGCTCTCGTCAAAATTCATACTCGTGAAAGATAAAGATCTATTGTGTGACCTTATAGATAATTAAAGTGCCGGCATTGTTTCATTTAATCTGTATGGCATAATTATTGCACAATACATATTTACGAGGACTCTACCATCAAGCCGTACAGTACATATTCGGGGTAGGGAAAAAGGAATGTCCTCCATACTATTTGTGATAAGGAATTACATAGGTATACTTAGGGGAGTTTATTTTTATTTATAACATAGGTTTTTTCGTATTATTTCACTATATACATAATACCCCCTATTCCGTAACTATTGTAACTAAAATAGGAACGTTCTTAAATTGTGGATTTTAGATTTATGGTCTTATTTCAGCGTTATAAAATATCAGCTTTGACTAAATGGAATAGGAATGTACCTATTTTGGCCGGAACGTTCTTAAAAAGTTACTGAATCAGACGTATAATGAATAATTATGAAAATTATGAAATTTTCATTATTTTCATAATTATTCAAAATACTTCTAATTCAGGAACTTTTTAAGAACATTCCGGTACGTTCCTATACCATTTAGTCCAAGTTGATATTTTATAACGCTGAAATAAGACCGTAAATCTAAAGTCTACAATTTTAGAGCGTTCCTATTTTATTTACTGGGGGTATTATCACCATCGAGAGTTTGTTCTCGTGTGTAACAAACAACTAGTTTAAAATTACTTTTATATACATGCAAGCTGGTACACACAGCATTCGTTTCGACTTTGAGTCGACTTGTCACGGACTGAAAGCAAATCATGAGTGATTTACATGCGAAGGGATAGAGATAGATGATTTAAAAAAAATGTGTTGGTTAGGAATCTTGTTAACAGCGTTTTATTTTCAATAAGTGCAAATAACACCGAGACACAAACGCAAAGGAATCCACGTGCAGTTCGTGCTATTTCCACACACGACACGCGAAATTAAAATATCCACTTTTTGCATTTTCGACACGAGTCGAGTATTGACCAAATATGGAATTTAGTCAACTCGGAAAACAGCGTGCGGTTTCAAAGACAATAATTCGAACTATTCCGATAGCGCATCAATCTGGAAAGTTTTTTTTTATAAATTACCATCTGATGGTAAAATGATCGTGAATCATGCATACATAGGTTCGGCTCTAAAAAAACTGATTTCATCGTATTTTTAAAAGATTCTACGGTACCAACAGGTTCAAATCAAAACAAACCTGTTTTAGGTAGGTATATTTAGTAAGTCCAACGAATTATTTTTAATGTTTTTAAGGATCTCGTAGAAATTTTCTGCAGGTACACTTTAGAGATTTAACATTTCGAGGGTTAAAATGCTATTCATTTGAATAAAGCGCCATATCGCGAATGTATTGCCTTTTTAGGTGAGACGAGACTGGTGTGTGGGCATACACAGATGTGTTGTGCTCCCTTTTATAAGGCAATGCACATCCGCACACCTTTCGCTGGTTACCCCACATTGTGGGATATGCCGTGATGGTATGAATGAATGAATGAAATATGCAATAAATATCGCATACCATCAGGTCGTTTCATTAACGGGGTAATCAGAGAGAACCGAGTGCCACACGTCTATTGAAATATGTCATACATCTACGTCTACTGATGGAAACATTTCTACTGAATTTATAAAATCACCAATATAGTTAAGGCGAGTTCCCGGCAAAAGACCAAAAGGGCGTCCCAAAATACGAAGGAAGAGCTTGGTGGCGGAGGATATGAGGGCATGTAATGTCTCTGAAGACGATGCTCAGGATACAGGAGCAATGTTGGAGCTCAGTAAGGTGAGCTGACCCCACCACCATGTGCGAGAATAGCTAAGGAGGAGAGAGACATGTAAGTTCATTAAAAATATTTATTTTGTTAAGTAATTTACGCCAAGATGTATAATTTATAGTATGTCGGTGTGAAACGGCGGCTTTTTATGTATGATTCAGGTAAAAAAAATATTTACAAAAGTAATCTAAAGTAATAAAGCAATCAAAATGTTAGTGTCTGTGTGTGTGTGTGTGTGTGTGTGTTTGTCTCACGCTTTCTGAAAAACCAAGAGCATCTAAAAATCTAATTTATGTGCGAACATGTACCAGTATACCAGATGCAGTTGTCACGCTAAAAATAATGCGATAAAAATGCTGAATTTTAAAAATATTTCAATAATTATTTTTTTCATAAAAAATTTTCCAAGTCATACCTGTCAAAAAAGTGTACATTTTGCACGCAAATATCTGTTAGTTTAAAAGTTATAAGTACGTATTTACACGAAAAAAATATATTTTCAAGTATAACTAGCGTTTAAGTGAAAAACATGGTGAATATTTTGTATAATTATAATGTATAACTTATTTTTAAAGTAAGCGTTTTGTACATAAACGCCGCCATTTTAATATCTTTTCATACAATGTTTCATTTTCCTACCGAATGAATATGTTCTTGAAAATAATAAACCTTTGAATAAATGTAATTATGAAATAACAAAATGAAACACAAGACATTACAGCAAGTTTAAAGACATATATTGTAAAAATGTGCTTATTATTAGTAAAGATATAGGCATAATCAAATTGCATAATTTGTAGGTAAATAATATTTGATTTTTCTGACAATTTTCATTTTTATGGCATCGAACAAACCAATGTAGGTACCTACATATTCAAAAAGTCTCAAACCATTTGATATTTTTAACGTATTGGAATGGTTACTATGGTAACGGAAAGATTCTGATATTCAAATAAAATTTGTTATGATTAGAATTTCTTTAGAATATTGTTGTAGGTAGGTACCTACCTATTACTATTTACTTACAAATCAACAATATACTGATTTCCTATCGGAAAATTGTATGCGATGTACTCCTAAACCGTTTGTCCGATTACAATGAAACTTTGGTGAATTGTCGAGCGTGTGCCCGGGATGGTTTCTGGATTTAAACTTTTTTATTATTCTTCTTCTTCTTCGTGTATTTGGTCATTTAACCTATGAAGGGGGAGTATCCTGGGAAAAGAAGGTCCGACTGTCCCTCCATCTCTTCGCAGGTCTTCCAGGACGGTTTGTGGATTTTAACTTTTTTCTTCTTCTTCTTCATCGTGTATTTGGTTATTTTACCTATGAAGGTGGACTATACTGGGAGAAGAAGGTCCCATTTTCCGACCATCTCTTCACAGGTTTCTGGGTTAAAACTTTTTTCTTTTTTTTCTTCATCGTGTATTTGGTCATCTTACCTATGAAGATGAACTATCCTGGGAGATGAAGGTCCAATTTGCCTTCCATCTCTTCGCAGGTTTCTGGATTTAAACTATTTTCTTCTTCTTCTTCATCGTCTATTTAGTCATTTTACCTATGAAGGTGGACTAACCTGGGAGAAGAAGGTCCAATTTTCCTTCCATCTCTTCACAGGTTTCTGGATTTAAACTTTTTTCTTCTTCTTCTTCTTCTTCATCGTGTATTTTTGGTCATTTTACCTATGAAGTTGGAGAATCCTCGGAGAAGAAGGTCCAACTGTCCTTCCATCTCTTAGCAGGTCTTCCAAGACGGTTTCTGGATATAAACTTTTTTCTTCTTCTTCTTCTTCATCGTGCATTTGGTAATTTTACCTATGAAGGTGGACTATCCTGGGAGAAGAAGGTCCAATTTTCCTTCCATATCTTCGCAGGTATCTGGATTTGAACTTTTTTCTTCTTCTTCTTCGTGTATTTTGTCATTTTACCTATGAAGGTGGAGTATCCTGGGAGAAGAAGGTCCAATTTTCCTTCCATATCTTCGCAGGTATCTGGATTTGAACTTTTTTCTTCTTCTTCTTCGTGTATTTAGTCATTTTACCTATGAAGGTGGAGTATCCTGGGAAAAGAAGGTATTTTCATCTCTTCGCGGTTCCTCCAGGATGGTTTCTGGATTTAAACTTTTCTTAACCGACTGAAGAGACGGGATGTAAATAATGAAGGGAAGGGACGTAATGAGGAATTGAAGGGACGGGAGGTACTGAAGGGCCTGAAGGGACGGGAGGTACTGAAGGGTCTGAAGCGACGGGAGGTACTGAAGGGTCTGAAGCGACGGGTCTTTTTCTTTTTCATAATTTTATGTAGACCTTTAGGACAGTTTTTATACAAACTATTTCCTATAGTCTAATTCATCTTCTTCTTCTTTTATGTATACATTTGGGTCAGTTTTTATAAAAATTATTTCCTATAGTCTAATTATTCTTCTTCTTCATTTACGTAGACTTTTGGGAGAGTTTTAATACAAACTATTTCCAATAGTCTTATTAATTTCTTTTTCTTTTATGTAGACCAAGGGTGAGTTTTTATACAAACTTTTTCTATAGTTTAATTATTATTCTTTTATATAGACCTTTGAATCAGTTTTTATATTAACTATTTCCTATAGTCTTATTCATCATCTTTTATGTAGACCTTTGGTCAGTTTTTATACAAACAATTTCCAATAGTCTAATTCATCTTCTTCTTCTTTTATGTATACATTTGGGTCAGTTTTTATAAAAATTATTTCCTATAGTCTAATTATTCTTCTTCTTCATTTACGTAGACTTTTGGGAGAGTTTTAATACAAACTATTTCCAATAGTCTTATTAATTTCTTTTTCTTTTATGTAGACCAAGGGTGAGTTTTTATACAAACTTTTTCTATAGTTTAATTATTATTCTTTTATATAGACCTTTGAATCAGTTTTTATATTAACTATTTCCTATAGTCTTATTCATCATCTTTTATGTAGACCTTTGGTCAGTTTTTATACAAACAATTTCCAATAGTCTAATTCTTCTACTTCTTCTTTTTTGTAGACCTTTGGGTGAGCTTTTATACATACTCCTATTGCCTAATTCATCTTTTTTTATGTTGATCTTACTTATGTAGTCAGTTTTTACACAAACTATTTCCTTTAGTCTTTTTCTTCGTTTTCTTATTTTATGTAGAACTTGGGTGAATTTTATACAAACTATTTCCTATAGATTAATCTTCTTCTTCTTTTATGAAGACCTTTTGGTTTGTTTTCATACAATCTATTTCCAATAGTCTTATTCTTCTATTTTATGTATTTTAACTTATTTTACGTAGACTATTGGGATAGTTTTTTATACAAACTATTTCGTATAGTCTTATACTTATCCTTCTCTTTTTTATTTAGACTTTTGGGTTAGTTTTAAGTCTAATAGTCTATTGTGCAGAAATATTTTTAACGATATGCATACTTGATGAAAATACATATGTAAAAACGAATGGATTGTGGGATGTGACGATGTAACCTGCACTAAAATCTTTTCAATACTTTTGTTTAATCAAATTTAAACCATTTACATATATCATCCTATTTTGAATAATTTTCAACACCTACGCATTTGATTTAGTTGACAATATTTAAAGAATGGGGGTTGTGGCCATTACTGAACTCTTCACAACGTTTATATTCAAATTAAAAACTACTTACCATAGTTTAAGTCTTCTTCTTCTTCGTTAATGTAGACTTTTGTGTCAATTTTAAGTCTATTAGTCTTATTGTGCAAAAATATAATGCACACTCGATGCAAAAATATAAAAACGAATATTATGATGTGACCAACACTAGATCTTTTCAGTACATTTGTTTAATCAAATTTTAACCACATCCCAACATCCAAAATTACTAAATTTTCAATAGGTAAATATTAAAATTTATTTCGATGATAATATTTAAAAATGGGGGTTGTGGCCAAACCAATCTCTTTACAACGTTGATAAACAGTCATATTTTAAACCATTTCGCATAGTCCATGCGTGCAGAAATTTTGTATATTATACTTCATTCACACTTTATAAAAAATAATGGGTTGTGGCCATCACTTGAACATTTTACAATCAAATTCAATCATATTTCAAACCACTTTTCATAGTCCGATTTTGCAAAATAATTGGGTGACAATATTATAAAAACGATTGCTTTTTCCTTCACAATATTACATTCTTGGCCAACGGCGGGACATAAAAGCTAGTACAGAATAATGTAACAAATTTTGAATGTTTCGGCGTAGTATGAAGCGGTACATCGCACATTGCTTTCAGTAAGTGTCAAAGCAAACAGAAATTGTATTCATTATAGAGGAATACTTCTGAAATGTTAGTAAAATAAAAATTCCTTCCTACTCATCTTTTCCAGTATAATTTGTGTATAATAAATCATCTAGTATGTCTGTCTTGCAAAATACAAAACACAAATGGAAAAAAATAACGGAAAATAAAAATAAAACAAAAAAAATATTGTTACCTACTGAATTTCAAATCATCGTTTATTTTGGATACAATATACTTCGTCTATCTATGGAAAATTATTTTCATTTCTGAAACATATTTATTTTGAAGTAAGTTTCTACTATATGTAGGTATGTTTTTAGGTATGAATGTTTTTAGATAAGTGGGTACTATTTTATTTGTTGTTAATGTAAATCGCTAGATAATAAGTCTAAACATATGTTTATACCTACAGTTTCGATGGTCTTAAAGAGCTGCCATCGCAAATCGACGTCATATGACAGTCAAAAATATTATAAATATGCGTTGATAGTATTGATGACAGCGGGGTGTACATAATATTGTAAGTACTGAAGAATGGCGGAGCTCGCGGAAGTACCTGGAAATCCAGTAGAAGCTCGTTCGCCATTGGTCATTGGATCAGCGCATTGCTTATCCCGGCGAAAGATAGAGACTCCATAATTAATCAAAATGTAGTTTAATATTAAATATATTTTGAATCGAATGGCGCTAACACCGAAGATGATGATTTCGATGCAATTTGCCTGTATGGCATTTGATTTCTGCAAGCGTTACTAAAACGTTTTTTTTAGTAAAATGTTACTAATCTACATAGAATTATAATATACTATTATTCTATGCTAATCTATTGTCAACGGATTTTTATACATTGAAAAATATGGGAATATGATTTATGTTATTATGTGTCTCCATAGCAATCCATTTGACATGAAATCCATTTTCAACCATTTTCATACGCTTATGAAATAATTATTTGATTGACGTATCTTCATGTTTTATTTCAAAACAAATTGGTTCTTATTGATTTTTAATACTATGTATTTGCATCCTCTCTGATACGAACTACGCGAAATATAATGTATTTATATCACTTGAAGGTAAATAAAAATATAATTCGTATGGAATGTGGAGTGCTTTCATAGATACAATTCGAGTGTTGTGGGAATAGCGTGTAAGATGTTGAGAGGAATATGTTAAGATCATGTCAAGTATTGGTTCAAAACAAAACATGAGGGCTTGTCCTATAGAAACATTTTCGATGGGATCGAATCTGAAGTTTCTAAACACATCCAAAAGTATGGGTCGAGCAGTAGAAATACAACTATAATAATTTGGATCGTAGAGATATTTTTTGATACAACAAGAAGTGTTGAATATATTATCTTTCAAGAACAATGTGTCAAATATAATGATGAACGCGAATCTCTTCAAGTTTCAAGTAATAATATGACATGGCATTTTACAAACTTATCGGTTATAGATGAAGTTGTTAAGAACAATACGTTTGTATGTGAATGTATCATTTTATTTATGTCACATACCTACCTATCTTTGTTCAAACGTGTACCTACATAGGTGCTTGAACATTGTTTGTTAGAAAATGTAGATTGATGCCTTGTCATAATTTTGGAGAACGTGATTTCCCTACATATATATTTCCAGATACCAGTCAGACCCTGGTCTCCAGCATAAATCGTCTCCACCCACCCCCCGACTATCAACTATCAGTCTTCCCCAATTGGTCAGCTCCAGTATTATTAAAAGAGCATTATCACTGTAAACTATATAAAAGAGGTTTGTATAATAAGAAATATAATGTGAAAAAGTACAAACTGGTTCATTATAGGTAATTATAAGAGAATATAAATAATACCTTGTAAGATTAATTTCAGATGTATGAAGCAATTTTTTTAACAGGTTAGTTTAAAGATATTTAAATGGCATGGTGAAGCAACTCGTCATGTAAATGTTAGAAAAAAAAATCTTAACGCATTGCCCGTATAAGATGACATGGGA
The DNA here is from genome assembly GCA_963576475.1 of Molanna angustata. Taxonomy (NCBI): domain Eukaryota; kingdom Metazoa; phylum Arthropoda; class Insecta; order Trichoptera; family Molannidae; genus Molanna; species Molanna angustata. Next base: position 27,929,076 of record OY754972.1, read on the forward strand.
ATAGAGATAAACAACAGTAGAAGATGCACAATGCGCCACAAGGCACAACCAAACGTTAGAATATATAAACTCTTCTGTGTGTAATGAAACTGACCGCACGGTATCTGATCTCGTTGTATGGTCCTCTAAGACTCCTCAGCCTCTATAGTTAGATTGCGTCGATAAGGTAGTGTACATTTATTTGCATGTGTGGCATACTGGCCAATAAAGACTGCCGCCTTTAGTGAATATCAATGGTTTCCAATATTGTTTCAATCACTTACCTACTTACTTACTAACAAAGTGTATTATTTGTGGTTGAAGTGACTATGGCCCGGTATTACAGACGGCCCTCAACTCATGAAGTATGTTAAACTCAAGATTAATGTTAAGGGGAGATTGAATCCATTTCCGTATTACAGTGCAATATGACATGTCAGTTACTAAATCTTCAATTATAGACATATTTTACTTTTTCTGTGGTTGTTATCTGTCAAATTTTAAATAACCTCAAACAATACGAACTACAAAACGGGACGCTACGACTTGAAATACTATGTTTTATTATCCAACATGGTAAATTTAATTTTTTCACCAAAATAATGCTTTTAAATTCCCATGTTCGTTTCAATATGGCTGTCAGTTTGTTTTGTTGTGTGGCACCACCGTCGATACAATTAACGCCTCTAGTGATAGAACACTGAAACTACACTCGTTGCCTAGCAACGAGTTAAGAAATGACAGTTGACTCACCGTTAAGTACTTAATCCGCCAGAAACGTTGAGTTAAATATTTGTCGTTTAAGTGACGTATTTGAGGGAAGAATAGGCCTAAACGGACACTAATACGCTATATTTATGTAAAACTTGAGTTTAGCTCTTAAACTGAGACTGTAACGGCCCGATATGTAGATGGTTCACTTATTTCAAAACCACATGGTCAATGATCGATTCAGGTGTAATAATGCTTCTGATTATTGATATATGTTGTTATAATAAAATTGATGTAGTACATTAAAAATTCTATTACATATAAATAATAAATATATCGGGCCAATGAGATTTCCTCTTTCATTGAATTATTTGGACTCAGTATTGAATTCTGAATTTTGACCGTCTTCCAATACAATCTGATGTTTTTGTTTTTAAATGGACTATAGTAGGTATGTTTGAATGGAAAAAAAATCCATTATGTTGTGTAAATTTATGAACCCATAAGTCTATTTCTTCTTGCAAGTGTTTTTTTTTAATAATATTTATTTTAGTTTCATTTTATTATTGAGTAAGTAACCTTAAAGGGCTTAAATCAACATCTGTGAATTTAGTAGATACTAACGTGGAATATAAAAATTAGACGCCTGAAAACAAAAATGACGAGGATAAGTGAATTTATTCGAAAAGAATTGAAGTATTGAATTAGATAGAAATAAGATTTCAAAATTAGTTGAATTTGTAACTCTTCCTGAATAGTAGTATAAAATAACTTGTTATAAGCTGTGTAAATTGAAAAAACCAATACTTGGGTAAAGTTTGAGAGTAACAGTTTCTACAAATTCCATTCTGTCAGTGTGAAGATTCGCCGACAATGGTAGAACAGTCCAGCTCGTAAATCTTTCGCACCGTTGAGGTCTCTTGTCATCTGTACCTTGTATGCCATTGCGTGGATCTGAACCATGCAAGGGTCCAGCGAAAGGTGATATTGCCTGAAGCGGTCTAAGCTCTGAAGATTTCTCCATATTGTTAATCAATTCAAATTGTTCAATCAATAAGTAGTGCTCATCATGCCCTACCAAATTCTATAATTGTTCTTTAAACTAAAATATTTCTGAGATCTTAAAGTGTACAAAAAGATCAGTTTTTTTATTGTTTTCCAAATCAGTTCAAAATATTTTTTTTGCACATCATTAAATAATTGATACAACAATTTAGGGATTGGTCTGTTAATATATTTTTTTTGTATAATTTGTTAGCTTATTCACTAAATTATCACAAGACTTAGTACCTATATCCATGAGAGACTATTTACTTAGTATGTACATTATATTTTACATAACATTAAATATTGAAACACTATGTTATATGTTTTGATAATCTTCTGACAAGACGAAATAGCTGTCTGTGCCTTTAGGTATATATTTATTTTATTTGTTTTATTTATTTTATCTATTTTATTTATTTTATTTATTTTATTTATTTTATTTATTTCATTTATTTTATTTATTTTATTTATTTTATATATTTTATTTATTTTATTTATTTTATTTATTTTATTTATTTTATTTATTTTATTTATTTTATTTATTTTATTTATTTTGTTTATATTATTTATTTTATTTTGTTATTTATTTTATTTATATTATTACTTTAATTTATATTTATTTATTCATTTATTTTATTTCAAAGTCCTTTTTGAATGTAAAATAATTTCTGATGTAGGTGGAAATGAAGTTGATGCAGTTAGAAAATAAATTTATATTAATATGGTGTTTTAATTTCAAATAAATGCTATTTGTAAAATAATATTTAGCTATGGAAAAAGCAAATATATTTTCGTTGAAAAATGGTAATATTTCGAAATTGTAATTAATTAAACTGCGGGTAATGTAGGAATTATATTTCTGTGACACCGACCCAAAGGGTATCGGAGGCATTCATCATATTAGGTAGTACACCACTATACATCGCGTGAGCTTTATAGATATGAATGCATTGCCAACACATAGCTCATTCGTAGTATTAAAATATGAATTACATAAACGAGTACCAAACAAGGAATTTTGTTTTGTTGTAGGTAACATTATAGGTACAGAGTGATTATTCTGTTAATATTGTGAAAGGGTAATGTTTTTACAAAATATGTAGAACCATCTTATCAATAACATTATACTTTATAAAAAAAATATTGTTCAAGAAAATAACTTAGGTAATATTATTAAAAAAAACGACCCATTAATGACGAACTAAAAAGCCACAGTGCCACGATAAAACAGTAGTTTTTGTCACAAGATGGGTTTTATATTCAATATTTTATAAATATGTAATATAACTTACATATTATGTTTGTGACTTGGGTTACTGAATTACTCATTTATAGAAGAATGTGAAAGATTTAAAATATCTTTGTTTGCCTAATGAAAATCAAGTTAAAGAAAAGAAAACAAGAAAACACGTAGTTACAAATTAAGATAGATTTTTAACTATTTTCACATTTTTGCAATAAATTGTATGTACGGTTCGATTAGTGATGCATTTGTCAGTGATTTGCATTATTCTTAATCAGTGAATTATATTTCACACCCTGAAGACACATCGAAATCGTACGAAAGCAGATCACTAAAAATAATTTGTAATAGAACAATGTATGACAGTGTAAGAAATGAAGACACAAGGAAATAATGTAAGATGAAGAAAGATATAGGTTATTAATAGAATGAAAGTAAACATATTAAGAATAGAATCATGAACTGCCTAACGAAGAAAATATACAAAACTGACAGGAACGGAATAAGAGGTCGAGGGAGCCCAAGAAAAGGATGGCTCGACCACGTGAACGATATTCTGAAAGACGGGAATGCAATAAGTATGAACAACAGACGAATATGTATAAGATAATTATTCATGAATGTTGACGAGGCGATTAATGTGTGCCAATACAGAAAAATATGACATTCGGTTTTCTGCCTACCCCGCGAGAAACATGGCGTGATGGTATAAATGTATTCGAAACTAAATATCGCCCTGATTTTTTTTTACACAAATCAAAATGGTGTTATCCAAAATCTTTTAAAAGGCGAAGTAATTTATATGCAATTGAATTAAGGATTATTTTGGCATTGGAGCTGGATGAGACCACACTGTATGTCAGGATATATGGAACTACAGCACAGAATCAGTGTCAACAGCGGATTTATATGTAAGCTACCTTCCAAAGTAGTTACCTTCCTACATACCCTTTAGAAGTGTTTGTTCTTCTGTTCGTGAGATTTTATGAAAGCACGAGGACCGTGTAGTTTCAACGTATATTGAAATATTCAATGTTTGAATGACACGTCAAGAGCTTTAATAGGATATAAATAAAATTATATTCATTTCAGTCGTCATAATCGGACGACAAAATGATTGTTATTAACGAACGTTTCATCGTTATTATTTGGATGCAGATGACACAATGATTTCAGAAATCCGTTGTTTGTAGGATAATTAATTATTAATATAATATGAAATAATTTTTGTTCCTACAATTTTCTACTGTCATCGTTATCAGGATTCGCGTAAAAGCCGGGTAATTGAAAATACACGTGACAAAATAATACTTCACATTGATCAGAAATGAGGTTCATCACCCATTCTGAATATTTTAGTTTTAGGTAAAACGAAACCGGATTGCGAGGATTACACGCATGGGTTGTGTTTTCTTTTATAAGGCAATGCTCACTGCTCACGTATCGCAGATTACTCCATATTGTGAGATATGTCCTGATAGTCCACGGAATTAAAAAAAAAAGCTCGACAGTCCTGAGAGGGCCTTGGCTGAATCAGTCACAAACTTGATAATTTCCCCAAGTGTGGAAAATCACTTGATTAAACCATTGACACAAACTTGATAATTTCACCAAGTATGGAAAATCACCAGATAAAACCATTGAGTGAAACAAATAAATAATTGATTTGCAAAATATGATGTCGCTTCAGATCTGAAGGCTGAAGTAGGAATGACAGATAATTTTTTAACAGATTTTTAATTATCTCAATAGAGACGAAGTTGGAATATTTATTGTAGGAGAACCGGGAAATCAAGGCACCTACAGGGCTTACGACCTGTCATCGGCTGGTTTACGTGATCACTTTATGCGCTTGCGCAACGTTCACCAATTATGCCTTTTTAATGAGATCCCTATCAATTCAATTTTGAAACTTCTATATATTGTAATACTGAAATTCTTTTCGCTTGAAAATAGGGAATTTTTACTACAGCCATCTATGGGTGAAATTATGAACACCAATATTATTGCGCATATGCAATAATAAAAATATATTCAATGACAGATAACGTGGAAAGAAAATTTGCCTATCCTTGGTGCTAGGAACGATCGTCCTGTCAAAGGAAGTAAGGCTTTTGGAACTAATCAGAAATATGATTTAATAAAAAAATTAATTGGCACTGGGATACTGAACGGGTTGATAAATCTTTTTAAAAATACTACATATTATATACATGGGTACAAGCGGGAAAAATAAAAATACTCTATTAATTTAAAATAAGTATTAAAATTATTTCACGTGATTTATATATGAGTCAATTGACCATAAGACCTTGTATGGTAAATAACAATGTGTAAACGTATGTAGAATTATATACCTAAGTGGTTTGTGCATAAATAATGAATGACTAGGAAGATATATGTATTATGTAATACGTTTTATTAAATAATCTATTATAATATTGGCATTTCAACTCTATGTAGGAGAAGAAGTTTCAGTTAGTTGTGAACAATAATGAAGTATATTTATTTGGATTTTTTTAAATAATAAAACAGAAGTAGACAAAATAATAAAATCCAAAATAAAATAAATTAGATTTATTAAGTTTTTCAGTTAAGAGTTAAATAAAATTAATACTTAAATAAATTATAGATACGTTCTACCAACATTGTTCACGAGAATTACTATTTCAGTGGAGTAATACATACTGTAATGAAATGATATCAATGTTTTATTTTTAAGGTATTTCAATCATGTACTTACTGTTTTTTAATTTGCAATTAAAAAAATAATAGGTACTTATCTCCTCAATACAATATATCTGATAGATTTAAATAACATATCTTGTTAAACTTCATATAATTATGAATCTACATAATATTGAAAATAGATAAAATGAACTATGAAAATAGATTTTGTATGCACGCTTTACACTAAATAATTAAGGTACACTAGTCCTATATCACAGTTGGATACCTGTAATTTCAAACGTATCGAATTTACATACATACGTTTGACCTTTTTTATTATTTATTGATATCGGACATCTAATACTATATCTTCCATCCTCGTTATGGTAAAGATCTGACTTGGTTTCACACACATATTTAATAATATGGTTCACACCTTACCATACAATAACATTGAAAAATTGTGAATACAAAAAATATGATCGTCGATGAAGCGAAACATGACCTACATATATTTAGAAGTAAATAAACTTTTGCGATCAATAATAATAACGTAACTCTGTATAAATGTAGTCAATAAGCGCGATACAATAGGCTTGCTTACAATAATTGTCGTTAAAACAGTGGATGTTAATAATCATGAAACTGTTTTCTGGGTTTGATCCCCAGCAGAAGAGAATTAATATCCCACGCAAATATTGCTTGTCTGGGCTGGAAACGATGGTTATTTTGAAGAAATTGACATATGGCATTCACTCGCCACTTGCGCAGGGTGCAAGGAAGAGTTTATTATTATTAATAATAATTTATAAAAATATAGATACAATAACAAATAATTAAGAAACATATTATATGTGGGAGAGCCAAATACAGTATATTAGTATTTTTATACTTTTTATTGTGATGAATGTATACCTAAATACATCAGTACTTTTTATCTCTAACATGACTTTTTATAGGATTTGTAAGCAATAACCTGGAGAATTCCAGCGTGATTTTTACGACTGGAACTACCTCACAGTCCTCACACCTAAAGTTGAATCAAATGACTTGTTGATTATGTAGCATAATAAAAAAATAAGATATTATTGTTTTCAAACCAATTAACTTATCTGTGTGCAAATTTAAGTGTAGATTTACAAATCTTTTTATAGAATCATAACAAACCACTATGCTGCAGATGTCAAACAAATCAAATAATATTTTGGAATATCTGGTTCATCTTTGATTGTATTGTTTGAATATTTTATTTGTGTCTTAGAGCACCCGCATTATTTTTATCTAAAATATATCGTTTTTATCTGATAAAATGGTTCAGGTTATAAACAACGGCAATAAACACAATAGAATTAAAAAAAATATATACGACGTTAGTAAGTCAACAACATGAGTTTAAAATAGAAGAAGGCATTTTTTACTATCAATGTAGATAAACAATTTTTTTTTATAATAATAATGAATTGGCTGAATAATAAACAGTACATAAAGTCATTGAAATTATTTATTTATTTATTTCAATATTTTTGTACATATAATATAAGTCCACTGGCGGGCTTATTGCCTAATGGCAATTTCTTCGAACCAACCATAAAATTATAAAACCATAAGTATACCAAAAGTATAAAATTTGGTTAATTTTGTCCCAAAAATATTTAACGTTTGAGATGTAAAAGGGTTGAAGTAGAATTTTTTTCTTAAACAATAAGAACATAGGTAAAAAATGTTTATTTTCAACTTTTACAGTATTCAGATTAGTAAACAAATTATAGATTTCTGTAATCAATATCTCGCTGTAGGGGCGGGGCTGTTAAATAATAGCACGATAAAACCAAATCTTAAAGCGTGATGAACAACACAATTTCCTGTTTATTTGATCGCCACAGTTACCAATATAATTATTATTATTTATTTGAATTTTTTCTTCGTTAAAAATAAAACGGTACAAATGAGGATTTAATTTAAATGATGAACAAATGTTAAAAGGTCAACAATAATAGATATGGAATGCTTGGGACGATATATAAATATCATTTGTTTGACCGTTCACAAATACCTAAACAACATGGACCAATGGACAAAAAATCAACTGAAAAAACTAACAACTTAAATTGGACCAAATAAAGAAGAAAAAATCTTCATGAATAATGACACAAAGAACATCCTTAGTGTTTTTACTTCCAATCAAATATTATGCATAATTTATTTATATAATTTATGTACATGTGTACAAAGGCAGGTTTATTGCCATAAGGCAATTTCTTCCAACCAACCCGAGCAACGTGAAGTCTCTAAGTTAAATTGGTACAATACTAATTTATTGAGAAATAAATAGATAAAAAATAACATAAAAGAGTAAGAAATATAAAAAAATACAAAGAGAAAAAAAAATGAAGAGAGTTTAAAAAAAAAAGAATAATAAAAATAACACTGATCATAGCAATGAGGAAAAGGAGGTTACGGAAGGATATAGAAGGAATTCAGGAACTATTTGACAAATAAAGTTTCACTGTATGCGCTTGCGCAACGATCACCAATTAGGCCTTCTTATTTTATAATCAATCCATTTTTTTAACGTTCTTTAAATTTGAAAATTTGTTCGTTTGAAAATAAGCTGAAACACAATCGCCATCTATGAAGTGACGAATGAACATTTTTTTGTAACGCGTTGTATTGAGAAATTGGTTTATAAACAATTAAAGAAACATTCCTTATACATGAGGTGACGAACAGATGTCACCCCTGAACCGATACCGAATATAAGTTAATATTTGCCTTATTTACTTGGCTGTACCAAATATTTTTATAGTTTATTTTTTATATTTATTTTTATACGCAAACTTTGGATTTTTTGCCCTGTCAGAAGTCAATGATTTTTTAAGACAAACATCTCACTATCGAGATATTAAGAAATTCTCATAAAAAAATCAATATTTGCGATTATGCAACTATAAAAGTATTCGATTTCGAATGAATATTCTAACGTTTTGAAATTCGAGGATGAAAAGAAACAATATAGTAATGAAAAAACCAATTATTAAAAATTTATTCAAATATTTAAAGGTAAACTTTTTTCAGAGCTCATTTGGGGAGGAACAAAATGAGCTAAAGGAAATGTCTCTTATATACAACCCATTGGAAACAGGTGGCAGAGCGGTTAGCACGCTGGCTTAGTAATCTAGTGATGGTGAGTTCGAACCCCACCCTGCCTCGAACGATTTCGTTCACCTATAGCACAAGTATTTATACTTAATTTGGGTAATGAATAAATATAATACAACAGGCAAATTAACATCTCACAAAGTTCAGCTATGAGGTGAAAAGAGACTATTGTGTGGGCAAACACGCATGTGTCGTGCTTCCTTTTACTAGGTAATGTAGGTACACTGGGACACCTGTCACTAGTTATTCTATATTGTGGGATATTCTGCGATCGTATGCATCAAGTTGTATACCTAATATGGTTTGTTTAACAATTACATATTCGTTTTCATATTAATTACATATATGTATGCATTAAAAGTACACATAATATTTCACATATCTGGGTTCCAACATATGTGACACCGGTGGTTGTGAAGCGGGAGTGAAAAGACGCATTGCCATGGCAAAGGGAGCACTGGGAAAGCTCACAAGAGTATGGATGGACAGGACCATCACGAAAAACATCAGGGCTTTAATATTCTCGATGTTCCTGTATGGTGTGGAAACATGGACACTTAGGGAGTCTGAGCGAAAGAGGATTGATGATTTCGAAATGTGGTGCTGGAGGCGTATGTTGCGCATCCCATGGACAGCCAGAAGAACGAATGTGTCAATTCTAGACGAGCTGAAGATCGAGGATCGTCTATCGAAGATATGTTACAGACGTATCCTTCAATTCTTTGGACACATTGCCAGAAGGGAACCAGACTGCCTCGAGAAGCTTGATGTGATGGGCAGCGTGGAAGGACGGAGATCTCGTGGTCGCTCACCGACCACATGGAGCGATTTGGTTAAGTTCACAATGGGGTCTTCGGTGACTGGTGCTCTGCTTTCAGCCCAAAGCAGATTGGCATAGAGGCGGGCCATGCGTGAGGCGACGGACTGCAGCCGCTATCCTCAGTCATGAGGAAAAGGACGAATATATATTAAAAATACATCACTTTCCCCTTGATTGGTGATTATTATACATAGATAGGAGGAAAATAATACAAGCTGCTGTACCTGACTATCCAAGGGAAATAGAGTAAGTAGAGAAGATATGTTGGCAAAAATCTAATTAAATCCTGGCTCCGCAACATACGATCCGAGGCAGGCGCAGTTCCGAGTTCAGGTGCTGTCCGGGTTAAAGATAGGTACTTACACCTGACCAGACACGTCACTTAAAGAAGCTACATGGATAGGTACAGCTTCTCATACATATTTTGTTATTCTTACAATTATTATACTTACATAATAATATATGACTTTCTCCGTTTACAGAACGGGCCATTTTATCTGTCGTCTGAACATTAATATGACATGCGATCATCTAAGTTTGGATCAAGAAACAATAAAACGCAAGGTTTATATCTAACGATTATCTTTCAAATCGTCATTATGTATGTATAATGTGTTGTATTTTGAAACCACGATGATCCACTTGAATTTTCTAAAGAATTTCGTCTCCCGTGTGATGAACAATGGCTCTCATTCATACAACATGTTTAATTAATTATAATGATAATTTATGCTATATACAAGTTGTAAATTGGAAAGTTTATTTTTGTTATGACATTATTTTGACGTGTGATGCTTTTATTATTTGTGTGAATTTATTTCAAGTTGGCGTTGATAGCTTCAACATCATTAATGAACAAGTATTTAATGGCGGCATTCAAAAGTTAAAGTTTAAGACGATACCTGTGATATTTTGATAACGTTTCATACAAAACAATTTATTATGTCTTATTCTTCTTCGCCCTCGCCTTTGTCCCATTTACTTGGGGTTGGCTCTCCTTATTCTATTTCCCAAACTCGCCTGTCCTGTGCTAGATCAGGAGTCAGCTCCCTCTCTCGCAGATGCTTCTTGATGTTTCGACAGCCATGTGGCTGGTGGTCTGCCTGGTCTTCTCGCTGGAGTCTCGATATCCAAGGCTTTATTTATCATATTGCACGTCGATCGTCTCAAAATGTGTCCATACCATCTAAGCCTGTTTTCGACTATTTATTCGTCTATTGGGGCCTCTTTTAAACTACCGCGGACGTGGACATTCCTCAAACAATTTATATAAAAAAATTAATTTAACCTTTTGTTATGATTTTATTTAAAAATAATCCAGTCTTGCTATCAAAACCAGTTTCAATTATTGAAATGATTGGGATATTTGTTATATATATACATTTAATATATATACATTTAAGTCCAAACATTTGACTCACGTCTATTTATTGAACATCATAGCATATCTAAAGCAAATTTACGATTCATTAATTGGATTGTGCTATACAATTTGTTTTCATTATCTACATGATGTTTGTGGATTAATTAAATGGCGGTTTACCCCCACAATGTGGGACGACCAGCGACAGGTGCATTAAAAAACTAAAGGTACCTACAGAATATTTATTAACTGATAAATATGTGTTTGTGACAAGAAAAATGAAGATTGTGCGAATAGTCACAACTCACTCGTGAAATAAAACTATTTCCTTTTATTATTCCTGTAAAGTACCTACATACATATTTACGAATACTGAGTGTGGCGTTGAATTTTGTTGCTTCAGTTCATTTCATTTTTAGATGCATTAGATTAGTAAGAGAATATTAGAACACAAATATTTATATGTATTTAGAAAATGTATAACTATTCAAAATTGATGACTCAAAATATCAAGTTCAAGATATTACTATCGTGGTTTACACACAGATGTTGTGCTAGTTAGTCTGACTGTACAGACTTTGCTCTGGAACTCAGTTGAGTGTAGCCACCATCTTTAGCCATGAGGTCAAGGAAAAAGAAAAACGCGAATATAATAGTGTAACATACAGAAATATCTTCAATTATTTTTCGATTCGATCAAACTTTTATGAGCCTTATGTACAAAATCAAAAAATAAGAAGGACGAAGATAATATATCGATTAAATAATCTTATTGTCATCATCTGCCTACCTATGTATTAGTGTCTCTTTCCTTTACATCTATGTACTCCTCCCTTTCATGGGCACATCTTTTCCTAATGCTCTCTGCCACTCCTTTAATGCAATCTGACCACCGTGTCTGAGGAGGTCTCATCTATTATTGTTTCAGACGCCTCTCCCGGATTCTCTGGGTCCACCTTCCATCAGTGTATCTGGCGATGTGTCCTACCCAGTTCCATTTCAGTATGGAGACTCCGTCGACGACATCAGTTAACTTGGTCCGCTGTTACATATATCTAGCTATTGGTTCTTCAATCCTTTACAAGTACAAATCAAATGGTTTAAAATTTAAGAATAATAGTGAATGGCGCAAAAAGACATGTGCCGCTTCTGTGAAACGGTCTGAAAATTGACGATGTCGTTTTAATATTAGCAAGTATGGCAATGTTATGTGTTTCATAATAATAATTTAATAATTAAAATGGTAGGCCGAACCGTTTGGTTTGTATCGTAAATTTGTTTCTTAACATCGGGGGGTAATCTTGTCTCTTGTTAACTGCAAGAAACAACTTCACTGCTGGGATCTCTACCACATGGTACACACACACCACCATTTCGTAGGTAAATGTTATTGTTAGCAAAAATACTATTGATCACAACTGGTCAATCAAGTTGTTATGTAATAATATATCACTTAATTTTGACGTAGGTAATAATTATCTATATAATAATTATAATAGGTTTCAAATATAATAATTATCTATATTTTAATACGTGAAAACATCTTAACCCTTTTGACTGTCTGCACGGAGGAGTGTGAGATCAGGCATATTTAAATTTAATAAGGAGAAGAAGTACAGATAGCGAAAAAATTATATATAATAAATTAAATTAAATAACAAAATAGTTCACATCAAACCATAGATTGTTTACATTCATACTGCTAATTTTAAACACGTAATTTCAAACGCAGTTGTTTTATATAACAAATAAAAGCAATTAAAATACAGAACATTTTCACGAAAAATATATAATCAACTATTTGATTGTCAAAAATTCTTTGCAACATCTTAGTGAAGAGAAAAATTTGTACTCCTTGATAAATACAAACATGATGTTTTTTATATCATAGATCAGGGGGCAAGTCCATTCAAACCGTGAAATCAAAACTCACATGATTACCCATATCATGCATATAATTATCATAATTTTACAATAATTATCCATGATATGGGTAATCAAGAGGGTTTTGACGCCACCATTTGACGGGACTTGCTCCCCAGGTCCAATGACTGATCAAACTTAAAGATTCATTGAATAACGGTCGAATTTTGACCTCTGCGCGATCACTAGTTTAATTTACACAGATTTTTTTTTAATTTTATTAATAAAAATAAAATAAACATTAAATGAACATTCGAAAAAAAAACATTAAACATTGATATGTCATTAATTCATAATACCATACTCATAGGCAGAGATGATGGACACAAAGACGAGCGTTGATAGACCACCGACCAACTAAAATATGGTAGGATGACATCGTTCAGGTCGCTGTAGGTACAATACATGGATGCTGAAGGGACAGGACAGAGACTAGCGGAAGAAAATGGAAGAGGACTATATCCCACAGTGGAGAAAGGAATGCTGAATATGTAAAAGATAGGCAGAATAGTACATCAATAAATCTTTATAAAAAGTATTGCTATTTATACGTTTGTAAGGGTTTAATAATATTCCTTACATGCGAAACCGACAGCAGAAGCTAATCTAGACATTGCTACTAACGACATGTTTCACCCTTAATATGACTTTTTGCATATTCAGTCATAAATTCCTTAACATCTTCTGCAAATTAGACTTTTATCGAATTTATGATGTGTATAGTACAAACATATGTATTATCCGTTATTAACTTATTGTAATTTTATTTTGAAACATCTCATTTCATCTAAGTGTTGATTCAGTGGCACAAAAACATTTTAATTTACATGCTGATGAAGCGCTGTCAATTAAATCATATATAAGAGTTTTAATATTATAATTATACATTACATCTCTATCATTTGTGGCTTGTCAAATTTTGTAAATATGTTTTCATGGAAGTTCTCGTATCTTAATTTTTTATTTGTTACAACAACTTGACGTTTTATTTTTTTTATCTTTATTATTTTTTTTCCAAAATCTGACTTCACGTAAACTAAATTCTATTTTTTTAAATAAATAATTTAAGTGATTCTTGTAAAAAATACAATAAAATGTTTACATTCATAGACAAAGGGTTATCGCTAAGAGAAACCGTAATTATTATAAGTCAACAAAACGCATTGATTTCTAATTCTCTCTGCGTGCGCTTTTCATTCTTTGTAATTTGTTTGAATCATTTTTTTATATCACCGTTCCCGACAGAAAAATGATTGCTGAATAAAAGATTTTCACGATTTGTTGTTATACATACAACAGGAGCATTTGCGTCAAAAAGAACAAATCGCTTATGTGATCCGTGTAATGTTTTACCCGCGATATATTATGGGAATAAAATGCGCAGATGAACATTACCAATGATGAGTATGAAGTCGCTAACAGAGTGACATTTTATAGAGCAAGTCAAGTCGATATGTGCAGCACCGTGGCTTTGTTGTCCTGACATGTTGGTACAAATTGGATAAAACGTGAGTTGGAATAATAAGGATAGAAGGCAGTGCTAATTAAGATTGTCAGTTTCTCCCATTACACTAACAATAAAATCTTGACTCCAGCACTGGAAGATGAATGACGTTCGTTTTCACTAAAAAAAACAAAACCTGCGAAGTTATGTTGACAATAAAGGTGTATCTCAGTTCATGTCAACAATACCTTTAATCGAATAAAATGCCAAACAAGTAAATTTTCCTGAAGAAGAAGATAATTTTAATGCAGATACCTTTGATATCTTCTGATAAAATATTTTATTTTTCTCATTGTACTGTGACAGGATATATTAGTTTTAAAAGCATTCTTTGTAAATTTGTAACAGCTGCTTTCTTCTGCTTAAATCATCAAGATTAGTTCAGTGGATTTCTGGACAAGACAAAATACATACGGTACGAGTTTTGCCACCTTATTGTGTCCATTTGCTTTATCAGAGTTCCTTAGTGAGCCTCTTGAAGGCCTATAGCTCATGTACTACTATGTATCAAGAATATAATAAACTCTTTACGTAGAACAGTCCATAATAGGAATTTTATTGAATGATTTTTGTACAAACGTGGAAAATCTTCAATAATTCTATAAACTGTCAATTCGTTTGTTTGAATTTAATATATTTCCAACTACAAAAATTATAAGCCTGATCTTACATACATAAGGTATGTAGTCGACATGTACCTATTAAACATAATGACATATTGGCATTCTTCTTGTATATATTTATTAGCGATTGACATGTTTACTTTTGAAACCATTGTAATTTATGAACAAGTTCTATAGATCATAACTTAGTATAAATTCTTGTTTATTCTCGAAATGCAACGATGTGACATCCGTTGAATACGAAATCAATTACTTTCCTGGCATTTATCGTAGACAAGACAACCCTTTGCAATCTTACACCTCTGCTTGGTTACAATTTTAAATATTTTCAAATACCTAATAAAATTTCAATTATCTGCTCAATGCTATATAAGAATAGTATTGTTAATAGAAGGAATGTGTTAGTTCTATCTGACTTATGATCTTCGATTGGAGATTTTACTTGATTATTTTATAAACTTTAAAAATATTCATCGTGGATATGTTCATTTGAAAACGTTTAAAATCCAAAAAATCTAAAATTTACTGTCCCTACCTACTCACATTCATTGCTCAGTTAGACATCTGACTACTAAACTGCTGCAGTTCATGGGTTTGATTTCCGGCGAGGATACAAATATTGGTTAATTATGAAAAGTAAGTTTTAAGAAAAACCTAGAAAAGGAAACATTCGTGGCTGACTGCATAGGTCATTTACTGACTACAATAATATCGACATCATTATCGACTACAATAATAAAAAATAATTTACAAATTAATAAAATTTCAGTGGAGGGATATGTAACATTTGGAAGAAAACATGGAAAGATAATAGGTACAGTGATAGGATGTGAGAGATACCTATGTTATTGAAAAAATGTTAACGAAATCGCCTTTTGATAACTCTATTATATTTACTAATCGGACATTTGATTCTAGAACTACCTATCTTAATTATGAACAAATATAATTTACGCGACTATGTGTATGTATTTAGTTGGTGCTTGAAATATACCTATTAAATTAGTTCATCTCGTTTCTGTTGAGATTCAATATATTTATAAAATTCAACAATGAAAAGACCTTCTTATATTTCTTCCTTCAGTGCTCTGCTGGATATAGGCCTCTTCTAAGTTCTTCCACTCATCTCAACTTTGGGCTTTTTGCACCAATCCACTTCCAGCGACGAGGATAATATCAATTCCACGAGGGCAATTCCACTTTTCATATCCCATGGTCTCCATTTCAGACCTTTGGGCACCCATCTGTCCCTTTCCTGTCTGGCTAAATGACTGCCCATTGACATTTAAGTTTAGAACCCGATCTATGACATTGACAACAAGTCTGGCGTCTGATTTCCTCATTTATAATTCTGTTTTTTACACTTACATACATATGCCTAGCATTTGCGTTTACATTAATCTCTGTGTGCATTTTAGAGCATGTATGGTCCAGTTAGTGTGAAAATTTCCAGACCGTATCTACATAAGAAAAGAAAGGGTATGTGTTTCAAACATTTTTCTTTTTAGACTTATGAAAAGACCAACACATTTTATAATCAGTGTATTTACATATTTTGTAAATTCACCTACCTACAATATAAATTTATAAAATGAAATGTGTCATCCCAGTTTTTTATTTAGTAATACAGGAATAAATTTGTGTTTTTAAAATCATTTGACATCGTAAACTATAGGATGAGACAGTCACAATAAAATAAACATGCATAATAATTTGACGGTCCTCATAAATGTATCCGTTCTTTGAACGGAGAAAAAATAATATTTTAAGTAATGTATATTATATAAATAAAATTGTGGGTAACCTATTTTTAGCTGATTATTCCCAATAATTGTAACCATTAATTGTACATGGTACCCAACACATTATCATTTAATGTCTCGTGTAAAAAACAAAAAAAAATAACCTTGAATATTTTAGAAGATTTAATATCGCTTCTCGGGCAACTAACAGGTACTATGTCAAATATTATTTTAACACGCACCCAATACCAAGTTGCCACATTCTGGAGACTTACGATATCAATCGTCTCACAGATCCACACTGAAAACACAATTAAAAACTGTGTCTACACCGGAAACCGAACCTGGGACCTTTGGCTCAGCAGTCAGATATCTAACCAACTGAGCCACGAAGGCCGACAAGATATTCAGGTAGTGAAAATTGTTAGTTTGTGGTCGGATGTAGGTACATAATATTATTGAAATTATGTTTTTTCTCACCTCAAGGCCCCATCTCCGCATCTCAAGGCCCCATCTCCGCATCTCAAGGCCCCATCTCCGCACCTCAATGCCTCATCTCCGCACCTCAAGGCCCCATCTCCGCACCTCACGGTCCATTCTGATTTTATTATTGTTTATTAAGTTAAGAGAATTATTTATTGAAACATTGTGGAAATCCGTAATTAATAAGTGGGAAAATATTCTGGTAGGTATAAATAATTTTGTTTTTATAATAGGACGATTTCTGGCTGTACTAGTACATCCTCAGTTACACCCAAAATGTGACCGATTTGATATTGTTATCTTCAATTTAAATTTAACAATACAAGATCATGTAGAATGTGAAAATCTTTTATGTTTCATACTTGGTTGATTTTTTACATTACTGCGAAAAATATATATAAATAATTATTAATAACTTAAGAGGTCATATAAACACATTTAACTACATGGATGTTATGATTTCATTAATTATAATATGCTCCAGAATACCGGTTTGTGAATTAAAATATTATAGCACGAAATTCCTCAATATATTATGTGTAATAGCTACTACATTTTAATATTTTAACATTCTACTTACCAATATAGGTATATATATGCCTACCTAAAATAATGTACATATGTTATGATGCAGAATAAAATACAAATAAAGGTTTATAATGAAATATAAAATTTGTAAATATATACCTAATTGCTCTGTGTTCTGAATCGTAAACCAAACTCATAACAGAATTGCCACATACCCATGTTCAGAGACAAATGTGTGTATATACGAGTAGGTATTGATAAGGCCTCAGGCCTTCAACGTAGCTTAAGGTATGTGTCTCCCTCAAAGAGCTCTGAAGTGAATTCTTCGCCTCAAGAAAAGCATAGATATTAATGCCATTTTTCGTCTTACAAAGATAATTTGTTTACCCGTTACTTCTGACAACTACATGATAGAATATAGTACCCAAGTAGGTATTTATTATTTTATTTTTTGAATGTTTAATTGGTTACTAGGTTCTGAATTGGAGAAAAGCGATGTATTTTTTAAATAATATATTATACACATAGAATAATATTAACTATAGAATACTCATTCCCATACAACACCTCGCTGAAAAAGTGAAGCCGTTTTATTGGCCGGCTCGTGTGAATATATGTATGACTCGGCTGGTAGACATTAATTTGTATAGTACTACTCGTTATGACTGCGTAAATAATTTTGCAAGCAGTTAAAAAATTCCCTATTTGGAGAACGTATCACGCAGAGGGCCAAATGATTACTGAATGCTCGTAGCAAAATGTTGACCAAATTAGTCAACATAAAGCAGTCGCGTTTACTGCAGGCTAAGGAGTATTCTATACTATTATTATTCTATGATTAAACAAAAAGTATTCGCAAGTGTTAATATGTACTTTCAATCAATGTTGTAATAATATAAAATTGTTTCTTTTTGTATTTTTAGTTTTGAAGTGTTCTTTTTTCTATAAAAAATAAATAAAAAGTATTTGTCACTCGTTCTCTCGTAAGTATTTAATATATGTTGTCTTCGTTCTCTTTCGTTTATTTGACACGTGAAGGAATGTTTGCAATTTAAAAAAAAAAACAGAATGAGCAAACCCCGAACAGCCATATTTATTTCTGCAAAACAAAATGTCAAGGAATACATTTCGTTGAAATCTTCGAGAACGCCTCAAGGTATGTGACGTCACGTTCACCCTGAATAACAATATTAATTTCAAGATACCTTGAAGGTCTGAGGTTTCCTCAAAATTTATCTGTGAATACGGGTATTAGTTAAACTACAAATTAATATAAAAAATTAGCAAAAGACGTTTGTTCTAAATAAAAATAAATCTATTTCAGTCAGAAATATATTTAAAAAATCTATGGAATCTATTTTCACTTACCAAGTTCTTATGAGACACCTGGGGGGCAAGTCTGGTGAACAGGTGGAATCAAAACCATCCTCGTTTATCCATATCGTGGATATAATTATCTTATGGAGTTCTAGTATGCACATCTTAAGATATAGTTTTGACTCCGTCTGTTCACCGAACTTGGCCTCCTGATGACAATGATAATAAAAAAATGGCTGAAGTTCTATTCTTAGCCGGTTCTCCCAAATTCCATATCATAGATAATCGAAGATACGATGTAAACATATAAAAGTTAATACCTATTTTTTGACCAATTATAAAATTTGGTAGTCATAATGGCTTATATAAAAAACATATACCTATTGTAAAAACCATCTCTTAAACTTAAATGAAGGGGTTTGTAACTAAAGCATCGCTACTGGGCAATAAACAGTCAATATTTATGACATTATAAAACGTGTTTTCTCCCCGAAACTTGAGACTTCGGAATCATGTGTTAGGCATAAAACAATAAAACTTTTATAATGTCCATTAAGATCTGAATTCAAAGTTGATTGTAAAAAGAACTAAAGTAGGCATCACCTACATTATATTTAAGTATTCAAAGATTAACACTACTGCACTAATTATATTAATAAAATATAAATTTATTGTTTGGTCTGAACTGGATGAACAGCAATACCCGTTGTTATAAAATATATATTCATAGAAACTGCATCAGATATTTTTCAATAACATAATATGTATATAAATATATAATAGGTATGTAAATAAATAACTGTTTTTTAATTGAACAATTATCTTACCTACATATTGTGGCAAACAAGAAAATTTAGACAGCCATAGGAAGGTTGTTGTCTTGGGTTCGATTCCAAACAGAGAAGATATTTTTTTGAAGTTTCTCAACTACAAACTTTTTAGATGTTGGTGTTGGGTTTTGTAAGATTAAGATGTACAGAACTTTGATTAATTATACGAGTATGTGATTTATATTGTTATGTTTTTGTATTTTAAGTGTCTTTTTTATTCAATGTCCTGGGGGGCATAAGTTTAATTTTATTCAATGTCAGGCGAAATCAAAACCCTCACGATTTCCCATATCATGGATATAATTATTATATGGAGTTCTATAATATCTTTAAATGTCATAGACGAGGGTATCTCGATGGTATTGATTTCGCCGGTCGGACTAGGCTTGCCCCCCTGGTTATTTTACTGTATTATTTTTGATTAAATGACAGACCTCATTTAGTTGGTATCACCTGTTTTATTAATTGAAAGGGATACCAATGACTCTTACTGATCGTTGAAAATCTAGAATATTCCATTATATTTCATCCTTTCAATGAAACGATGAAATAAAAACATAAATTACATGATTTTGTCTATGTTTCCTACAATAGTTTGTGGTGTAAAACTTCGGTGCATACTTCTTGCAACAATATTATTAGTATTATTACCTACATATGTAGCATTAAATGTATACTGTATATTATACTGACTAGTGAACACAATACTGATTGGTCGGTCAGTATTAGCTCGTTTTTTGTTGCGGACGCGGATGGCTAAATGGTCAATATATGTACCTACCTACTCTTCCCAACTCTTTTCTTTTTTATATTTTAATATACCTGTGTTAAAAAAAATACTTTTGCAATTGTAAAATAATTTATGTACTTTGTTTAAACTATTTAAAAGAACCTTTAAAAGGTTTATAACCTGTTAATATAATTATACCTATTGTAAACTCATATTGTAAACTGTTGGTTCTATAAAATCAATAAAATAAAATAAAAATAAAATAAATTTTGTTTCAATTTCATGAAACTTTTACTAAACGTCAGTCTAAAAATGAAAAGTAAATTTTTATATAATATGTATTTAAGTGATATACCTTATTAATTTGTAGGTACCTACGTAACTATTTTCAATATTAAATATGTTTCTTATTGTTTACTCAAATTCTCTGTCTATGTTTTTTGTAGGTATTTGACGTTTTGATTATAACATGTTGAGACCATTTAATGTACCTATCATCTATGGTACTTCCTGTATTCGTCAGAGATAAAATTTAAGAATTTCCTTTTTCAATGATGTTTTTTTACTAAAACCAAAATCTCTTATACCTGATGTGTCAGTGTCAATATAAGTAGGTATAACTAAAGATTATCGTTCCTAACTGAGTACGTTTTGCGTCTTCTCTGAGTTATTTTAAGATTTTTTTTCTCAGACATCTTTGATTTCTATTTTATCTGGTGGATTAAAATTATTTTTAGGTTTCCTACGGGAATGTGAATAAAAGAAAAATATTATGAACAACAAATTTTATTTTTGTTTCTCAGAAAAAAGTAGTAACATTTATAAAAAACTCATGTAAAAATGGCGTTATATAAAAAAGTTTTATAAAAATGTTTTTACGTATCACTTTACATTTGTGGCACAATATTTTCATTAGGTACTGACTCATAACTTGCATCTCAATAATAATTCTGTATACCTATAATTTGTAAAAATCGACAAAGGCAATATGTTTTTTTTTATAACTTGTATGCATTAAAATATCTATTATTATTTTTTTCTGAATAACCAATACCTGAAATCTCTATAATATCAATTACCTATATCTAGTGCGATTCATATTATAGAGGTGTTTGTATCCGAAAAAAAACAATTGGTGTTTTTTGGTTTATCCGGAATTCATTATTAATTTCATAAAATTGAATTCAGCTGGTCTGAAAAAATAATAATTTAACTTTTCATTGTTTCCAATAAATTCTAAAAACAAAACAAGTTATAAGTAGGTACCGTAGTAGGTAGGTAGTGTCAGCTGGTGATATATAATTTAAAGGTAATATTCGTATCTGACCTAATGCATATTATTACGTAAAAAACAATCGATTTAATTATTGATAACATGGCAAATCATAGGAAAATCATTTACGATAAAATATAAAAATAGAAATATATTAAGATCTTTTTAAAATCAACTTATTAATTCTTATCACATTAATATTTACAAGATAGTCTACTTATATCAAAGATATGTAAAAACGTTAACAATTTTTATTACGTACTATTTAATTATTACTAACAGGAATAAATTAATTATTTATACAAATTACAAATTAATATGTATACTTTTACAAAATAAATGTTTTGTAAATATACACATGTTATTAAGTAATTAAGTATACTCGTGGAGTAACTTATTTGGATAACTATTGGAATTTTGATAATGAATTCAAAATGGAATGTACAAGAGATACAATTATTTAAATACAGATGTATGTAATAATCTCACAATTTTTAGGTTTGCTTAAATGGGTTTTATTTAACACAGTAATTTTTTGAAATGAATAAAAAAATGATGAATAGTTTGTTGAAATCTATAAAATTAATAATAATGAAAGAGATCATTTAAATTTAAACCAAGTAGTAAAAAAGGACGACATTTGTCTTCTATGAATAATTATGGTTGTTGCTCTGGTTTATTTGTTGTATTCGCGATAAAGAATTTAGGATAATACATTTCATGTTTATCAATTAGAACCTTTGGTGTCATTATAGATTTATGATAATATACGATAGCAGGATTACTTCGAGTAAAATACAAGTATAATAGTTTCAAACACTGGTTTCTATATAAAAACGGTGAAAAACAATTATTCGAATGCTCAATTTTACGAAAATCAATTTTACGAATGGCAATTATTCGAATCACATTTTTTCGAAATACAATTTTCCGAACACACAATTATCAGAAATTACAATTTTTCGAATTTTTATGACGTCATGTTGGTAGCATTGTGAGAGAAATAAACCATAGATTTTTATTATAATAAACTAGATGTCGTAGTTTTTTGTATGAATCGAATTGAGGTATTTTTCCGGGGGGTTTTTCCATTGAGAATAACGACTAATGTGAATTGTTTTCCGATTTATTTGTCGTAAAAAACACTTTGTTTATTTAGATTTAGAGAAAAGTTATCTAGGATGTGTTGAAATGTAAGGAAAACTGAAATATGTAGTCAACCAAAACGTCAAACGCGCGATATTCCATGACTCACTATTTGCACGGAGTACTACATCTACATAGTATATTATAATAAAAATCTATGGAATAAACAACATGGCGACGCACCGCAAAACAAGAGAAGTGGAAGGCAAGAGGTTTCATCAAAATCCATGATATTGAGAGTACCCGACAATAATACAGCAAGTAATAATAGTCTACATCGAATATATTTTACTGGCAACAAATATGTCAAAGGAGGCAACATAATGACACAAAATATATTAAATTCGGTCAATTGGTTTTCCAACAAATGTTAGTTCGAATAATTTGATTTCGGACTATTGTCATTCTTATAACTGATTTTCGAAAAACTGTTATTCGTACAATTGCGCATTCGAACAATCGTGTTTCGAAGAATTTTCATGTAATCATAAAAACGTTGTGTTTTACAATATATCTTTTTAGCTATCTTTGTTCTTAAAACTAGTTGACAGTTATAATGCTCAAAGTTATGAAAATCTCCTTATGTGGTGTAAAATTGTTTTTCAGTACTCGAATGAATCAACACATTTCCTTTCAGAAATTTTAAGTCATATGGATAAAAACTTAAATATGAATGATTCCAGTGAATAATGTACTTAAATGATATGTGTTTGCAAACTTACTTAAATTATATAACACTTAAGTGACCTTTCATTTATTTCTTTTCACTAATTAATTTATTTAAATGAATCAATATCACACTGTTATAAATAGCGTGCCCCTTTAAAATCTATACAATAGGTTGTCCTTTTATACCACTTGATCACACTTTTTACCAGACAATTTATTATTTTTCCTAAGCGCTCAATTTTTATAAAATCGTTTTTTTTTTAAATAAATATCTATGTACAATTTTTCATATTATTAAAAGACACTTACGTGATACACTGGCAATTCGTCCCCGGATATAAATATTATTTTATAAAAATAAATAATAATTTTTATGTACAAAATTGGGTAAAAAAATATAATTATAGGTAGGTTCTTAAAAATCGAAAAAGCTTACAACACTGGCCAAATTGATTCTTTGACTCGACAGTTTAAAATGTACTAAATAAATTAATAGTTACAGAACGATATTAATATACAAAAACGCATTAATAGAAATGAATCGTTCATTAGATTTTGTAAATCATTGGAATATTTATATAATAATTTTATGGTAACAAATTTTAATATAAAATTATGAATTCAATGTAGACGAATGAACACTGTGGGCACATCCTCATATAATTATAGTACATAGGCAATCACAAACATGTAGAACTTGAGGATAAAAAATCATTTGAACTATTTTGATTTAATGAATATTGCTTAGGTATATTGAATCGATAGATTGTACTTTTCTCTGTCAAATACATGAGGTTTGATTTATTTATAATAATTGATTAACAATATTCATTACATTATTGCGAATATTATTAAAAAAAAAACAAAATAATTCATTTATGAATTTTGAAACAAATATTTGTGGTTGATGCATAAATATTTTGATGTTGTTAATTATCTATTCTGGCACTTTGTATTACTGAATATGTACATAAATGGATTTGTAAATAGTTTAACTATAAAGTGACATCATTGATTAATTCATTAATAAATATGTACGGAGTGTATATGTATAAAATACAAAATAGTACATATAAAATATTTAATATATAGGTATCTATTACAAAAAATATTCGTTGTACCTTTTTCATAGTTTTATTACGTAGTAAACTGGCACTTTAAATCACATATTACGTATTAAATATTAATATTCTATAACTGATTTAAAATAATTAAATGAACACATTAAAGACAGTATATAAATAGTTTTATTTTAACATAATACTATCCGGTAAGTGGCACTTCTTCAGATCTTTTTGAAACTAATGTTAAATCTAACGGAGACTTTAGAGTGTCCGACTCATCTATTTCATCTTTTAGATCTATGCTCAGTTCGGGCTCAGAATCTGAGCAATCGTCGTTTTGCAGGGATGATCTACACGTCACGGCTGCAGACTTGATGGACAGATCTATAGGTTGATCCTGATCGACTGCACAACCAGCCAGGGCGGGAGAGCACAGTAATAGATCACCGCCAGTTCTGACGGGCCAGCTACTCATGGGTCCGGAAGACATTGTTCTTAAAGCGGGCAGGAATGGACCACTTCTAGGGGAGAAACTACTTATTGAGGAACCGCTACCAAACGGAGATGTTGGAATGTTAGCCGTGGAATTCGTCGTCACTAATTTTCGTTTGAAGGTTTCTTTGTTTTTATTGCTACTACTGGAAAAATAGTCTTTATCACTAAGCGGGGAGGATGTAGGTCTAATGAAACTCAATGCGCTGGCGCTTCTCGAACTGTCTTCTTCGGGGTCAGCCGAAGAAGCGCCGGAGTCAGAAGGAGTGACGCTTCTGCGATCTTCTTGATTCTTTCCCGACTGTTTACTGTAGTATCCTGCCAGGGCCGCTGTGGGCATTAGTGCAGGGGGTAAGAGTGGATAGACCGGAGGAGATTTTTGCTGTTGCTCTTGCAGGAGGCAGTGTATCTTGAACCAGTTGGAGCGACGACCATATCGGGAGCCGCTTTTGGACATGCCAACAAGGAGACACTTCCTCAATCGGCAGGCCTTGCAAGCTGTACGGTTTTTCTTGTTGATGACGCACTCGCCGTTGTTCTTGCATTCTGATATGGAACTCAGATTGTTGTAAGTTCGTCCGAAGAAAGACTGTAACAAAAAGAAAACAGAATTATTAGTACCTAAATAAATTTATACAATTTTTGTTATGAATTTTTTTTAATTGGTTTCATCTCATGAGCTACTAGCTCACCTTAGCACAGGCTATGCCTAGTGAGGGGGCTAGTAACAAAGATACAAACAAAAAGATATGGCTTAAACTATGTAAGCACCAGTGAAGTGGTAAATTGATATTTATTGAAATGAGATAACTTATATTTACATTGTATGTTAACTATGTATGAATAAGCTTATATTATCTTAAGATATTTTGTATCTCATATATACTGTATATTTTTGGATAGAAATAAATAAAAATAAAAAAAATAAATAAAATGAGAATGACAAGTCATTATTTTTATCGATTGAAAATATATTCGTGTTTGTCGCTTTTTGTTGCTTGGTTAGATTAGGTTGTGATCCTGCTGATGCAATAGTCCCGGGTTCGATTCCCGGTGGAGTCACCGTTTATAATTGTGTTTTCAGTCTGGATTTGTTAGACTAACTCAAGACTTCAAAATGAGGAAACTTGTTAGTGGACGCATGTTAAATTAAGATTTGACGTAGTTCCTGTAAGTCCCCCGAGAAGCAATAAAAAATGGAATTTTTACTGACAAACTCTTTAACATCTCAATAGAGACGAAATTGGGATATTACAGAAGAACCAGGAACTCAAGGCACCTACAAGGCTTACGACCTGTCATCGGCTGGTTTTATGTGGTTACTTTATGCGCTTGCGCAACGTTCATCAATTATTTATTTATTTACATTTTTTTTGGGAGACATTATCAGTTTTACATACATTTCAGATAATAATTAAACAGTCAATTGTTAGTCTCCACTGATATGCCTTCTTATTGAGTTCCCTTATCAATGTAATATTTGAAAGTTTTATATATTTTATATGTGTAACAATTCACCTGAAAATAAGGAATCATACTATTGTCATCTATGAAGTAACATAGAAACATTTTTTTTGTAACGCCATCTATCGAGAAATTTGTTTTTTTTTGTAAACAATGAAAGCAACAGTCCTTAAAAATCAGGTGACGGTGTCTCGAACACATGTCACCCCTGCACTGCGCCAGAAATATTATTTCATTTTTGGCTTGTTTACCTACGTGTACCAATGTGTATGTAAATCAACAAAATGTTTTTTTATTACTAGGATATATAAGGTTGAATAAAATATAGGTATTGTCAGTAAAATGAAAATTATTGTTAAGGCAATAAGAAAGAATGAATTTTAACGTTTAGCGAAAAGTTATAAAAGACTGATAAGTGTACAACTCATAAAAGACTGATAGAGAGTAAGTCTCCAGAATGTGGCAACTTGTTATTGGGTGCGTGTTAAATTAATATTGGACATAGTACCTACCTGATAGTTGCTCGAGAAAAAATATGAATAAATACCTACATAAATACCTAGGAACTAATATAAACATTCTTTCGAAAATAGTTTGTAAATTACGAAGTAATTTGTTGGTTCACAAATTATAAAGAAAAATCCTCTCATTAGCAAACATATCAATCAACAACAATTTTGGCCATTAATGTATGATCTAGCAAATATTTCTATCAAATAAAAATGGTCTATTTTATCGAGTAAAGGTTTATTTTCATGTAACAATGAATATATCAGAATCAAAAACGTTTTTATGTAGGTATTATAAAAAATATTTATCTGACAACACGTGATTACATCATCCTCTCCTCTTCCTTTCCTTATCCCTTAGTCTTCCTATCATTGCTATGATTTGTTCTTAAATGCTATCTTCTTTGTTTTTTTTTTGTTTTTTTTATTACTTTTCTTCTGCTATCTTTATTTATTTTGTAATGTGATTAACTTATTGCCATAGAACACATTGTTTTGTATATTTAACATTTACTCTGGTTGGTTGGAAGAAATGGCCATTAGGCAATAAGCCAGCCAGTGTACTAATTATATGTACAAGAAGATTAAATAAAATAAATAAATAAATAAATCTGTAAAAGTTGAAGACTGAAAATTGACATTTATTTACCACAATGTATTATGGAAAAAAAAATACCAAAAATAATCCAACATAATTAGGTAAAATATTCACTTATCAACAGAAATAATAAAGGAGTTGGTAAATTTTATTCTACTAAGGTAATTATAAAAGTTTAATTGTTATAATTGGTTTCTAGACATGACTCACTAGACTATATGGGTTTTTCTCATACGATGTTCCTTTTATGAATATTCGGGTCAATCTGTTTCAACATTCGTGAAGAGTTTTTTTTTTCATTCCGAAAAGCGTATCGAGCTACTTTAGCTTTTGTCACGGCAAATAAAGATGGCGCGGCGTCTTTTATAAATTAGCATTAAAAGGTCCGAACTTAAGGCACTAATCTTATTTATGTGTCGTTTAAAGAATGAATATTGACATGTATATGAGCGAACTGACTAACCATTATAACCGTTGTACGGAACTTATTAAAAAACCTACTCTAAATAACGCGCGTGCACCGATAATAAAAACATCGGAATTCAAATGATTTCGAAATTGGAATAGAACATTTTTTGGAGATAATTCATATTTGATATGTTTTCAATAAAATGTGAATGTTTTCAAGGTATCATTTGAAAGAAAAAATACATTAACAAGGTTGCGTGCCGAAATAGAAATCTATTAAAAATCACCTTTTTTAAAATTATTTTGTATTGCTTCTCCGATACAATGTCAATATTAATTTAACGCGCACTCACAAACAAGTTACCACATTTTGGAGGCTAGTGATGTTTAAAGTCTCATAGTAAACATAATTCAGGCTGGCCCAAGAGCTATCGATCATTTTCAATAAATTCCTTTGTGAGATATTAAAAAAAAATAAAAAGTTTGGTTCAGCTGTCGCTTCTGGAAAGACCGCGTCGAACGCATAGATGACAATCGAACTGTCAAAATTGTAAAGACAGAACATACCCAACAACAGATGACTACATGGAAGACCACTTTCTGCCAGAATAGTTCATCTACACTTAATCAGACAGTCAAATAACCAAAAACACGACGAAGAAGACGAAAAAAAAATAAACCCAGAAACCATTCCGGGGATACGCTCAAAATTGTCAAAATTGTAAAGACAGAACATACCCAACAACAGAAGACAACATGGAAGACCACTTTCTGCCAGAATAGTTCATCTACACTTAATCAGACAGTCAAATAACCAAAAACACGACGAAGAAGAAGAAAAAAAAATAAACCCAGAAACCATTCCGGGGATACGCTCGGCAATTCATAGGGGAGCATACCGTCCGTTGTACATAGATAGGTAGATCAGAAAAAGATGTAGACAGACATTTTCTGATATCTGCAACTAATGGGTGCAGATATAAGAAAAGATTAAATTTAAATTAGGTGTTTCTAAATCAGAATAGAACATGTTGCAATATTACAAATTCAAATGTTTCCCTTTAAAATAATTAAGTTAGAAACTATCGAATTTAGAATAATAATAATGAACAATTTCTATAGCGCCTTTTAATGAATCAGGATCATTTCAAGGCCCCTTATATTTCGATCCTATGTTGTTCTACTAAACAAAGCTGTTTTCAGTCCTTTGAAAATGTCCTCATGATTTGAGCTCTGCAAACATTAGCAGGGCAAGTCCCGTTCCACGATAACCCATATTGTGGTGGTAACCAATCTTATAAACCTATATAGAAAATTTTAAATATCGAAATGGAGGGTTATTATTCCGCCGTTACTTTATAGGACCACTCACATTTAAGCATCGATCAAAGTTAGCCGCTTTACTTACGTATAATATGTGAATCAAAATTGAATTAAATAATATAGCTTCACATTTAAGTAGATCAAACATATTAAATTTAGAACAGTTTGTTAATAATAAAAAACAGCAAAATATTGACCGTAATTAGGCAATATATTCCCTATTGCCTAATTGATTGGGCAATTAAATCGCTTGCGCCTAATATGACATTAATTTATTACCGCCTGCAACCAATCCACGGCAGCTCTGATATTATTCTCTCACACAAAACTTAACATGAAAAACGTGACCGCGGAATTGGATGATGGGTCGCCTTACAAAAACGAAGGCCTCTTATTACGATCACCTACTTTTAAATGTGGACAAGTAAAAAAAATAAGAGTATTTTTCTGACTCATGACCCCGACGTACCTACTCATAATTTGCTGCACGTTTATTTTTTAATTGTGTATTGAAGACAAAAAAATAACTTACCTAAAGCTATTTCAACTTATTTTATAAATTTAGAAAAATTAAGATAACGATGGAGTTCGCGAACTACTTCCACGCCGGAGGACGTCATAAGACCCATTGGTCCTGTTCATCCCCGACGCAGCCGCAACGTCAGACAACACAATATCCACTACCCATCGGGTTCAACCACTGTCCCCGAGAGTCCAACCTCAAAAGTCGGGGTCTCCGATTGGTCTCGAAATCGGCCGCTATGTAGGTACACTCTGATTCAAGTCGGAGGGGCTTGTCCCCGACCCCTCGGTACTCGTGTTGGCGTCCGAAGGTTCCGCGGGCTAACACCGGGGGCATCCGACGCAATCATCACCTGTCAGATATGACGTCAACTTGTCAACACAGGATGTCTGACCCGACGTCTGCGCCGGCGGTGTGCCCGAACCACACAACAACATTCGCCACAGTTTGACGAGTCACTGCCGAGCGAGACTAAAGGCGTTCGTCCTGCTCTTCTCTAAGTACAGAATTGAAGGGGGCACAACAGCGTCGGCCACCCCCCCCCCCTTTACTGCCTAGGCCCTTAGAGCCGCAACCTAGGCCCAAAAATTAAGATAAGCAGGTATCACAGATATAGAATAAAACTATAGAATACTCATTCCCATACAATACCTCGCTGAAAAAGTGAAGCCATTTTATTGGTCGGCTCGTGTCAACATAATATGTATGACTGCTGGTAGACATTGTTAGTATAGTACATACTCGTTATGACTGCGTAAATAATTTTGCAAGCAGTAAAAAAATTACCTATTTGGAGAACGTATCACGCAGACGGCCAAATGATTACTGAATGCTCGTAGCAAAATTTTGACCAAATTAGTCAACATAAAGCAGTCACGTTTACTGCAGGCTAAAGAGTATTCTATACTATTATTATTCTATGGTAACAGAACAATTAATACATAATGAAAAATGTGAACACAAGTAGACAATCTCATATTTTTATATTATTTTATTTTTTATTTATGGCTTAATATACCTAAATTTTTAAATACAAAAAAAAACGAATCAATTAAACAAATTGAACATTATTTATTATCATAGATACATACAAACGTACATTCCATTGAAAACTAAAACAATGTCAATATAAGAAAACATATATGATTGGAAAAAAAATAAAGCATAGGGTTTATAGCTGCTAAAAATATTAGGCTCTAAAGTGGGTCGCGACTGCTTTAAGGTTAAGAACCACTGCTGTATGTTGTTCCAGGTAAATTATTTTCATAAACAACAATTTTATACGGTAGATTGATTTTAATTTTAAAGATGTTACCAAAGACCTTATAATAATGTAATATAAGGTCTTTGGATGTTACTAAATTAAAAAAAAAATACAAGTAACAATTTATTGGTGTCGTATCAGTGACGAGTTTATTATATGGGTACCTACCCACTGGAAACTTTTACGACCAATCGGTTTATTTAGACCAGAGTGCATGAGAATTTTTTTTAATACATATATTTCACCTCTGCTGAGGGTTGAACTATGGAATTTGGTGTGAAGTATAATTATACAAGTACCTATCAAGTATATTAATTATCTGTATAGGTTTAGATGAGAAAATGATGATTTCAAACCTATGAAATGATATTGACAAGTTACTATAAAGATATTTCTAATGCCTATTATGTGATTATCGTAAGTGAACATTGACATTTAAGTGTAATTGTACCCAGGTGTAATTAAATTTATATCCAGTTAATAAATTCAGCGTGAATTTATTGCAAAGGTTTTTAATTAATTTGCCATAGAAAAGTAGGTAATTTTACTTGCAAAGTATCAATACTTCAATCACTAATATTCTTTATTGAATATAAATTAAATAAACAAAGCAAGAGGTGTCTTGAATATATTGACAGGATACGAATAAGGAATTGAATAGGAGTTTAGAAGACAATATTATTCTTTACGAAGACATGGAAGCATAACCCGTTATCTATTTCCAATAGGATATTTTTTTGTTTTTGGAAAAATTCACGATATAGTTTTATTTACTTGTTCAATCTTTATTATTTCATATTTTTCTTTACTATACTTGTTCGGTAAATGTGGCAACACTCCCAATCTTTTCATCTACCAAAAATATTGCTACCAACATGAGTAGTCAGCTGTATATACAATCGTCTACAACTCGTCGTGTACGTCACTAACAGTTGATGAAGTAAATAGTTTCGATACGCTCGAAATATAAGTACATATTTCGTGTCCTTTCGTGTTGATCAACTAAATACTACGCGCCGTGCGCCCCCTTTAATACCCAAACCGTTTTTAGAAGTGGTGTCTTCCATCAATATTTTGTGTTGTGATACAAGAATTATAGTGAGAGCCTTCTGTGAAGACCTCCCAGACGAAGGAAGAAATTCGCCAACAGGTAGGTGAAATATTCCCTTCTTTCTGTATCCAACAATACTGTTTTTTTAGTGAAACAAACTAAAAAACATAAAATCATATTTAGAAATGTATGTTATGTATGTAATATATTTTGATGTTAACTGTTTTTACATTGAAAACACGTTAAAAAGAATCAAATATTAATGTTGCATTCAATAGTATAAAATTCAAATTTTATTAACTCTCAGCTTTTTAATTTTATCATAATATCAAATGAATCGAACTGGATTCGGATTAAACATGCATTGAATAGAGCTAGACTTAGTTTAATATGCACTGTCATCAGAAATACTTACACATTTTCTGAATGTTTCCGAGGTCTGAGGTCAATAAAAAATCGATTGCAAATTTCCAGTACAGAGAGACAAGTGAAGTTCAAGGAAAGGGTGTAAAAAGGTCGGAATATTCATAATGTAGGTACCTTCTAGTATTATGAGATATGGACATTTAATCAAAAATAATCTGAAAAGACGAAAATTTTCTTATGAGCGTAAAAATATGTTTTGAAATAATCCTGTGATTTTTAAGATACATATCAAATTGAAAAAATTGCCATGCCTTCCTTCAATTTATGAACTTTGTTTATCATTTAAATCAGACGTTTGTTATGTCCTTCTTCTGTCACCGCTGTGGGAACCGTAATCGGCCATTTCGCAGAACACTAAGATGAATAACAAAGCATACCTACTGCAAAGCACGATGAGTAACTCATTGAGCCCTCTAGGTTAGCAATCGCAAAATTAACAAACGACAAGGGCTAATCGAGATTCACACCCGCGTACTGTCGAAGAAGCGGTCAAAATATTTGGAATCAAATAAACCTGGGATCTTATAAGTGAAATTATAAGATCTCATGTCTATGAACTAATATTTTCGAAGCTTTGTAATTGTTCTTTGAGATAACTTAATTTGCGTGTTACGCAGGGGAGTAGGTTATCAGTCGGAGGTTGGTGGGTGAATGGTGAGCGTGACTTGAGTCATAATGGGGCCCCTTAATCCCGCATACATGGTCGCAAGCCCATGTGGCTCGCCTGTTCTGGCTGCATGTGTTCTGGTCGCCTGTGCTCGTGGGCCTGGATTCGTGAAACCAGTGAAACTACGATTGCCTTTCTCTTTTGTATCACGTAAGGGGTGAAGACATACAAAAAGAATCATCAACAAGGGTCTAAGGGGAGTTTGATTGGTGGATCCCGCTCGGTTGGAGTGGTAGAACTGCGAAAAAACCTCTCAATATGGAACATTGCATGATGGATTTGTGTATACACGAATACATTTGGAGCATTTATTTGACGCGAAGAACATGACCAACAATAATGTTGTGATGATCATTAAATCAATGATTTTATTACGTTTCTTGTAATGCTCCATTTAGTTCCTTCAATACACTTCACATATCTGAACTTTGACTTCCTTATCGACGTTCCCACACTAAACTGTATTACAAATTGCTTCAGATCAAACTGCCCACGTTTTCATATAGATCTGTCGTTGCATCCTTCTCTCGCTCGTTATACACGTACCTCTCATTCGGATACACGAATATATAAAATTTGATTCGTTCGTTGTCGATGTAACGCTTGTAGTGAAACTCGATCGACTGCTACAGGGTGCATGATAAGACCTTTTTAAAATCATGTAGTTTGGATCGATTGATCGATGAGGTGATCATGAATCTGAAAACATCGTGAAATGTTTAAAATGTATGAACAAGTGCAGACCTTGAATACAGCCAATAATAATAATACATGTTCGATGATCTACATGGTGAATGAAGGATCTAGTTATATTGTCAGATCACGAATCAATACGATCTAATTTATGTGTGTTTATCAATACATGTGCACAGTAAATAAATAACTAGGAGATTTGATTACACGATATCTTCCATCAAATATTTGAACTTATTTTAATATGGTAATATGAAAAAAAAATGATTGATTTTTTTTGTAAAATTTCACATTGCTTATACCTACCTATTTTTAATGCGATATAATATATTTTTGAATAGTGCATTTATAATTCAAAAACTCACGTTGTATAATCAAAATAATTATCAATTAGGATGCGTGTGTTGATCAACAAGTTAATGGGATTTAACGTTAATAATTATAAACAATTTTTAATGACTTTCACAAATCCAAACCACACCGAGACAAAACTTGTGTAAATAAACATTAATATTAACAGTGATTATTTGATTTCAAATATGCGAAATTATCATTATATTTTTATTTCTCATGTATTTTTATGTTTTGTAAAAATATATTTCGATTATCCCGAATATGATTGTCCATAAAAGTTAACTTGCCAATATTCAGAATTTATTTTACTCTTAATTTGATTCCATATAAACATTTGAAGAGCCCGTTGTGGGTCTTGGTCTCCTCCAGCATTCATCGCCATCTCCCTCTACCCTGGGATGCACTCCTTCAGTTCCTGATGCCAATCGTGTTTGAGCCAACATTACGTGTTTGTGGGGTTTCGCGTGAAGATTCCTTTGTGGTAATCTTTCTTCACTCATTCTTTTTATATTCCCCGCTTATCGCAGCCTCCCTATTTTTATTATCTGTACTGTATATTGTAAGTTAGTTGAAGAAATATTCATAATTTGATGTGGCATATTGTTGACATAGAATAATAATACTAGTATTATAAGAAATTGCGGCATTTGATGATATAAAAGAGGATCATTGTTGACCTCTCGTAGAGTGGGAAGTTACCGTTTTAGAGCCTCTGAATTCCTGCCGCGTTTTGATAACCATTTGCAGGGGTGAAAGAGTTAACGTTTACTGTTTCAATGTTTCTCAAAATGTCAAATGTCTTTTTGATTTTTGCAAAATCAACCATGCCCTAAATATACGAAACATTAAAACTGGAAAGTTGTTTAATTCAAAAAGTAGATAAATAATTCAGTTTTCAATAATTTACACTTTATAGTAGCAAAAAAATCACAACACATAATACTATATCACTAACTTGATGTAAAAATGTTTTGTGTTATATTAACGTCTCCATTAACGTCTTGACCCATCTATGATAAGTTATTATTAAAAATAGTGTTTCTGCATTTAGTAATTGATGATATAATTATTATTCTCATCGTTGATATGTTTCTTTCATATAACAAATGAATGTGTCTAGAAATATATCAATTTTTGTAGAATGAATATTTTGTTTTTGTAGAAATGTAGTCCTTGTAATAGTACATATACATACATCCTCATACATTCCCTATATTAAAAATAAATAATACTTATGAATGTAAGGTACAAGGCAATTAGAATTCGTGTGAAGCAATATCAACTTAAATAAATAGAAATATTTTAAAAATAATATTTTAAAAAATAAAAATGTTGGAGAAGTGGAGTTAAATTCTGCCCATTTACGTCATAATAACTCAATCTTGTAAACTTTGCATAGGGATTATACTTATCCAGAGATGAATATCTATCTATGGGTCAATTTCTCTTAGCCCCAACAAAATACTTGGTCACCTCTATAGTCGCTGGGGTGACCATTATTCTAAAAGCGGACCATAATTCATAATAATCTATTCGCTCTGAGAATTTACGATGATTGGTGGGAGGTTTTGCTTGTAACGCGACATAGATTGTGCATAATAAAATGTTATTTACAACCATCTTTGATATTTCTTACACTTGCACATATTCCCAGGTGCGAAATGGGTAGGTACACAGTGGTCAGTGGTATGTGTAGGTACACAGTGGTAGTGGTCATGGGTAGGTACACAGTGGCCTTAATATCCTTAAGTTCACCGAATTAAGATCAGAAAATAGTCTTTTTTTTAATTTTTTTACAATCACATAATCTATTACATTAAGGAGTCAGCCCCCCCTAGACAACATGCCATTTAAGCTAAGCGTTATATCAGTAGAGTCTCCGCTATTGTTGGGAGAGGATTAATTGAACCTATTTTATAGTAAAACTCTTTGACTGTAACCTTTTACAATTGACGACAGACTTGCCGACTGCCGACCGCCGTGGCACAGTTTGTAAGCCGTTTGGTTTCTGTGCGGGCGTCCTGGGTTCGATTCCCAGCAGAGGAGAAATTTATTTAAATTTATTTCTCACGCAAATATTGCTTCTCTGGGCTGGAAACACTGGTTAGTTGGAAGAAATTGCCATACGGCAATAAACTCGCCACTTGCGCAGGGTGCAAGGAAGTGTTCATTTTTTATTACGGCGCTGGCCGATTTACTAATGATAATAATAACAATTAAGCACTACAAATAATAACACTCAATTATTATTACTACCATTATACACTTCCTCAAAAGAATTAGCAGATCAATGCGTAAATTGTAAATTATTTAAAAGAGCAAAATAAAATGCAACAAACGCATCATCAAGCTTTCAATTGGGAATAGTTCACCCATCCAGATACTTAACATATCAAAGGATTAGGCTCTGAGGAGGTCTCTATACTACCTAACAACCCTACTGATTCCCGAAAATTAACGTTTAAAAAATCTTTAACGATTCTACATGTATTCATTATTACCGTTTTTTGCATTTTTACTATTAAGTTTTTTGATAAATCTATAATTTCTAAATTACGGATTAACGATTTTGGAATAATGCCAGTGGCTGAAATAATGAACGGTAATATTATTATTTTACGAGAATGCCAAAGTCTTTTAATCTCGTTACCTAAAGCGGTATATTTTCTAATTTTTTCATCAAAAGTTTTTATAATATTACTAGAATTTGGAATAGTAACGTCGCAAATATATGTTATTTTTTTAATTTTATCATGTATTATTAAATCGGGTCTGTTATGTTGAATTGACCGGTCAGTTAATATTGTTTTATCGTAATAAAGCGAAATATTATTATTTTCTAAAAATGAAATCGGATCATATTCATAATATGGTTTTATGTTTATAGCGTCAATTAATTTATATTTAATAGCTAAATTTTGATGTATTATTTTTGCTACCTGATTATGTCTAAATGTATATTCTGATTGCGCGAGAAAAGAACAGCCCGATATTATACATATGCTCGATTGTTTCCGGAAAAGCCAAATATTTCTTACAACTATCATCTACTACATTTATGTCTTTTATTATATATTTTTGATAATTTTTAGTTTTTATTACTCTATCCTGAATCGCTATTATAAAACCTTCTAAATCCGCGTCCAAATCACCAATACTCAACCATTTGTTATTGGTGATTATCATTATTATTACTTGTATCGAATCCATTTTTATTAATTTGACACTTTAAATACGACCGGTTTCGAACCGAGGACTTCATCCTTAGTTGTCATTCGTCCTCAAGAAAATGTTTTTCATTTGAAATTAGTATAAATATTTAAATACGAGTAAATAGAATTTCCTATAGATATTTCATCTTTTTATATTTTTAAGTTTCACTTTTATGTTATGGTTCGATTATAATTTGATATTTGCTTACATTTGAAGTTCTCTAAGACTGTGTTTCTCGAACAAAGATTAAAGTAAAATTATAGTTAAAATACTTTGATTTCATAAAATTGTCCAATACTTTTGGTTGTTTCATTGAAATCTAATGTCTTCAAACGACCAATTTTGATTAATTTTATAAAATTAAAGTATTTTACTATACGTTTACCAATACTTTTATTGAAACAAACCAGCCTTAACTTAATCATAATATTATGACTTTTGTGAAATAATGGGTCAATTATTAATAAACACCATTCAATATATTATATAAATTTGCCAATATCAATTGTAATCGACAACATACTGAAACAACATATTGAAAGGAACGAATCGTACGTATAAATATGTACACTGAGAAAACTGATATTCATAAATAACGTGAATTCAGCTTAAAGTATGGTGAATTCACCATAAGTACGGAGTATAGTGATATCATCAAAATTAAGATGATAATACGATTTATGATGATAACGGCATATAAGATATGATTATGTTTCCTACTATTTATGTTTGCTTTCATCATATTCCTATGACGTCTTATTATATTTCCTACTATTTTTCGGTGACGTTCTCTTATCTGCAGTGAAGTCCTATTATTATAGATGACTTCCTCATATCTCTTGTGATGTCTTATTATATTTCCTACTATTTTTCGGTGACGTTCTCTTATCTACAGTGACGTCCTATTATTATAGATGACTTCCTCATATCTCTTGTGAAGTCTTATTATATTTCCTACTATTTTTCGGTGACGTTCTATTATCTACAGTGACGTCCTTTAATTGTTCCTACTATTTTTCGATGACATCCTCATATATCCAGTGACGTCCTATTCTAAAAAAATATTAAAATAACAATATAACTTTATTTATTTCCACTTATTTATTTTTATTCCACAACAAGTTTCAAGAACTACCGTTCTCTTCTTCAGGTGGGTTTAAACTGAAAAAGAGAACGGTAGTTCCCGAAACTAGTTGTGGAACAAAAACAAGTAAGTGGAAACAAACAAAGCCACATTGCTATTTTAATTGAACAAATAAACAATCTTGCACTCTCCCGCAACATTCCTCACATCAACGACCGAACGCCCTCGCCAAGGTGACTTGGCGTCTTCAAGGTCCAAACGAAACTTTCGTTTTTCGTTTCGTTTACGAAAGTATCGTTTGAACCCCGAAAACGCCAAGTCACCCCGGCGAAAACGTTCGGTCGCTAATACAAAAAACACTGCGCAAAAACACAAAGTCACTTATTCATTCATTTAAAATGGATTTCCATTGTGTAAACACAAAAACTCTTGAATCATGTTATTTTAATATTTTTTTAAAATGAATTTCCACAATGTAAACGCCTTCTAAAAATAAAACACAATCTCAACATTCTGGCCTGTGTATGTCCGTCACTGAAGTTTTGTAGCGAGACTGCGAGACCGAGTCGACAACCACCCTGCACCATGCCGAACAAACGAATGACTGATTCACTGATTGAATGAACGATGAGCAAATGAGAATATTGTGTGGAGCGTTGTCATCATATTTTTGTAGGAAGCACACAAAATGATATGATTCCTCTTACACGAGATTCTGTAATCGTATTATAGTAGAATTCACTCAAAATAGTATGATTTAATATTAAAATTTGATGATTACTCTGAAAATAAGACGATTCTGTAATCGTATTTAGTATGTTTCACATAAAATAATATGACTTTAGTATAAATTAATGTTCCATACCTTAAAAAGTTTCACACAATTTTATCACACTAAATTAGGGGACTTCATCGTATTTTCAGTGACACTTCTTCATAATAAACTGTGAAATCTTTATAAATACGGTGACTCGTCACTGTTTTTTTATGATTTTAATCTTATTTATGAATATCACGTAAATTTATAGGACAATGGACTATTATTTAATGTGATCAATTTTTAAGATGATGAGCATCATAATTCTTCGTTATTTACTCAAATAATTCGATTCCATCTTACACATTTCAATGATAGCGTAATATTAAATGATTATTTCATTATTTTAGGTGACCGCCCCTATTTTATACTTACGTCATGATATTTTTAGATTACGCCAAATTGACATTTTTTTCAGTGTAGTATTAAAGCTATGGAGATTTATGAGGCTGTTAATTCTGAGTAAAGAACTGACAGAAAATCTAAATAGGTAACTCTGGGAAAAATGTGAATTCTTCCTATTATTTTAAGATTATTCATTATTAATTATAAATTTTAAGAATTATTAGTAGGATGTAAATCAGAATAAAGTCTCAGCATGATACATATATACTAGTTAATAATCTAAAAAAATCCGAATTCATAGCTGCCCACTATTTTCCCTTGGGATAGTGAGGAGTAAAAAGGATATAAATATTCGCTTTGCTATTGTGTTAATCATAATATTCATATTAACGAAGAGTAAAAATTACTATTTAATAGGGAAGAACAGTATTCATATAAACCATTATGTTTTTTCTTGCAATGTTTCATTTGCGACCAACTGTGAGAAAATACAATGACTAATCGCCAAGTACTATAAACCGCATCCTTTGACCGCACAAATACGGGTTGGTACGCATGCGTAATGCGTTTCTATTGACCTCAGTCCATTACCTACTATTTCACTGCACATACAATATCTTGGTATCCACTTGAAACTTATTCAAATCGTCGGTAATAATTCAACTTCACGTTAAGTTTAGTGTTTAAACGGTAAGCCACTACGCATAATGTTGCATGCCTTATTATTTAGCGTCATACGAAGATGACCGACCACGGTCAGTGAGAAGCATGTAGGTAATACTTTGTTACATGCAAAGGAATACAATTTATCTATTTACCACACATTTGCCACACCGTTCCCGGGCTATTAGTCATAATGTACACTGGGATTTGACAAATTGACTGGTCGCCGGGCCGGGAAGGATGAGATATAGTGGACAAGTTAGTTGCCAATCTTGGCCTGTAGTGGTGGGTAAAGTTCGTCGAATGCAATAATTAAAGATTATATTTTCGAAATGCTATTCCATTTCTTTTACCTTAAATAATTTGAGCAAACCAACAGCTCATTTACGCTTTGATATATCAGATATGATAAATGTAATTATATGAGCCAAAAAAAAATCATTCCATCAATAAGTACAAAAATAATAACAACAGTCAAAAATACACACAAGCCTACATAATTTGGTATGGGAGTTTCCTATAGGAGATTAGGAGGGTATGAGGGAGGAAGATTAAGAGCGCATCACCTTCAGAACCTCTCGACAAAACTTATCATATTTTGCATCGAATATATCCACGCCATTGTTTTTTAAAGTGATAATTTGACTATCATTTTTAATAACGACAATTCGATAAGCTGATGTATTAAAAATGAAAATGACTTATATTTTCCTTTACATGTTAACCATGTTTTTTTGCCCAGAATTGAAAATAATATGAAATAATGTTTCAACTGCATTCTCTGCACAATGTCACTCAGTAGTAGGTAGGTATATATTATGCATAACCATCTAAGTAACAAAGCTTAACAAAAATGATCTATCACCTACATACAATGTAAGTTAAATGGTACTACTTTTTTAACTTTTCCTAGCTGTTAGTATTTGTTATAAACATTCTAAATACCAGACCTATAAATCTGCACCTATTTCTCAAGAAAGAACTTCAGTGGCGGTATGTGGCCAATAATATTTTTATTGAAATAACTCTGGCGTAAAGCGCAGTTCAGACACTTCTAAAAAATCCACATTGTAGGAATAACTACTATTTCGCACATAAATTACCAGTAATTGCTTTGGAATTGATCCAAATACACTGTTGCTATAATTTGTCGCACTCTTTATTGCACCACTAGGCTTTTAAGGAAGAGGTTCGCGGTGCGTAGTCTTTAGCTCGCTATGTCAATACGACAAATTCGCCCAGGCCGACGTTAGATTGTCTCACTCCAGTTGTAAACTGGTATACGAGCTGCTTCTCTTGTGTAATCTTACTTTATTTATGGACGCATAATGTATGTAGAAGCTTTTATGTCACCAACTGCTTAAGGAGCAAACGACCACAAAATAAATATTTACAAAAATATATACTATTTCTCTTTTTTTCCATTTATGATCGTCCATCGAAGATCATATTGGCTATTCGAATCTTATTAATAGATTCCTAGGATAGTTTTTTTTTTAATTAATGACAAATTTTTAACATCTCAATAGACGAAATAATTTAGAAGAATCAGCTTACGTGATCACTTGATGCGCTTGCGCAACGTTCACCTATCAAGCCTTCCTATTGAGTTTCTTATCAATCTAATTTTTGAAAATTTTATGTATCGCGCAAATAGCGGATAAAGTGATCACGTAAACCAGCAGTTGACAGGTTGTAATCCCTGTAGGTGCATTGAGTTCCTGGTTTTCCTAAATTATTCCGTCTATGTCTCTATCGAGATGTTGAAAACATGCCATCAAATATTTTTGACTCCTGACAGGGAAAAAATACAACGTTTTCGTATATGTAACTATAAAAATATCCTCCTTTTAAATTAATATCTATAGTTTTTATATTTTGGAATAAAAATATTTTGCTACCATTAAATTTTAACATTAAATTTTAACAAATGATTTTAACACATTATATAACTCCAAACAAATTGTTTGCTATTAATTACCCTATTGATACTCTTCAGATCAACTTTGCTCTGAATTTCATGAATTGGACATAGGTAAGACAACTTTACATACCTATACACAATCTTAAAACATTTCAACTCGAAATCGGAAAGACACACAGGTACACCAAACTAGAACC
The DNA here is from genome assembly GCA_963576475.1 of Molanna angustata. Taxonomy (NCBI): domain Eukaryota; kingdom Metazoa; phylum Arthropoda; class Insecta; order Trichoptera; family Molannidae; genus Molanna; species Molanna angustata. The sequence continues at coordinate 27,971,915 of OY754972.1, forward strand.
AACTAAAACAACCTATGGACATAGACATTATACTTTCTTGGCACCTAAAATATATAACATCTTCATCAAGGAAATCCAAAATTAAAAAAAAAAAACGTTTGCAGCTTAACTTAAAAATACACAGATTTCACACTGGCTTCTTACTAAACAACACAGACTGTGAAAATAATGTGTCCGTCGTACTACGATAGTTCACTAATCAAATATAATAATTAAATTTTTTTTTTTATTCTAAACTACATATATCAAACACATTATCCTCAACAAAGTAGTCAAAACCTATTTATGCTTACCTACATAATAATGTACACTCTAACACATGCCCATGGGTTAGTAGAGTGGATACATTCATGTGACTCCAATGACTCTTATTAGCATTATATTGGTTTTTATGTATGTAATCTTTTAATTATTGTTACTCTAAACTAATGCTCTTGTAATTGAATAGATTATAAAAAATAAAAATAAAAAACAAAAAAAATATATAGGTACAATGATAACCCCATTTTCTTAGAAAAACAATCTTGTCTCATCTATAAAGGCAACATTCATAATGGGTGGTGAATCACATTGCTGAACTTATTTGAGATTTTATTTTTGCCTGCTGTATTTTCGATTAACTCGCTCTTACGAGACATTCGAAAACCTGATGTTGAAGCACTACACTGAGCCGGAGCCACACAGAAAAATCGATGGTAAATCTTTATTTTTTTTTTCACAGCAAATCTTTACAACACCAATAAATATAATACATATTTTTTTACGTGAGTTTTTGTATTAAAATGTAATGTATGTATGTATTTAAGTATTCCGAAATATGTTCACATAATATATACGTATAATATTATACATTAGCTGTGTACAATTAAATTCATAATGAACTATTTTATCAATCAGAATATTGCGTAGGATTCTTAAACATGGAATATATGAGTCAGGTAAATACAAAACTATGGGAAAACTTCAAGTTATGGGAGTAAAACGTGTACTATGATAAATTATTCCGGTAGTATTCAAATCTCCCGAGTCTTCTCTGTGAATTTGTACCGGGGACTTAGGCAATTATTCTTCTGTCATGGAAATTTCCATGTTTTCAAATGGATTTGAATATATTAGTATTATCATTTGGATTTTCTTATCAAGTGTCATCTAAATAACCAATTGATTCCTTACGGGAACGAAATTTGACTTATTATTAATATAAATAAATATTATAATCATATAATTACAAGATTCTGCATTTTAAAGAACAGGTACCTGATACAGATCTTACTATGGTAAAGTTGTAGCCAAATTTATCTTGAACTTGTAGTCGAGAAGGGGGACAATTTGCACGTAAACCAACGAAGCAAAAAGACACAGATTTGCGCTCTGCGTAACCGGAAACTCGATTAAGATGTATGGCGAAAATTATATACGCATCAGTGAAAATTATATCAACATATCTAGCAGAATTTCATTAAACTATCTACATATTATATTAGAAATTTAGAAATTCTTTAATAATAATTATTACCTCCCTCGCACTCTGTGCAAGTGGCGAGCTTACATCCACCTCACACATTACCTTAACTAAGCGTAAATGCTTGTACTATAGGTGAACGGATTCGGTCGTGGCAGGATACGAACCAGCGCGCTAACCGCTCTTCCATCACCCATCCACCCATTTTCGCGAAAAATGAATTTGAACAAATAATTACTCTGTCGGGGATCGATCCCAGGACAACCATAGATAATCTCATGTTTTTTTTATTTACTTGGTATATACCTACCTAGTAAATAAATAAAAAAATATTCTACGGAAAAAGATTACCTACTGAAAATGAAGCACTCAAGGAAGAAAAATGTGCACCTATAGGTGTCGGCAAGTATATAAATAATTTTCGATATAGTGGGGGAGATATTGCGCATCTGCCCAACCGAGCGTTAAACCAAACCAACATTTGCGTGTCAACAAACCAACGCCTATATTTATTTATTTATTCATATTTTTGTACATAATATAAACAAATATAATAAACACTGGCGGGATTAAAGCCAGTAGGCAATTTGTTCATAAATATTACAAAGTATGACAAAATTGTATATGTACATCAACAAAAGAATGAAAGCGAAAAAAAATAAAGAAAAAACACATTACAAAGATAAATAATACGGACAAAAAAAAACATCATAGCAAAAAAGGATTGCGAAAGAACAAGGAGAAATCGGGATCAGATGTTTACGGATTAATATAATTTCTGATTTAAATGACTGCCTCAAACTACAATCGGATCTTGACAAACTATCTGATTACTGCCAGAATAACAACCTCTTAACTAACGTCACAAAATGCCATAAAATTAGTTTCTTTCGCAAACTATCTCACATAGCCTTTCAATATACTCTCAATGGTAAACCTATTGCTTCTAGTGATAACGTTAGAGACCTTGGTGTTATTATGGACACCAAACATAGGTTTAACTTACACATCGACTGCATTATAGATAAGGCTTACAGAATGCTTGGATTTTTATTCAGAACCAGCAAACCATTCACAAACTTGAAAACGCTCAAACTTCATTATTTTTCCCTGGTTCGCCCTATCCTGGAATACGTATCTCCTGTCTGGTCTCCTCATTATGCAACACACATAAACCGTATCGAAAGGATACAAAATATATTTATTAAACACCTAAATCGAAAAGCATTTCTTGATTTCCCATCGTATCGTGAGGCAAGGATTTACCATGGCATTGATTCACTCGAAAACAGATGTACCTACTGTATCTGATATGATGCTTCTCCACAATATTATTAATATTCTCCTTCTCTCTTAAACTATATATCTTTCAACATACATACCTACCCGTAGAACTAGACACACTCCTCTACAGAATCTGTAATACATATAATAGGCATTTCCAAGAGATTGACAAATTCTTACTTAGCGCCCCCACATTTAAAAAATATATCAAACTTAAAATTTCATCGTCATAATCAAATTTAACACTTAATTATATGTACTGACACATTTATATATGCAATTTCACACATCATTCACACAATATCTCACCATAATATGTAACCATTCCTAATATATCTTAATATACTACAATAACTTCAGCGACAACCTGTAATTGGCTTTATTCTTAATCAAATTATCTTTATGTTTTATAATTTATTATATGCTGTATGTTGTCCTTTTAAATAAATAAATAAATAAATAAATATTCCTTCTTTAGTTTTTTCTTGAAAAAAAAAGTGAATTAGAAGACACAATATAAGATATTTAGAGTATTCTATAGTCTTACTGATTGTACTTCGAACGACGAGCTGAAAAATTCTGTGTTATGCAAAGTGATGGATAGTGGATTATGTCGTACGTTCAACAGAACAGAGTAGAATTCCATGATTGGATAAATAAGTGAATTTGTTTTTGAGGTACTGTGAATCGTTTGGATTCGAGAGAATATTGCACAATAGGGACAGAATGCGTATATTGTGCCGCTGGCGTATCTTGGGCCGACAAAGAAGATTGCGGTAAAATGATGTATGTATAATATTTTTTTTCAACCCAAAAATGAACCTGATACATATATTTTTAAGACGTTCAAGTTGAGATGCACTGAATTTGCATCCAAATAGCATTCATCGGCATAATCAAGCAAAGGAAGAAGTTATTCAAGATGTGTGTCGAGTATTATCGGATTTCTTACGCGACATCCTACGTAGGCGATTCAAAGCGAACGCGAATGCGAAGCGATCCGAAGCGGTTACACGCGAATTCAAAGCGATGCGGTGCGACACGGCGCGGCTCTGTCCTACGTGCGCGCGAATCGCGCTTCTGACATTATATGTACCTATCAAAAAAAAAAAAACTATGGCACCGCTTCCAATTCGCGCGAAAATATCAAACCAACTGATCGCGTTCGCTTCGCATCGTGCCGCACCGTATCGTAACCTACTCGCAGATGGTAACGTAGGACACTTCCATAGTTACCGACGTCTTACGTAGGCGATTTAAAGCGAACGCGATTGCGAAGCGATCCGGTGCGGTTACTCGCGAGTACCCTACGCGCGTTTGGTAACGTAGGCCACTTCTATAGTTACGCTACGTCCTACGTAGGCGATTCAAAGCGAACGCGATTGCGAAGCGATGCGGTGCGGATACAAGCGAATTCAATGCGATGCGGTGCGACGCGGCGGCTCTGTCCTACGTGTGCGCGAATCGTTCCCTCTGCCGCCAGCTACTGTCATGGATGTACGTATATAAAATACTCAAGAAGTATGTACGGCAGAGAAGTGAAACTAATATTGTGTACTTAGAGAGGCATATTTATGGCGGATATCACGATTTGTATGAAGAATTACGTGATCTTGAATTTATAAATGAGACTGAATTTACATCTTTCCGGGAAACATCAAAATTTGACATTCGTGCAAGCGAGAGAAAACTTTGTGTGTTTTGAACAACATCCTATTGTAAAATAGCAATAATAAATAAATGTGTTTACTTGTAGTCCCATTTATTTTTGCCAAATCCTAAAATTCGCGGTTCAATAATAATTTGTCCCATAATATGGGACGTTCATGGACAGAAATTAAAATTTCTGTTTCTGACATGTCAAAAAACAATGGCGCCGCTATCAATTCGCGCGAAAATATCAAACCAACTGATCGCGTTTGCTTCGCATCGCGCCGCGCCGCATCGAAACCAACTCGCGGTCGGTAACGTAGGACACTACCATAGTTACCGACTGTATGTTATTTTCGCGCCGCGCCGCGCCGCTTCGCATTCGCTTTGAATCGCCTACGTAGGACGTCGCGTTACCGACTGTTTGTTATTTTCGCGCCGCGACGCGCCGCTTCGAGTTCGCGTTCAGATCGCCTACATAACGCTACGTCCTACGTAGGCGATTCAAAGCGAACGCGATTGCGAAGCGATGCGGTGCGGATACAAGCGAATTCAATGCGATGCGATGCGACGCGGCGCTCAGTCCTACGTGTGCGCGAATCGTTCCCTCTGCCGCCAGTTACTGTCATGGATGTACGTATATAAAATACTCAAGAAGTATGTACGGCAGAGAAGTGAAACTAATATTTTGTACTTAGAGAGGCATATTTATAAATAAATAAATAAATAAATAAAACATTTATTGAGACAAAAAAGGAGTTTGCATACAAAAACACAGACATATAAAAATTAATATACAGAAAAACAACCTTTCTGACTCAAAAGGACCATGCTCAGCTGTGTTGCAGGAAGACAAGCCCCCCAGCAGCTGATTTTCAGCATGATCCTATTGCTTATGTAGGTATAATATTTTATTATCTTTACAAGGTCTACTTTATTTATATGCAAAATAAATACAAAAAATACAAAAAAATGCTCCTAAAATACACATATATAAATATTCACAAATACATAAATGTACATGCACGCACATACATATATACACACATTTATTTATACACACCAACACACATAAATACACATTAATTCATACATACTTCACACTATGATTGCGAGGCCAGAAGCATTGCTCGACAATTCTCTTTGAAATAAAAGAATTTTTCCGCTACTTTTAGCGGTGGAGGCAAGTCATTCCAACATTTTGTTGCAGCGTATTTGAAACTGCCTTCAAACGCTGCCCCTCTATGCCTAGGAATAAGCAATAAGAAGCCCCTGGCCCTCGTACCATAGTTGTGAACACTTTCAGACCATTCCAATCTTTCAAACAAGTATTTGGGTTTTTTATTTTGGACCACTTTATACATCTGACAAGAAAGGTGTAGTTTCCGTCGGTTTGCCATGTTCAACATTCCATTTTCAACCAAATATGGTGAGACATGTGCCCTGCGAGGAATTGAGAAGCAAAATCTGGCGCAAGCGTTTTGGACTCTTTGGACTATCCGTTGATGTTTGGTCAACAAACATGGTCCATACACTGTATCACAGTAATCAAAAATTGGCAAAACAATGGATTCAATCAACAACTTATGGGGGATATCACAATTTGTATGAAGAATTACGTGATCTTGAATTAATAAATGAGACTGAATTTACATCTTTCCAGGAAACATATCAAAATTTGACATTCGTGCAATCGAGAGAAAACTTTGTGTGTTTTGAACAACATCCTAGTGTAAAATAGCAATAATAAATAAATGTGTTTACTTGTAGTCCCATTTATTTTTGCCAAATCCTAAAATTCACGGTTCGATAATAATAATTCTTTTGTCCCATAATATGGGACGTTCATGGACAGAAATTAAAATTTCTGTTTCTGACATGTCAAAAAACAATGGCGCCGCTATCAATTCGCGCGAAAATATCAAACCAAATGATCGCGTCCGCTTCGTATCGCCTACGTAGGACGTTGCGTTACATTTCAATTGAAACAATTTGCCAAAAAAAAAATAAAAACTTATTTTCATTGATATAGTAGGTACCTACCTACACAATAGTGAAAAATACATCAAGTACCTACTAATAAACAAAAAGGTAATAAATTGCGAACAATGATACGGAATAAGGCTAGTTTTGCTGTTAGTAAAGATCTATCGGATATTTAATGTATGCATAGCGTACAACAAATATTATTAAGATGATACAAACGTTAGCTATTACCTCATTAAACGTAGGTAGGTACATAGATGTATAATATAATAATATATAAAGATACCTGTATTGTTGTTATCGCGCACAAGTTGCGACCGTCACTAATTCTAGTGAAAATCTTCTAACAAAATCTTTATCGCCTAATGAACCGATTGGTGAAAGATAAGGAGAACGTCTCGTCCAGATGTAGAGAGATATGCAAAGGTTAAGACCTCTTTACACTCGCACGGGTATCAAACCTGGCACCCCGTTGACCCAAGAGGCATTTGCGACAACGCAACCGCAACATCCCAGACTCTGAATTATATATTACATTCGATGTTTTTTTGCGATAGTGGATTTTTCTGGAACAACATTGGTGTAGGGATGCGATCGTTGGCTGAAGATGTAGTTATGTTGACCAAAGGTTCAGAAATTCCACATAATTAAATCAAATCGGTAAATATCTGAGGAAAACAAGCATTGTTTTGTTTCTATAACAACTAAACTCAATATATTTTATCATAATCAAATCAAGTATTTCTCGAACTTCATTTGATGTGACGTAATAGGTATTTGATTACATTTTGAAGTTGACCATCTCTGATTGTACCTCTTTCATGTGCATTTTTTTTTATTGTCTGTTGTGCAAAGGACCCGTCTTTAATCTTTTTAACGTACAAAAAATAAATAAATGGCTATTGTACCGGCGTACTTGGTTCGATTCACAGCAGAAGAGAATTTCATTTAACATTATTTCTCAACCAACTCTTGCTTCTCTGGACTGTAAATACATATTTGTTGGAAGAAACTGCCATTTGGGTTCTAACTCGCGATTGGTATTGCACAGGGTGTAAAGAAAAATTTATGTAAATTGTATTGTATTGTTTCGACACATTTAATATCACAATAGAGACGAAGCGTGAATATATATTTATATGAGAACCTCGAGAACCTGGATATCAGTAACCTACAGGACCTGTCATCGACTGTATTGTAATGTATTGTATTGTTAAATTGCTTTTCGCACAACTAACAAGTTATAATCCAAATCATATTTTAACAAGCACCCAATAATAAGATGCCACGTTCTAGAAACATGTAATATTTTTGAAAATATTAGGTACAAGTTTCAACAGTTAAAATAAAATAAATAACGGAACTTATTGATACGATGTTCTTTGCTATGAATAGAATTACGTACTTAATGTACAACTGATATTGATACGTTATTCTATGCTACGAATAAAATTACGCCCTGACTGTACAAGCGATATTAATATATTATTCTATGATATCAATAGAATTACACAATTACTGTACAAGTGATATTGACATCGTAGTTATTCCAATTTTTGGTACTTCCTTATATTGTTAGTACACTTACACGACTGCTACAATTAGATTAAAAGTTCAGATAGCCAAAGGCGTTTTATTCCTACAACGGTTGTAAAGTTAAATGTGCCATTGAGCTATTCATTATAATACTCAAAGATATATAAACGTGTACAAAGAAACAATAATATTATTTTCTCGAGCATGCACTGCTTGTTTAGCTTCGGGTAAAGACACCTTTATAGATCAATCAAATGTTTATTGGTTTCCTCCCACATCTAGGAACAAGAAGAAAGTCAAACAAGTAATTGAGACAAGCAGTTCATTTTATTAATTATTATGTGGCGGTACCAATACTCGTACACAGCAAAAGTATTAGAAGTTATTTTGAGAAAGCGATAGCTAAAATATTTTATATACCATCAGCCAAATGAAAAAAAAAAATTATTTTGAACATAGTTAATACGATACATACATAGTTAATAACTACAGGAGGCCATGAACCGACCTGAGTTATAGACCACGGATGATAATGAAATAATGATAATATTATAATGAAAAGTTTAAAAATAAAGATTAAATAAAAGCGTTAAAGAAAAATATGGATACAAAGAGGGAATAGGCATCAGGTGCAATCGAATATTTTCATTAACTTAATTAAATTAATGGTTGTCTGGAAGAAATCGCCACTAGGCAAGAAGTCCGCCATTTGTACTAGCAAATAAGTAATGTACAATAAAGTGTTGAAATAAATAAATAAATTCTCAGAATTTTCTACAACCACTTTGATTTAAATTTAAATTTAACACGTCATTTTATGTTTATTTGATTATATATTTTAGTGTGTAGGGGATGTACGCCGAGTACACCGTCCATAAGAGTTCGCATGGATAAAATATATCTAATAATATAATTTATTTCTAGAAGCTCTTATTTTCCCATTCCAATGACAAATATATAGATATCCTCTTTGCATTCATACTTAAAGCCTATTGGCTTCACATAATATTATCTGGACAAAAGACGAAATAAATTAAAAAGTTGGTTTTTCATCTAATGTTTTGGATAGACGACTGTTTAATGTATTGTTTTAGCATATAAATATATTATTTTTAATTCAAATTATTATTTGACGACAAAATAAATACATATGAACCCGAAAAATTCTGTGTTTGTTTGATGATATCAGTGCGATTTGATTTTCGTGAATCACTTCTTAATCTATGTAGATCGTTCAACATGAGGTTTCTTGAATAACATCATGATCCTATAATTCCTCTCTTCGCTTGTGCTTCAGATATTTTATTATATGGATAAATTTCAGAGCATTACAAATTATATATGGCTCGCTGCTGAATGTATTTGGGAAGAGAATGGTGCAACAAATTAAACATTAGATTCACTAATTATTGAGAGCGTGTCGGAACATACAACATGACGACTTGAATGCTTTTGATTATAGTGTCTATTTTCTGACGGATAATGTCCATTTTTATTACTTAATATGAGCTGAATCCCACGACTTTGCGAGTGTTTGAAGTACCTTCAATAGTTAGAGCGATTTGATATTGTTTTACTTGATATGGGCTTATATTTAGAGCACTGTAACTAATACAACACTTATTTCACAGCTTTCAACATAAGCTCGACAGTCCTGTGTGGGCTTTTGCTGAATCTAGAAGTTGCTACATTCTAGTCTTCTAGTTTTTATTCATAATTATCTATACCTACTGACAGACTTCATGCATTGCTTTTTGTGGCTTCCTGGTAGTTAAGATAGCTGTTATATTTTGATTTCATAATTTCAAGTTGGTACCTTAAAAACTTTTACATCCAATTCTCAATACACCTCGATTAAATACTTTCACAAGACAAAACACTTTCATCGTATTTGATGCCTTGATTCTTTTTGATAGCATCCAAAAGCAACTGTTTGAATAAAAATATTTTGTAATAGAATGACTGATATTAGGTATATTTTCAAACCTATTGATTTTTCACTCTTTCCAGTAAAGTATATTTTTTATTTGTACCTAATTCGTTTTTAGTGTAGCCGAATAACGTTAACTCTTTTAAAAAAAATATATATATAAAAATAATATGCCATAGACAAGAAAGCATAAAAAGGTATATACAATTTTATATTCAAAATCTTAAAGTATCTAACTACATTTTTTTACTAACGCGTTACGTCAATGAAAAGAAATATTTAAAATTTAAGACATTTTTATAATACACCAAAAGTTTTCTTGGTAATTAACAAGTTATATTATAAAACTACATTTAAAAGAAACACTTAGAAAAATAAACTATTAAAATAAAATTTGACATATTTTTCATACAGCTTTCATTGTCGATACATTAAGATAAACGTGTTTTTATATGATTTTTTTTATTTGAAAATATGGCTTATTTGCTTCTATAAATTTAGCATTTTTAAGGAATATATAAACGTTGAATTTGTGTTACGAAAATTATTCATCGAAAATATTCAAAATTAGTGTTATTTTATTATGAATAAATATTCCTCGACCGATTCTGATGTTATTTACGATATATATTATTGTTATGTTGATCAAAATGTTGAATTGAATTTCACGCCATAGAAAAATATTTTATGATATATTATGGCATCTCTGTCTGTTGTACTACGACATTCAAAAATAGCATTCTCTCTCACACACGTGGAGGTTTCGGTCGTGGGAACTAACCTGTACGTGCGATATTTGCAATGAAACTTTCAACGCAAGCGGTCAGTTAAATTTAAGGCACTTAGCAAAATAATGTAATCTTTCATAATATGAAGAAAACCGACTTCAAATGAATATGTTTCAATATAGGAAAAATATGGCTTCGGTATGAAGTGATATTACCTTTCATACAGTTTGCCTATACAATAAATAATACGTGTTGCACAGATTGTAGCTGCCTTTGCAAATTGAGGAATTTGATGATTTTTCATCAGAACTCGTTAAAGCTTATATGTGAAGATGTGAGTTTTTTTTGAGAGTTGGCCCACCACCACCCAGACTCGCTTTAGGAGATGAAGTCTCCTATTCGAGTCCACTGAATACGCCAGCAAAAGGCGCACTTAAAAAGTGTGCCGCGTATAGGTGCGTGAGGGTGACCTTTAGGTTGCTCAAGAGCAGCCCGCAGGTCACACGACACATGCATCCTTTCGGTCACCAGAAGGGCGACCTCCAGGATGCACACACCCCAAGATCAGTTTACCCTCAAAGCCCCACAATTATTATTTTTTTTTTTCATTTATTACCCCAATTTATAAAAAGAAATACAACAACGGAATACAATAAAATAGAGTTACAACCAATAATAGTAAATAGACATGAAATACAATAAGAACAACCGATCAAAAGAAAACTCAACAAATACGTAGAAACAGAAGAAATGAATAGATGTGTCAAAATATGTACATATATTAAATGAGACACACACAGTCAAAGCGCAGACAGATGCAGGGTCAGAGGGCAAACATACGGACACCACTACGTCCCAGGGAGGGACAGACAACACAAGCACACTTGAGTTTCGCTCCGATCTACATTCACAACTGGGAAAGGAAAGACTCCTCGGAAGGCTCCACGCCAACTCCTCTAAGCAATTCCCACCTCTCTTTCCAACTATGCACGAATTCCCGGAAAGCCGCAAAGCTTTGACGGGAACGCAGAAACTCCGTCATGCTTACCGGTCTAGATGTATTCATCAACGCATTTAGCATCCTATCTCTCTCCAAACTGAGACACTCGCAATACCACAGGATATGCATCACATCCTGGGCCCCACCACCACAAACACACCACGGGTCCTCGGCCAGGCCAAACTGGAAAAGCTTGGCTTTAAACTCTCCGTGACCCGTGACCATCTGAACAACGGCTGGGTCCAGTCTAAGATGCCCCATACTGAGGCGATCAGTCACATCGGGCAGAAAGAGGTGGGTCAGTCGACCCTTCGGTGACCTGTCCCACCTCTCCTGCCAGACCTGCAAAGATCTAGCTCTACACGCAGCCATACGCTCACGGAAGTCCCTGCTACTAGCAAAATTGTCGACGCGCTGACCCAAATGGACGGCGGAGAGACCCCTCCTAAGACGACCCCTAACGGCCGCCTCCCTGATCTCTAGATCAGCAGGCAGCATACCAGCCAAGACAGGCAGAGCATCAGTCGACACGGTCTTATATGCACCAGTAACTGCAATAAGCGGAACCCTCTGACCACTCAGAATACGCAGGCTCACCACACCTGCATCCAAACGATGCGCCCATACCCTGGCCGCATAAGTAACCTGAGCAACATACGTTGCCCGGTAAACCCTAGCGACCTCAGTGGAGGCCATACCCCAATCACACGCACTTATTCTTCGCAATTTCATGAAGAGGTTCTTACCCCTCGTCGAGACATGCCTGACATGCTCCATGAAGTTACCCGAGCGGTCAACTATAACCCCCAAATATCTAGTGTGCCCAGAGAACTTAATAGACTCCGAGCCCATCCGGATACAAGGGTTTCGATTCACACTCAGAGAGCCCTTCAAGACCATCCCAACCGTCTTCGCAGAGGAGAAAGAGAGCCTATTTCTCTCACCCCAATCTGCAATCATAACTAAAGCTGATTCAGTTGTCCTTTCAATTTCCGCTCTAGAATTACCAGCCATCAAAAGAAACGCGTCATCAGCATACGCCACAATCATGCCAGACCCAGGCAAAGGGAGCCTCAGCAGATCATCCATCAGCACATTCCAAAGGAATGGGCCGAGGACGGAACCCTGAGGGCAACCCTTCGTCGTAATCTTAGACACCTTAGTCGCGCCGTATGTCAACGAAACCGACCGCTGGGTGAAATAGCTTCTAACAATACTGTACAGCCTAGGGCCACAGCCTCTCGCCTTCAACTTGACCAAGATCATCGGCCACCAGGCGTTGTCAAAAGCACCCGAAATGTCGAGGAAGACCCCAATAACGTATTTTTCGGTCCTTTCATTCTTCCAGTCATACGCACGAAGGATAGCATCCTCAGTAGAACAACCGCGCACGAATCCAAACTGCAAATCCGACGGAGGAGAGAGACTCTCCTCAAGCCTATCGCGGATGACCACCTCAAGGACCTTCCCCAGCACCGGCAGCAAAGTAATCGGCCTGTAGGCACCAGGATCCGACCTCGACTTACCATTGCCCTTGGGAATGATCCTGAGGACACCATGCTTCCAATCATTCGGAAAAACACCTTCATTCAAGCATTTCTCAATCACGGTGACGAACACATTTTTCACAGCAGCCCAAACTTGCTTAATAATAGGACCCGTGATCCTGTCTATCCCCGGAGCCTTAGACGGGCCAAGGTTCCTCACAACAACCTCAAGTCTCGCCTCAAGCCAATCCCTACAGACGGCCGAATCGACGCCCACGACCGAAGGGGGAAGGTCGGCCAAGGCCCTGACCTTTCCATGGTGTGGGCTCCGATCCGGAGAGTCATCTGGAACTAGTCTATTCAGCAGAGCCTCGAGTGTGTCATGGATCCCCGTAGTGTGGCCCGAGTCTGTCAGCACTGTCGACAAGAATGTGTCCGAGCCAGCAGATTTACCACCCTTCGAGAGAAACCCAACCACCTCCCACGGGTCAGCACGACCGACCTCGGTCACCCAATCGCGCCAATGCTGGGTCTTGGCTCGCAACAGCGCAGAGTGGTACACCCTCCTAGCCTCGACCATCATGGATCTCGCTCTCTCAACGTTGGCGGAGCCATAAGAGTCACTATTCTTCTTAACCTTACCGAACTCTCTAGTTTCCCTCTTGAATGAAGACCTCAAACCAGAGAGTTCGGCTGTCCAGTAGGTAGGCTTTAGCGAACCACCCGGTTTGACTCGTCTCACGACGCTTTCAGATATCTCCAGTATTGCCCGTGAGAAGGCACCGCCAGCAGCACCCGCCGAAAGACCAGAAAAGTCAATCTCCCGTACACGAGATATAAGGCATTCTCTGAAGGAGTTCCAGTCAACATTGGCCCTACGGAAACTCCATAGACTTCTTGGGGGCGGGCCCCCCGAGCGTCCGCAGTCGAAACTTATCAGTCTGTGGTCTGAGGATATTACACCCTCGTGCACAGACCACCCCTTGATCTTCGCCGCGATACCCGGCACTGCCAAAGTAATATCAATGTTGCTCTCCCCCATGTGGTTAGAGAAGGTGGGGGGACAGCCGCTTTCATTAATCACGACCAGACTATACTGCGCAATCAGCTCTTCCACTTTCAGGCCCCAGCCCCTGCCGTCCGACTCCACCCTGTCATGAAGATGTGAGTTGTAACCTCTGAAGCACTCCATTTCTATTTAAAAAAATCTTAATGTAAAATGAATAGGATTTTTGAATTCCACGTTAATTTGTCCGGCCGTGAAAGCTTTATTAATATTAAAAAAATCCAATACGCAGTTTGAGGGAGTGGACCGGCATCTAAAATCAGGAGGACTGCGCTGGACTGTGAGGGATTCACTGAATTGATCGTCAACTTTGAAGGTTCCAACAAGGCACACGAAGAAGAAAATTATGTACCACAGTACAATACATATAAAAAACTGTGCTCGAGAGCATCTACGTATTTTTCTAAATATTTTGGTTCCTTATTGTACTATTGCATTCTCTTAAAATGAATACATTTTTTTTTATATAAAATATGCTAAGACAGCGAAGTGATATCCACAAAATTGCAAGCACAACCATTTTTGGGGTAAAGTTTATTTATGGTCGTTACAATTATCATTTCGTGCACCTCCATTTTCTCTACCAAATAGGTCATTTCTTGTACCACTATGTACAGGAATCGATGTATGTATGCATTTTTTTATTAATCTTAATATAGATCAATAGGTATTTAGACCAATGACAGTGTAGAAGCATATTTCCTGGCCATTGTCCCCTATTTTTAAGGCTATTTTTTTTAAATAAAATTAAAATCGCTTTTTCCCTTTTGACTCGGAAACACAGGTGCATTATCTTCAGTAAACTAAACGAGAAAGCTCTGATTCCTTAATGAATCATAGAATAAGTTTTTTGATAAATCTGGGTGCGTTACCGTGGGCGGACAGATATAGTGTTTTTTTATCACAACATTATTAAATTTACGTCTCGCGAAAACAATATCATGCATACCACTTCATTTTAATTATAGTGTGAAATTATTCATATAATCAATGTATACTACGGTATTATTTTCATTTAAATGGACTTTTATGCGGGAACAATATTGACAAATCGTCTGTCGAGTCCGTCTGTTTGATTCGCAATTTCGATTAAATGTTTAATTGATGTAAGTAGGTATGTATCAAAAGTTAAAACTATATTTAACAAACTTAATATCTCAATAGAAACAAAGTTGGAATATTTATCAATTCAACCGGGAAATAACAAACCAACAGGGCTTACGACCTGTCGTTGGCTGGTTCACGTTTTCGCACTAAGCGATTGCGCAACGTTCACCAATTATGTCTATTAAATGGTCTTTCCTTTCTCCCTAAATAATAATGTTACACCAAAAAATGTTAAATGGTTTTAGTAATAGTAATAGTAACTTTTATTTAGACGTAAAAAAATATAAAAATTAATACATCTAGTATAAACAAAAAAACAAAAAGTATACATTTTTTTTGATAAATTAATAAATTCTGGTACAGGTACAGGGTATGACACTAAATTATTTAAAACAATGTAAAGTATGGAGAAAATTAATAATTTTCAACTATGTGCTCAGCACCTAGCCTACGAAAGGTGGCAAGACTTGTGGTTTGTTTTATTTTTGGTGGCAAACTATTATATATTTTAAGACCTTTATGGTATAAACTATTTTGAGTGCATGTTAATCTCGTTTTTGGGAGTCTAAAATCCTGACATCCTCTCGTAGGGTAAGTGTGAACATTGGAATTGAATAATATATCCCTCTGCATATATTTTGGAAGCATATTATTTTTTAGTTTGAAAATCAAAGTTAATGTGTTGTATATAATGTATTGCTTTACTGTCATTAATTTTAGTTTATTTAACATTAGGTTTATTTTTGTATATCTGTTACATTTTAAAATTGTTCTCATTCCCATATTATGAATAATCTGTAATTTTACAGAAAACTTAAGTTATCGGTATTAATATGATACCAAATTACATAATATGTTAACGCCTATTGCTGAACGTCAATCCGATTAAGTATTAACTTTATTTACAAAATATTTTTTGGGATAATTTAACATAATTTCGCAGTCTTCTACCCCACTCCACTGGGAACGTTTCAGAGCTTGTAGCTCTTTTCATCCCCGGCGCGGCTGCTCATTCGATGAAACAAGGAACTAACATCAAGCATATTTTATACCACTACCAACAAGTCCAACCATAAACGTGGAGGCCCGCCAGCCATGGCGATGGTCTCTAGTCCCAACAGTGCTCGGTTACGGGCGACTCGACAGCGAACCTTCACCTTATTGGGATACACTTTTGAAATAAACGTAGGTACTCAGAAACATCGCCGGCAGAACCCTTCCTGATCGAGCGCGAAACACAGGGTTCCGAATGCTGTGCAAATTTGAGGAAATCGTTTGGTGGAGTAGACAGAGAAGAAGGTTCAGGAACGAACACGTATCGCGAATGGCAGATTCAAGAACCGCTCAAGTTGTCAGGTATAATATTGCCCTAGGAAACTCAGGAGATGGAAATACAGTTGACAATCTACGGTATAGGAGAGAAGCTGACGCAGGACTTTAAAATGTCAATGCGTCTAAAAAGAAAAAGAAGTTTATATTCATCGCATATTAATCCAGAGAACGGAAAAATAATGATTTCTTTAAACCAACGGTATAAATATGTTCAAAATAGATTAATTTTAACATTCATGTTTTTGAATAACCTTTATGATAATAGCTTAATGGAAATGATATTATTTGTCTCAATTTTAATATTTGAAGATAAGAAATACAAATGAAATTGATTTGATTATTTTTAACGAATAAAATAAATTAGTTTTTTAATGAATCCTGCTGTACATTAAGAACTATTGTAAACACAGCTGCTATTGTAAAATGAAGCTATAACTAATTATAACTTATAACGTGTTTAATTTTGTATCAATAATATCGTTCATTGTTTTTATTGTTCAGATTCGATTAATTGGGCCGAAAATTATAATGAAAATGTTAACATTACCATTTTTGATAACGTTTTTTTAAAATGTAATTCGTGAGATGACTTAGTTTCTTTCAGGCGTCTGCTAATGGAATACATTAGTTTTTAGTATTTCATAAATAAACATTGAATAAATTTTAAATTTATTCTATTCTATTTCAATTTGTACGCCTTTGAAAACCACTTATAATAATTATTTAAAAATATATTTAATATTCTATAGTTCTAATATGGATTTAATTTATAATATATTAAATATTAATTAGATTAATATTTTCTAAAAAAATATGATGTTGACTATTAAAATAATTGAATGTATCAAAAACTAATATTCTTAGGTATATTTTCTATTATTTGAATATACTGTATTTAAAAACACGATTTTTGATTTTTTCATTTTTTCCTCATTTTAGCAGATAATGAATTAAAAAAATGAATATGTCCTTGTTAAACAAGTACCTACATCTTCCTAGATTCCCTAAATTAAGCATAAATGCTTGTGCTATAGGTGAAAGAAATCGGTCGAGGCAGGGTTCGATCTCGCGACCACTGGGTAACTAGTCCAGTGCGCTAGCCGCTCTGCCATCGACCCATCCTAATTGCGTACGTATTATATGTAATGCATCTTGTAAAATGCTTTGATATTTAATAACGAAGCTTTTTTTGTCCGAAAAATCGAGATAAGTATTCTATGAGCGTATATTTTTAAAAATTAAATTTTAATTACTAATAAGTGGAAATAAAAAAAATAATGTTGCACTAGTTTTTTATACGGAGATTCTATATTTTAACATTTTTTTAACAAATTAAATAACTGTATTGGCACAATGTAACACTATTTATATGTATGTATATTGAATATCTACCTACAAAATTTACTATTCGCAGCGTTGTTTTTCAAGTAATTTAAGATATCTTTGTAATTGGCTTTGATATGTGTAATGTTTTTTTAGCAATTTATGAAATAGCTGTTGAGATGAAATAAAATAAAATTAAAAAATAAATCATCAAAATTTAATTAATGAAATAATTTTGAATACGTGGATAAAATCGATTCACCCAATCCGGTCCATATTATAGTTTAGCAAAGTTCATTCTAGGAAAGATTTATATAAATAACATTATTTATTGATATGTTCACTAATATGTACGCATCTCTTTTCTATCGTCTTTTCTGACGATGCCTTACTTTACAACAGATTATAAATAATAAATAACCAATGTGTCTAAATGAACACAAATAATAAAACAAGATATTTTCAAGTATGCTTATAGCAAGTACCTACATAATATTTGAAAGTGATTCTCAACACTTCCAATTGGTTTATGTGAAAATTGACGAAGATCAGTACAAGTATGATATACATACTTTAAATTGGAAACTATAAGTTTAGTCGACATATATTATGCTTTAGCACATATTCTTATTAAATTTTATAGCCAATAGGTAATAAATATTGGGAACAAGCTCTCGGGGCCCATAATACACAAAGACTATAATGATTAAGTTGAAAAAAAAAACATCCATATTTTCAAATGAAATATTTTTTGTCATATAAGTAATTAATAAATTTATTTATAATTATTTATTAATTAATTATTAATTAAATATTTGCTTTACCTGATTTAATTCATGAACCTATAGGTATACCAAATCACTTGTCAATGTATTATATAAGTCTAATAAAATAAAAAAAAATAAAAAATTTCACAGATATAAAATTGAAAATAACTGATCGATATAATGAAGTTTTAACAATAAAGAACACTCCCTAAATAGAAAAATTATGAAGAAATATTGTGAACATGGGGCCCAAATACATTGATTTAATATTAAAATAAACAAAAAAAAACTAAAAAACAAATGTTCTAAGGTAGAGGCGTTCACTTTGTGAAAATTCATTTTAAATATATTTTAAAATAAATTAATAAACTTTGTTTATTTCCACTAGTTATATTTTTTAAAACACAACATGTTTCGATAATATTAACTCACCTCTCGATAGTATTTACTCACCTCTCACCTGAGGAAGATAACGGAGGTTATTGAAACATGTTGTGTTTTAAAAAATATAACTAGTGGAAAGAAACAAAGTTTATTAATTTATTTTAAAATATATTTAAAAAACAAAGTTTTATCAGTAAAATAATATGTGTGGATTGTAATGAACATTATACAGAGATTTAAGGAAAGACCTGACATTATATTATACTATAAAATAATGAACATCGTTTAACGTTGAATCTGAGTAATGAAATCTTCTGAGTATTTGTTGATTACGTTAACGAAAATTGACATTCATTCAGTGACCACACGATTAAACTCTTGCTCAAAGTTTCCAATAATAAATAAAGCATCCAATAAAGCATTGGAAATACACAAACACGTAAATTCCAGTAAAAACAATTAACCACACATTTAATGCTGTGTATCTTTTATTAACACTTTTCATCAATTTAAATCACATAAAACACTCCACGTAACTATATATCCCCGATCAAGCACAATACTTTAATCTTTTTTTGTGAGGTTGGTAATTCAAAAATTTTGTGACAGTTAATATTTTATATCTTGTAAATTTGCTTTATGTATCGTTTATTGAAGATTATAAAGACGATTGATGCAGCAACTTGTTATTGGATGCATGTTAAATTAATATTAGACAAAGTACCTTTTAGGCACCGGCTTAGAATAGTGCTTCCACTCTTTTCTATTATTGTTTTCGAGTGTCCCGTAAGAGCCGGGTAATCGAAAATACAACAGGCAACAATAACATCTCACATAGTTCAGCAATGAGGTTCACCACCCATTCTGAATATATGTAGTGCCTTTTTAGATGAGACGAGACTGGTGTGTGGGTATACACAGATATGTTGTGCTCTCTTTTATAAGGCAATGCACACCCGCACACCTTTCGCTGGTAACCCCACATTGTGGGATATGCCGTGATGGTATGAATGAATGAATGAACCTTTTAGTTGCCCGAGAAATAATATAAAAGAAATATAATAATTAATGTTGTTGTTTTGTTAAGAAGAAAAATGAACTATTATTGCGGAAGCCAGAAGCATCCTAGCACCATGCGATTCTGATGTTGCTGTTATTTAATTTTATAATCATCATTTTCATTTTCATCGTCTTTCATTTAATTTTTTTACGATGCCATCTTTCAGAAACATTATCTTTCACAATTCCTATCGTTCTTGTGATCATGTAAAATACAATTTAAAAATTCCACAACAAAACCTCTTAATAAAATATAAATAATGTTTTGAGTTGGGTACATATCTAACTCATGTACTGTCCAACATTTCTCCACCAGACAATTTCCAATTGCCAGAATTCAATGATATTTTTCGCCCACCTAAAAAGACTAATATGCCAAAAACCCATATGGACAGTTGAGGCAGATGAATTAAGTTTGCAAGATATCTAGAGAGAAAGATGGGCCACAAAAATACTCAAAATAAACCAAAAGCGGATCCTACAACCCGAGTACCTGATTTTGTACTGCAATAACTTTCTCTGGAGGTGGGGAAAATGAAATAATCCTGACAGTGAGTGTGGAAATGAGCAGTCGGTAAAACACGTGGTGCAAGACTGCCAGCTTATGATATATTGTGGAAGCTTCCTAGGTATCCACGAGGCGAAACCAGAGGCGGTGAAATGGCTCTCACCATGTGAAAAGTAAAGTAAAGTTTTTCTTACAACTGTCCCGATTCCCGGTAGAGACACAGTTTTCAATTGTGCTTTCAATCTGGGTCTGTGAGACGACAAAAATCTCAAGTCTCTAGAATATGGCAACAATCGATTTTTCGAAATAACATATTTTTAAATAATCACCGTGAGTCTGAATCATACCACATCAGTTACAAATATTACGTTCCTGAAGATTAATGCTAGACACAAATTTCTTATACAAAATTGTAAACAACATAATCGATTCTTCATACTTACTTGCACTAATAACTATTAATTGTACCCAGCGTTACACTCGCTTAAACGATTTGTTTTCTTGTAAAATACCCGTGAATCAATTTCATAAAAAATACATTCATAAATCGTTCAACTCTGGACATTTTTCATGATGACATTGATAAATTTAGGTCCCAGTTGAGACTGTTGTTGGTGTACTTAATTGATGAAGACGTAAATTGAAAAATCTTCAAGGTTATGCTTATTCCCCAGTTCCCTCTCCCTTCCTGTTCAATAGAGGTTGGTTTGTGAACCTAGCTACTTATTGGATTGTATAAAATTGTTTGAGAACTCTACTGATTTTGTATAGGTATATTGTGTTTTATGTTTTGCTAAAAATCCCAGAATGAAATAAAATAAAAAAATAACATCTATTTATGGCCTCACGTTGCTTTGGTTGGTTGGAGGAAATAATGTACATGAAGCATATAAATAAATAAATATTAATACAAATAATAAGAGACCAAACGTTTACAAGCCCTGTACATCAAACATCAATTTGTCGAACTATTACTTTATTACACGGTAAATTACCAAGCCAAAAATTGAAAAATGATTTTAATGTTTATCCATAAATACCGCCTTGTATGCTATGGTTGAGAAATCTCTGAACTATATGGTGCTGGTGAAGCTTTTTATGTATGTATGTAGGTTCCTACTTATCATCTCAGGTAGGTAGGTATGCATTAAGCAGTCTAATGTATCTCATTTTTAACAACCAGTTCTTCTCATTCGTGAATTATGAATATTTACTGAACGGCACTGGATTTTATTTTCTTTAATCGTAAACGCTTTAGGGTGGAAGAGTTGCCAATTTTAATCAAAATATAAATGGTATAAAAAATAGTAAACAACTTCCATCGTACCTCGAACTATCAAAAATCGTGCTTGAGTTACTAAAAACTTTGAAAATATACACGCTTTATTTTTTTTATGCTAAAATGGTATAAAGAACCTAAATAAATTTGGTTTTAGAAACAATAGGTACAAAAAGTTACACATTTTTACGTAATATTCACTCATGAATACTTATACTTTATTGTCAAAAAATGTTTTATATTAAAACTAATATAATATTGAATCCAGTATCCGATGAAGTTTACATTTTTTCTTTCCACGTTTATTTTGATTTGTACATGTAAGGTAGGTATACTTAGTGCGTACAATTTTCTATAGATTTTCTCAGTATTTGCTAATGAAAATGTAACCATTAAACGTACGTAAAATTGCTTTATGAACCAATCAAACAATAAAGTTGATAATTAAAACATGCCAATGGAATTAATGAGCTATCACTAATCATAGGTATCTCACATCTCTTGTCGTTTAGTTCTAAAGAATTTGCGAGAAAATGATCCATACTATAAAAATATGCTTTTTAACTTATGCGTTTCATAGTTAAATATATAATGTAAATGAACACAAAATTTTATAATGCTCCCACATAGAAAACCATCGAGACACAACTTATTATATACATTTTTTACACGAAATCCGCTATAAATTTAAATAAGTTTAAAAAAATATACTTAATAATTATTTACCAGGACAGCAACGTTTAAATTTACATTCTACAAAAATAATACAAAATTGACTGCATATGAAACTGAAATCTTTGACTATTTCGGATTATTTGGCTTAGGTATATCCAAAAATAGTAATGATAATAATCTTAAAAGTTTCATAGCAGAAGTCGCTTCCGTGAAATTACTAACAACATAAGACTACCCGGAAGACCTGCGAAGAGATGGAAGGACAAATATTGGACCTTCTCCTACAAGATAGTTCTCCTTCACAATCAGGTCAAATTAGCTTATACACGATGAAAAAGAGGAAGAAGAAATTATGTCAATTAAAATAAAAACACAGCTAATAGATTTTGCTACTATTTATACGTTTAAATGGATATGGATATTTCTTAGTCGGATCAAATCAAAACGCAAAAGATTTTTACTGAGCATTCAATGCAATAATATTGAATCATTTCAATAATGTTTTTTTTATATATGTATGCAGACACGCCTATAATTTTGCGTTGTTGGAAACTATTAGATGCTTTCTTAATCTCTCCAATAAATTATGATAGCCAGAGTTGGCTAAACAATTTGAACTCTCCCACAATGTGTAGACAATCTACTGCTGCCATTATTCAATGTAATTTATGCGATGCATATTGAATAATAGTCCAGCGATCAGGCCCATTCCTGACGTAGGAACAGTTTGACCTTAAGCTGAAGTTTTACACCCTTTTTCTCACCAGTAAAAGCCAACGAACGGCTTCTACTCACCCATCACTGATAGATAGATAGATGCCTTTCACACCTGGTCCATGTTCCGGTTATATGGAATTATATGCAATGTATATAAACAATTCATCAAGTAGAATATAAATACATATTTATTCTTCTGTTGAATCGTCATCGCGTACCAAGCATTTAGCTCTATCATTGTTTATCACTATCATTGGACACTCTTAACATAAAAATGCCTTTTTCTATAAATGAAATGTTGATTTTTCAGTCTAAAGTTAAAGAATATCGACCGAATATCTAATATATGCGGAATGCTGTGGCACAGTTGATAAGCCGTTTGGTTTCTATGCGAGTATCATGGGTTCGATCCCAATCAGAGGAGAAATTTTCCAAATATTGCTTCTCTGGGCTGGAAATACTTTTTAGTTGGAAGATATTTCCATAATGGCAAAAAATTCGCCACTTCTGCATGGAACAAATAAGTCTATAATTATTATTATAATTTATTTATTTATTTATTTAATATTGCTTCTCGGGCAACTAACAGGTACTATGTCAAATATTAATTTAACACGCACCCAATAACAAGTTGCCACATTCTGGAGACTTACGATATTAATCGTCTCACAGATCCAGACTGAAAACACAATTAAAAACTGTGTCTCCACCGGGAATCGAACCCGGGACCTTTGGCTCAGCATTCAGATATCTAACCAACTGAGCCACGAAGGCCGACAATAATATCTAGAACAACTCATGACTAGAAGATATGGTATTTTATAATTTTTATAATATATTTAATTAGTTTACATACTTATTATAGAAAGATGAAACGATGAAGATAATATATATCGATGCAATTTTATAAATTTGGAAAAAGTGAGTAAAAAACTTCACATGTAACTAAGTTCTTTATAATTTAATTTTCAAAATTTTATACTTACATGAATTAATAACACCAAATTTAATATTTCGTTAATGAACTTGTATACTTAATGTAATTACTTGTAATACTGACCGCCATGGCACAGTTTGTAAGCCGTTGAGTTTTTTGCAGGCGTCCTCGGTTCGATCCCCAGCAAAGGAGAAATTTATTTAATTAATTTATCGCGCTAATATTGCTTCTCTGGGTTGGATACACTTGTTATTTGGAAGAAATTACCAAATGGTTATACATCGCCACTTACGCAGGGTGCAAGGACGTGTTAATATTATTATTATTATTACTATACCTATAAATTTAAAACAACTATTCCTGTCAAACAAATTGGATAATCAAAAATATAATTAACCATGATAATTTTCCAACTGTCGATTTGTTCAGGAGAACTTTGTTCTCTTAACATATCGACAATGTATCAAGCCAGAATACGCGAGAATTGTATGGAGAGGTCTACTTTTTTCATGGATTTTCCAACTTTGAAGTCAAAAAACACCAACTTAGAGGCTTCGCAGCATATATGTTCCATACACGGATTTACTCAGAATTCGGAGTAGAACATTTCGTGTGTCTGTGTGTGTGTGTGTCTGTGTGTGTGTCTGTGTGTGTGTCTGTGTGTCTGTGTGTCCGTCCCCCCCTTATAACTTTTGATCCGCTCAATTTACAGAGCCTTAAATTTCAGAATATATAAACAGTTACAGGCCTACAAAACTTTTATACTCGGAATTTTGAATTTTTGTTTCAGTCAGGGGTTATCAACTTTTGAATTTTTATTTTATTTTTCCATATATCTCAGAAACCATAAACAGTAGAACGTTGAAAATAGGTACAAACATAGACAAATACAAAATCTCAAATTAGTTTTTTCAAAAAAATTCCAGGGTTTCTCAAACATTTTTTATTAAGAAAAATATTTTTTTTATGATAAATTTATGAGTTTAACTGCCTATATTTCCAAAACTTTTACAATTATCGAAAAAAGCCGAAACACCCCAACTAGATAATTTAATTTTCTATAAAAAAAATTAACATTGTAGTAGAAGATCTCAATTTTTTTTTAACAATTTTTTTAAAAATTGAATTTAGTGACGACATCGCTTCATACATTTTGTATGGCAGTCGCCTATACACAATATGTAAGAAGACTTAATAGTTTGTTACTTCATCTCCAAACATACATACATACCATCATGCAATTTGCATATTCTGGGTAGGAAAAAGGATCTTCTTCCATACTATCCTATCTTGACATACATACCTACATATGTTGTATAGAAAACAAAATATCTGAAAATATTCAATAATTTGTATCTATGGGTTTATAGTTTGGTACATATTCTTCAACTATACATACTATCGCTATCGACAGTTGGATCTCATGTGTTACATGCAACTAGTAATAATTAGAATCAAGCTATAAATCATTTTTACGTATTCCAACTGTCGATTTGTTCAGGAGAACTTTGTTCTCTTAACATATCGACAATGTATCAAGCCAGAATACGCGAGAATTGTATGGAGAGGTCTACTTTTTTCACGGCTTTTCCAACTTTGAAGTCAAAAAACACTAACTTAGAGGCTTCGCAGCATATATGTTCCATACACGGATTTACTCAGAATTCAGAGTAGAACATTTCGTGTGTCTGTGTGTGTGTGTGTCTGTGTGTGTGTCTGTGTGTCCCCCCCCCCCCTTATAACTTTTGATCCGCTCAATTTACAGAGCCTAAAATTTCAAAATATATAAATAGTTACAGGCCTACAAAACTTTTATACTCGGAATTTTGAATTTTTGTTTCAGTCAGGGGTTATCAACTTTTGAATTTTTATTTTATTTTTCCATATATCTCAGAAACCATAAACGGTAGAACGCTGAAAATTGGTACAAACATAGACAAATGCAAAATCTCAAATTAGTTTTTTCAAAAAAATTCCAGGGTTTCTCAAACATTTTTTATTAAGAAAAATATTTTTTTTATGATAAATTTATGAGTTTAACTGCCTATATTTCCAAAACTTTTACAATTATCGAAAAAAGCCGAAACACCCCAACTAGATAATTTAATTTTCTATAAAAAATATTAACATTGTAGCAGAAGATCTCAATTTTTTTTTAACAATTTTGTTAAAAATTGAATTTAGTGACGACATCGCTTCATACATTTTGTATGGCAGTCGCCTATACACAATATGTAAGAAGACTTAATAGTTTGATACTTCATCTCCAAACATACATACATACCATCATGCTATTTGCATATTCTGGGTAGGAAAAAGGATCTTCCTCCATACTATCCTATCTTGACATACATACCTACATATGTTGTATAGAAAACAAAATATCTGAAAATATTCAATAATTTGTATCTATGGGTTTATAGTTTGGTACATATTCTTCAACTATACATACTATCGCTATCGACAGTTGGATCTCATGTGTTACATGCAACTAGTTTTAAAGAATTATTTTTAACGAGCTAATAACTATTGTGTAACGGATGAGAAAGCTAGATGTAAATGACATAAAATTGAATTAAATGGAGATTAATCAGAACAACATGACAATTTCCTTGTGTCAAAGAAAAGAGATTAATCAAATGTAGAGTATGTAAATGCTCATTTGTGAATAAAATATGTATAATAGTTTCTGAACAAGTAACTACCTACATCTTTGCAAAAAAATAAGTACATAGTAAAAAAAACAACTTTTGCGTTTGGCTATATTTTTCTTACTAACCATATTTCCAGATTACACTCACAGATAAAATATGCGACATATATTTTTCTCTATAAATATCTTCCTAGGTAATCCACGAGTTTGTCACTTGTATAAAAAAATTACATAACATTATCAATGAAAAAAATATTGGATACGTAGCGTAGGTTTATTATTACAGGAAAAAAATAATCTGTTTAAAACATCTTGTATAAGATGTGTTTTGAATTTGTATTCAGAGTGTGCCAATTTGCTCTAAATTATGGTCGAAATCGGAATGGATGGCGTCCATTCCTCTCTCCCTATCTCAATATCTATGTTGAATATCGTATGCATTCAATAAGAAGCATTTTAAAAAATATACAACAAGCAAAAGTATATTTTACACATATTTAATCTTAACTTAGTATGTAGGTATACAATATAAAGAATTTCAATTGAATATTAAGTGTTTTTTTCAAAAGTGTTTTTTACACACTTCAAATCTTAAAAAAATGTATTTGTTCATTTAAAATAAAATATTGCTGTACAATATAAAAATATCGTATCGTGTTATGTCCGCACTAATTTTGTTTATTAGTCTATTAAATTTAATAAAGGACAAGAATGATAAATCGTTGTTAGATATTATAAATACAAAAGATCACAATTAAGCGCACGCAATCATTCAATTATAAATGTTTCTTCGAAAGAAAAATATCAATAAAACATAATTAAGTACACACTATTGGTGAACTGATTCTCACATCCTATCGCCTACATCCGACTACATACAGGGGTATTAAACCCTGTTTCGGTTTAATTTTATTAGAAAAAAAAGTTATATAAGTGGTGTTTAGATATTTGTAATCTTCAGTTCTATGAAGATACTATATTATATATTTTTTTTAAATTTACCATGGTATACGGGGACACCGTAGGTGATCAAGAACCATCTTAATTAAAAAAATAAAGAGATTACCTTGTATAAGTACATTACAATTCACAATTCGTATTAAAATACGAATAAAAACTTGGTTATATTTTGATGTTGTGTTAACTTGATTCGTCCAGAAAGCTCAGACAAACGTTTTCATCACTGGTAATGTGAAAGTTCTCATCGTCAATGATCACTGATCGGTAATTGTTTATGAGGAACCAAGATTTATGTTTAAATCTGTGATATTGTCAATTTAATCTGTGTAATTGTGTTTTCAGTCTGGATCTGTGATACGATTAATATTATATGTTTCCAGAATGTGGTAAATTGTTATTGGGTGCGTGTTAAATTAATATTTGACAAAGTACCTACCTGTTAGGTGACCAAGAAGCAATATAAAATAAATAAATACCAATATAGAACAAAAAGTGTTTTATAGTTATTTTGTTAAATTTTTATATCAAACTGAGAGTGTTCACTTGTTAAAATGAAATTTACTAGGGGAAGCTAGCAGCTCAGCATCAAAATTGATACACAAGGCAATTGAGAGCCAAAAACAAGCGTTCCATCAATAACAAGATAATAACAATAACAGTCAACAACTCACTCACACATAGATACACCTTCTCACACACCCTCATACACACAAACACACACCCACCCATACACACACACACACACACACACACACTCACAATTAGGTATGGTAGGTATAGGATATGATTAGAGTAAGAGGAAGGAAAAATAAAAGCGTATCACGATATACGATAAATTTCGTCGCGAAATACTGAAGTATGTGAAATTTATCGTATTTAAGCATTGAAGATATCCACCCCTTTTGAGAATTACGTGATTTGACAATCACATAATTGTTTCAATCACATATCATTATTGTCAGCAGACCTTAAGCAAGAAAAAATTCAAAACATCTGTATCTGGTTTATTATATAAAATATCTTTTTGTATTATCATAAAACATGAACGATGGGAGATCTAAAATTACGCCCGTTGTTTGGAGTTAAATTGAACAAAGAGAGAAAGAGAGAAGAAGAATCGAATAAGAAGCGTGCTAAGATGTTTAAGTGTTCATTACCTTTTTGATAACTTTATTCTATCCCGACATAGATGAAGACATTATTGCCAATAAACCAATATAATAATACGATTTAAATATATCCAACCTTGATTAGGGCATTGACGGAGAATGGATTCTTGAATTCATTGAATCATCGATTATCAATCATTCAAGATGAATAATCATAAGTGTTTGTGACACTCTGATCTATAAGAACAAATATGTAAATTTAGATATAATGGATTGGGTTTTTAAATGATCTATGCATTTATGAGTTCCGAATGCTAAATATCCAACATAATTCAAAAATATTTTTTTTTTATATGAAGAAAACTGTTACTTGCAATTAACTGATAACACACATACATACAAATTCCATACTTTACACCAAGTTTAACATGAATTAGTCAAAATTATTTATAGGAATGTTTTTTTCAATTCGTCAAAGCAAAATTACTGTTTGTTGATTTTATTGTGATTGTCTAAACGAAAACCGCCCACTTAAAAAATGTGTAGGTATACCTATAATTTTTATACAAAAAACGTATAGGTAGATCATTTGCTGAAGGCGAATTGCTTCGAATTCTATGGACAATTATTCAACACAAATGCATCCATCTTTCTCAATCGTTAACTCTTAGCCAAATGCAGGAAGACAATTCTCAAATGTTTGTTACCTATGAGGATAACCCGAAGAATTAACTGTTTATTAATTCTTATTTATTAATTTATAAAATTTACATAAGACTTAATTATTTTTGCACTTAACTGTCAGTGCAAGCTCCTCTCGTACACTCCAATTACATATTTATTTAAAGAGCAAAATATAAACTTATACAAAACATTAAAATTACACCATGTACATTAAAAATAATGTACCTTATATCAAACACAAAATAATTAAAATAATGTTAATCGTACAGAAAAAAATCAAATCAAACAATTGAGAATAAAGCAATTCAAAAACACAGCAATGAAAAACAAGGTAGGCAAATCAGAACAAAACAGTGAGAATACAGAAAGCAAATAAAATGAAGTAGGTAGGTACCTAAGTTAAGTGTTAAATTGTTTTTAAGAAATTTTTATCTTTTCCTGTCTTTCATCACAGTATTTATATGTTTATGTAGTTTATTGAACAGTTACGGTATTATCTTCGTTTTAGTTCTATCGCCGTAAAAGTAATTTGATTTTGGTAACTTAGTAGAGCAAAATTAAGTATTCAAATAAAGTTTGGTAGGTAGGTACTTAAAAATACACACTCTGAGAAAAAAATGATTATAGAACCAGAATTCCATCAAAAAAAGCAACATTCTTTACATTGTAAACAGAATACCTACTGCTTTATCACTCTTCTCCCAGATCAGAGAGAATAGAGCGATGGTGAAAACAAAAATATGAGTTATCTTTCTGATTTCTTTAAATGTAGTCACTACCCGTCTTTGAATTTAGAATTTAAAGTTCTTTAGTTTACATTTAGATCTCACCTTTCAAATTATGGTAATTAATAAACAGTAGGTAGGTATAAAGATTAAGACACGCGCAGACCCCCATAGCGTGACACAGAACACTTAAATATAGACTTCACCACATTTGATGTTTTCAACACGATTTGAATGATTTTTGTGCTTCCAACACAATGAACTTGTAACTTTAAACACTTTGTTTGAGTTGTTTGAATGAGGCTATAATTAGTCGAAGAACATTCAAATTATTATAATTTTGAATGCATTATGAATACATCATTAATATATTTTACATAGGTACCATCTGATTCATTTGTATAATCTTATGATATTTTTAGAAAAAATATAAATTCAGTAGTTTTTTAACGTGAGTAGGTACCTATTTATTGAAAAATCACAAATCCAAATAAAGTATTTTTTTGTTGATATACATAGGTACCTACCTATTGATACCTTGATAAATTATATTCCTACTAGTGTAAATTGGATGTTTTGCAATTTTGTTAATTGATCGATTTAAAATATTTTGAAACACAATAAATTTAAGTACGTAGGTACATAACTTCTCTGAATTTGATACAGAAGATATCAACGCATGGTTAGATAAAGTACTTCGTCGATATTTAGTGTTTCACTAAACAATGATAAACCTTTTTTGGCTCTCAGTCCTAATTTAGAAAATTATGATTTTATGTATCCCACGAATTTAGACCGAAAACTGAATTCGGAACCAATGATTCAGATGTCAGATACCTACATTAATAACTGAGCCACGATAACCGAATATATTGATAATTGTTTAATTTCTTGTAAATTATTATTATTTAACACAGGTTTATACGTATATATGTATTTAACTACGATCCCAGGTGATTTTTTGCTCTTGCGAATATGTACGTCCGATAGTGATCGATTTTGTATGGAATGATGCTTCGATTAGTTTGCGTAACTTGTATCGGGTATATCTATGATCTATATGCGCATAAAAGCGCCTATTCAAACCCACTTACACGCACATGCTTTTACGAGTTATTTGTATGTTGAGCAGTTGACAGACGAGACGCATAAAGTAGCCAACGTCAACCACATCGGGAGAATGGACTTACATCATGGTCTTATAGGAACAGGGGCGGGTTCAAGCGTTTTTTATGGGCAACGTGGGTTTAGGTAAACTCGATTATTATTTTTTTTTCATTGTAAAAAAATAAAACAACCAGTTTAGACCATTTGAAAAACTCCTTGCCGGACAAATAGAAACTAAATAATAGTACTATACTTATGTAACTGAAATTTAAATTAAGGTTTCCTTCTTTTAATTAAGAGAAGAAATACAAAAAAAAATCAATTATTACAATTTTCTTCGATGGCAATATATAAATTCAGAATAATCGGAGAGCATGTATGACGCGATGCATGGATGTAATTGAGGCAAAACATGTTTGTCAAGATGGAAGAGTCTGGCGTTCGGTTCTCTCTGTCTACTCCAAATTGGGTAACAGCGTGACGGTATGTATGTATATATGTAATTCTCTTAGTGAATCACAACTTTTGTCAATGGTTTTGGGTTGATATTATTGTTTATTTAAGAAATTAGGTTTTTATGTTGGTAGGTCAAATGTATCTTGTTGGCAGAATGTTTTTTTTTATTATTAATGAAGGTGTTATAATAAAATATTTGTGCCCAATTTTATAATAAACAAGTGTTGATTTATAACTGAGCAGGTTTTTCAGCGTTTCAAATATATAGCACCCACGGGTTCTTGTTGGGATAATCTTCAACCGAACTCGACCCCTTTTAAAACACAGCACACTGCTTTCCGCCTCTATGTTGTACGATAAATCAATCAATTTGTCATTTCAACGTCCACCTGGAATATTGTATGAAAATGTAATATATCATACACACCGACCTGTTAATTTTTTCCTTGAATATTTGTGAATAACATTATTATCATAAAATTAATATTTACCTTTGTTTTCATTCATTGCTTATCCAATAAATATCTTTTTTTAGTCTTTACCGAGAATACTCATGGCTTTTTAAAATATCTTTGAATGGAGAGAAGTTTTATAATGTGCATTTTCTCGGTATTCCGGTGAAGTTAAACATTATATCAATAGCATTTTCTAAGATGGATGTGTAGAAAGATAATATATGACATTATAAGAAAGGAAGATATGAATAATAATATAAGATTGAGAAAAATGTAGTTTATAAATGTTTATATTTATTTGTGAACTATAATGTTTTTCATAATAGGAAATAGGAAATCAAAATAGATCAAAGAACGTGTTTAGGACAATGCAATTAAAAGGAGAGTATGGCGTTCGGATAACATTATCTCATTCATTTGAAAGAAAAAGAAAAAAGCCCGATGCTTTATACCTATGTTAACAGCAATTAATTCTGCATTATAATATCATGCTGGCATATTTTTAAATAATCGTATGACATCTTCAACTCGAATGTTATTAATAATATAAGAAGTGTGATCTTACATACTTGATTTATGAATTTTTTCGTAGTCAATGTCAAAAATTTCTTACCTGCAACAAAATAAAACAAAAAATATTATTTAACTAGAAATAAATAAATAAAAAAATTAACACAAGAAAGTCTTAAAGTATTGATTGTTATAAATTTGAACAATGATTTTGTGTTGTGAACATTTTTCGACTATTTATTTATTTTTTATGCATAATAATATATTAACAAATATTTTGCGCACTGGTGGGCTTATTGCCACTAGGCAATTTCTTCCAACCAACCAAATTACGAAGTATGACAAAATGATGTATTGGTATCAACAAAAGAATGAAAATTCTGTAGACTTCCCGACCTATTTTGAATTAAGTAAAGGTAGGTATTTTAATATAAAGTATTACCTAATTACAAGTTCCAACGGGAACATAACAGATGTATAATAAATTTATTTACACTACGAAATTGTTTTTCAATAAAATTCCAGTTTTTCAAACATTTTTTATTAAGAAAAACAATTTTTTATGTTAAATTTATGTGTTTAACTGTCTATATTTCCAAATGTTCTAAAAATATCGAAAAAAGCCGAAACACCCCAACTAGATAACTTAATTTTCTATAAAAAAATATCAGCATTGTAGTATTAGGTACATCTCTAAATTTTTTTAGCAATTTTTATAAAAATTGAATGTAGTGACGACATTGCTTTATACAATTTGTATGGCAGTGGCCTATACCTACACAATATCTAAGAAGACTCAATAATTTGATACTTAATCTCCAAATGTACATACATACTATCATGCTGTTTACATATTATGGGTAGGGAAAACAGACTGACCTCCATATACTATCCTATCCTGACATACATAACTACATGTTTTATATACAAAACAAAATATCTTAAAATATTTATTAATTTATGTTTATGGGTATTCTTCAATTATACATACTATCGCCATCGACAGTTGGATCTCATGTGTTACATGCAACTAGTGTAACAAACTCCAAATTTATACATTCAAATCAATTTTCAGCATTCATCAATTCAATCGTTGAATATCGTATACACATAATTGACATAATATCGTATATTTTATATATCATGGGTGTTTGTTTGAATTATATCATTCATAAAAAAACACCAATAAAGCATTCTTCAATCTAAACACTTTGAACTTTAATATTACCTGTCGTTATTCGATCGCATTATTTATTATATAGTCCGCAATTACGTTACGTCTCTTGATAGTGTCATTATTTGGTTCACATCTCGTAACACCATTTCATATATGTAACTCCATAACAATCATAATAATAATTATACACGTTGAATTTGGATATATGACATCGGTATTATAACAATCCATTGCTCCATTTCCTAGACGATTCATTTCATCTGTTAAAACACTCTAGACTCGCCTATTAAAACATTTTATAGTCACATTAAAGACGATCTATACAATGGTCTTAATTTCGGTTTTGCATTATATTTCAGATTATTTACGGTTATTGTTCTATTGTTTTTTTTATATTTGTATTTACAACTCGAGATAATATTATGTGTTTTGTGGGTGTGTGGTGGATGGATTTCTTGGGAAGGAAAAACGAAGATTCTCTCTTTGTGAAATATGTAGATGTATTTATAGTTAGGACGTGTGGGTGCTACACGAGAATTTGAATGAACATTTTGACATTTAGACCTATGAGATTTATCACGAGGAATCCATTTAATGGGTTCAAAACACGGTGCAATTCATATCACAACTATAGCGAGCAGGTGAACATAATTCTCAACACTGTCATGTGCCGTGTTAAGG
The DNA here is from genome assembly GCA_963576475.1 of Molanna angustata. Taxonomy (NCBI): domain Eukaryota; kingdom Metazoa; phylum Arthropoda; class Insecta; order Trichoptera; family Molannidae; genus Molanna; species Molanna angustata. The sequence continues at coordinate 28,006,649 of OY754972.1, forward strand.
TGAATCATTTGTTTTTTATACTCTCAAAAATAGTGAAGTGTTTATTCAATTAATTTTTATCTAGTTGTTTTTGTACATTATATAATGAATTATTCTTGAATTTTTGTCTCATGAAAAACCTCATGTGGTTATTGATAATTTTTATAGTCAGTATTTTAATTACATATATATGATAAGAACAGATTAGTTTATGTATAGTTGTGGGAGCTATTTTTTGCAACTCTATAGGAACATTTTAAAATATAAAAAAACGGAAATATTTTGATGAAAATTAATACAGTAAATATTTTAAAAAAAAATCAAAAAGCAATACCGATAAAGCCCCGATAATACCGATATTATTTCATAATATGTAACACTCAAGTTTGATAACTTTAGCCATTGAATAATTATTTGGTATTATTTGCCAGCCTCATCATAAATTGCATTATTAGTTAAGATCATATTAAAATATGATTTTAATGTGGTACATAGTTCGTTTAATCATTTTACATTTATTGAATGAATTTGCAAATATAACAGGAAGATAGCAGGTATCTGCAAGTATAATTCATGACATGTTGCAATATATTTCATGAATTTTCATATTGTTTCTATTCTTATCATTAATTTTCTGCAAATTACATTAAATTCATGTAGGTAGTTGTATTATCATCATCTGGACTTTATAGTTATTGGCTGACTCCATATAGGAACAAATATCTGACATTGCAATGCTTTTGTATACTTTGTATTTATTGTCCAAATTGATCAGATATACAAATGAATACAAGAAATGTTACCAGCTAAAATATTACTCGAGATGATAATTTTCCAATAAAATTCACGATATTTCGTTATTTTTTTCCGATAGCTTGTGATTTTCATAAAATTACTGTCTTTTGATTCACCAATGATTATTCTCATATTGTTAAATATATCTAAATTTACTGAAACCATTAACACTATAAGAGATCGATTGATACTGAATCTAATTGCTCATATAATATTGAAGAAGAGGTAATTTATAATGATATATTTACATACGACCAAATAAAAAATCAAAAGTAGGTAAAACTAAAAAAGAGTGAAAATAATGTGTATTTTTAATGTTTAAAGTGAATGCATAGAGCTAGCTATTTGACGAATATTTGTACCTAAAAAAGTATGTTTTGATGAGACGAAAGTAAATACACAATGCCATCTTCGTGAATTTTACATTGGAGTAGTTTGGTCTCATGTGAAATAGAATATAATAGAAGGTATGATGGGTAGGAGAGAAAAGCACATATTGTTGATATATTTAAGAATTTGAAATGTAAGAAGCCAGAATAACCGAAGACCCTGTAAGAGAAATAATAAAAACATAAGCTATAAGCTTAAAATAGGAAAGGAAATATAGATTCATTTTGAAAATATGTTATTTTATTTGTAATTCTTAAGTACCTGCATATGTAGAGAAGATATATAGATTGAATGTATGACAAAGAAGGAATATTTGGTACTCAATTCTTTCTGGATCATCCATAAAGGACACGGCGTGATGGCTAGAATGTAAGAGTCAAATTCGAACTGTATAAAATCCATAGATTATTGCTCGTGTACTTTATAAAATTGTAGAAGATAGCAGTGTTTCTACGTTTGTGTATTATTTGTTGAAAAAGCGTGGGTCAGTGAGTTAAAACAATTTAATCTGTAAAGGAGTTGGACCTCACACAAGGAACATCACTTAACTATCTATACACTTGGCGTTTTGTGACAAGAATCCCATTTACTCCTTGTAAAATAGCGCTTTAAATATGTGATAATAGATATATGAAACAATATTTATAGCGTTTCTCGGCGAACATTATTTAACCCATTCCTTAAGTGCTGAAATACATAGGTACCCATTCATTATAACTTATAACACACCATGAGTTTCTCACATTAATAAGTTGCGATGTTCGTATCTGGTAAGGGAGATCATTTCAAAGCCCTAAGTTTCTATGTATGTAGGTACCTGCTATTTTGTTCGGTTCTGAAAATTCATTCAAATAACAATATCAACTATAGATAACATACGTATCTACTCGGTACAACAAATGTATAAATCGAGTGGGTTGTGGTTAAACCCAAACTCTCCCTTAAACCTGCAATGCCCTTTAAATACTTTTAGGCTCATATTACGGGAGTCACACAGGCCTTCTATATATTTTTGAATTGAAAAAAATTTACCACATATCGGAATACTGAACACTTTTAAGGTAGTTGACAAGCACGCAGTGTAGGAACCTACATACATACCCTCACACTTTTATACAAGGTCTTAAAGCACCCTAACGCTTTAGTTACTAGCGTCTACAATCCGCATTCACCTGTTTTTATGTATATTTTACTACTGAAATGAGGACACTGCGCTCCATAGTGGGCGTAATAATCGTGGATAGAGTCCGGGACGAGGATATAAGGAGGAGATGCGAAGTAAACGACATCATCCGCTGGGGTAGAGGGCGAAGGCGTCAATGGAAAGACCATTTCGAGAGAATGGGAGACAATCGACTACCCAAAATTGTCTCCTAGGAAGTCCCGGAGGGTCGTAGAGCAAAGGGGAGACCAGCAAAAATATGGAGTGACAGCTGGACATCCAGATCACGAGAGGCAGTCTCCGACTGAAAAAACAGGCCTTCAGTCTAAAACCAGAGGAAGGAGAAGGGATATATATTTTATAAAAAAAAAATGGTAGGTACCTACGTGTCATATACACAATTTACTTCAACAAATTAATATGGTTGGTTGGAAGATATGGAAATAATTCCACCATTCGGCACATGTTGTTTACAAAATGTTTTAAATAAATAAATTAAGGTCAAAAGAGTGAGGAGCTGTTCCGGACAGAGGACAGAGATGCCTTTACCAGAATAATTGCCAACATCGGAGTGACCTGACTCGGAGAGTAGAAGAAATAAGTACCTTATTCAAATTCAAGTTAGAGTACCTTCGACATAATATCATATAAACTTATATGATTTATGTAACAAAATAATGGCTAAACAAGGAAGAGGTAGACATAATATTAGACTTTTATTACAACAATAACTCTTATATTCCTCACTTACCCGCATGTCAACCGAAGTGCATCTATTGTAAGGTATCAAATAAGAAAATTGATTAACAACTATTACTCTACAAAATGATTCACTTTACTAATTATTTTAAGGTTTTTACCGAAAATGCGACATTAAAACGAGATTAAAAAGGACGCGGCAGATTGAATGATGATATTATTTTCGTCGTTCGAAGTATATTCACAAAGGCGTAAGACTATGGAATAGCCATGAGTTAGGGTTTTGCGTCGTCTAAATAACTTTGTATTTAGGTACAAGAAAAAACAAAAGAATTGTAAAAAAAAAACAAAAAAAAAAACCCATTGTTCATTCATTGAGGCACCCTTGAGATGGATTCACAAAAATGGCGCCATACTTACCTAAAAAGTCAGATTTATTTTGTATTATTATTTACCAATCCTTTTTTTTTTGCTATGAAGTATTTTTTATGTGAATTTATTTTTTTAAATATTGTGCACTATGTTTTTCTGATACAACTCTGGTCACCTTGCTCAATTATTGGTACGAGATCTGGTTCATTATAACAATGAGTGCAGCACCATCTCCATATTGATTTGTCATTATGCCATTTGCATACAGATGTCACTGGCCTCGACATCTCATACTACTTTATTACATTTAAATGACTGCACTTGATTGCATGTTTATTAAATCACTACTTTCCTTGAATACGATATTCATTTTGTACTGATCAGTTACTTACTTATTTACCAATACATTTTAATACTTCATTCATGGTGAAACATTACCCAACCATCGCTTAAATTTGTGTATTTTCTTTGCTTGTATTCATTAAGTAGGTATATTCTTTTTTTGTCTATGATTATTTGACATGAAGAATACTTAAAGTGCACACGAAGATCATTTATAAATAATTAAGGACAAGATAAGTGTAAACTAATTAATAAAATAACCTATTTATGAACTAGGATCACAAATAATTTACAATCGAGAGCAAAAAAATTGCATAACAAGAAAGTATTTGTATGTAGGTACGCGAGGATCACAAAATTGCTCACAAAACAATTATTCAAAAGTGCACACAAAGAAATGATTAAACTGTGATGAAAACGAAAATTCTAATAAAGAAATAATTTTAAAACATAGGTACAAATAATTCATAAATGCAAGCAAAGAAGTAACTTGTAACATTTAGAAGGAAGAAAATGTATCGGAAAAACGAATATGAAGAATAAAATCGCAGAGTAACAGCCAGTTTCATAAAAAGCAGCAAAAGGATCCTTTAGTTAAAGGTTCTTTAAAAATTCAAAGTCGTTGCGTTTCATTATAAATAAATTATAAGTAATTTTGTTTATTTTTTTTTTGTTAAATAACCGAATTTAGAGTTTATTGAACATAGTGAAATCTGCGCCTAATGTTTATCTTAAAATAAATTAATATATTATGATAATTTAAATTATCAGTCTGTAAATAAGATTGTTTTTTATGGTAGTTAAATAATTATTGTCCTTATGATGAGAAATTACCAAAACGGCGCTAAAAAATATATCAGTAAATAATAAGTTAAAAAAAATTAGGACACACTTTTCAAATATTTCTTCACTTTGAAATGAAGAATAAAAAAAATACATCATCGTCGGTCCGTAGATGGTTTACATTCATACTATACCAGAACTACATAGACTTGGTAATATTGTGGGGAGTCACCGAGTCACTGATATATTTGCCGACGATTTGTCCATTTTCAAATTATCAAATTTTTTTACTCATGACTTTTAAATAATGATGTACTTTTTGTTGGTTTTGTATTAAAGTAATCATTGTGTTTGGGTTTTTGTATTCATTGTATTTTGTTTTTAATTATGTATTGTGTTTTATAGTTGATATTATTATTTATTTATTTATTTATTTATACATCTTCTTGTACATAATATAAACAAATATAATTGTACACTGGCGGGCTTATTGCCACTAGGCAATTTCTTCCAACCAACCAGATTACAAAGTATGACAACATTGTGTATGTACAACAGCAAATAAAAAAGAGTAAAAGAAATCAAATAAAATACGTATAACACTTAAATACTATTAAACAAAAAAAAAATATAATTTATAGCAATAAAAAGGATATGGTAAGGACAGGAGAGGAAATCGGGATCAGGTGTTCAAGGATAAATATTCCTTCTTTAGTTTTTTCTTGAAAATACTAAGTGATGAGTTAGACGACGCAATATCCGGACTAAGGCTTCCCCATAATCTTGCTGATTGTACTTCGAACGAAGAGCTGAGAAATTCTGTATTATGGATAGGTATGGATAGTGTTGTACGTTCAGCAGATCGGAGTGGAAGTCCATGATTGGATAAATAAGTGAATTTGCTTTTTAGGTACTGTGGCAGGTTTGGGTTCCAGAGAATATTGTACAATAGTGACAAAATGTGTATATTGCGCCGCTGGCGTATCCTGGGCCAACAAAGAAGATTGCGGTAAGGTGATATGCGATCAAATTTTTTCAACCCAAAGATGAATCTGATACATATATTCTGAAGACGTTCAAGTTTATTGAGATGCACTTCATTTGCATCCAAATAGCATACATCGGCATAATCAAGCAATGGAAGAAGAAGTGATTGAGCTAGAGTTATTATGCTTGTTGTACTTTTATATTAAATAATCTTTTGTATAATTTTAGTTTTTTTCTTTATATAGAGTCTCAAGCCGTAAACATGAAAGAAATAAAATAAAATACTGCGAATGTCAAACGCAGTTGTTTAAAACAGCAAACAAATTCAAATACAGAACATACATAATCTATTTAATATGAACATACACCAAGTTCATGTTAAATATCAGATGAATCAACAGTGAAACACGGAAAAAAATACTATGACAACTGAACTGGCTACCTGCGTTTTAACCAAACCTTTGTTATCAGTAATTAAGGTTTATCAATTTATTATTGTACTGTTTGGCTGTGTGCACACAACATTTAGTTGCATAAAACCAAATGTTTTGTAGTCACTATAGTTCGGTCAATTTAAACATTAAATTTTGATACTATTAAAAATAATTCTAGAGGATTGACAGGTGATGTTTTGGTGATGAAATGAATAATTTATTTTACAAATATATAAAGCTTTAAATTTATTAGTGCTTTATAAAATTATTATCACTTCTAATTCGATTTCGAGAAAATAAATTTAAAAAAACAGCTACATTGTTATTTATTTCAAAAAACATAGACCAGCGATGAGTCCATCTAATAAAAAAATACACAGGTACAAAATAAATATCAATTCGTAATAATTTGTCATGTATAAGATACTAAAATTTGATTTATATAACCTCCATTTTTGTATTTGATTTTCTCTACATGAATTATTATATTATTTGTTATAAAAAATATTGCTATTGACATGTTAGCAACGGAATTTATCGTGCAACAAGATGTCGATACACTTGAACACGTACTGAATTCGTTATGCAATAAAATTTAAACATGTATGTACTCTAGTCCAAGCGTGCCCACGCATATATTTGGTATATAAGGAAACGATTGGAATGTTTTTATTGCCTTTTTAATGCTCTTCTTTAGTCGGCATAGAACATTGTGACGTCATAAACTCTGTGATTGTTCTGAATCGGTAATTGATGTGGGTAAACAATACTAATCATATGTATATATTGTCCACTGATTACTATTTGCAAGTATTTTTTTTTAATTCCAATAAAACACTCAGCTTACGTGGTTCAGTTGGTTAGGTTAGGTTATCTGTCTGCTGATTCAAGGGTCCCGGGTTTGATTCCCGGTGGAGACAAAGTTTTAATTGTGTTTTCAGTCTGGATCTTTGAGACGATTAATATCGTAAGTCTCCAGAATATGGTAACTGATTGTTGGGTTCGTGTTTAATAATTATTTGACATAGTACCTACCTGTTAGTTGTCCGAGAAGCTAAAATAAAAAAAAATAGTAAAATAATAATATAATACTATTACTCTGCATAAAAAAATAACAAAGGGGATTTATGTAATGAAAATATTGTCCATAGGCAATTTTTGCTAGTCAACCACAGGTAAAATGTCTCTAATAATATACTGTTTTAAATAATTTTTGATTGGTATAGAACACAATTTAAACATCAGTTTTTTGTTTGTAGAAATGGAAAAAAGTATTCGGAAGGTGATATCTTAATAGAATGAAACACACTAATAATGTAAAATATGTGTTTGTATAGAATCTTCTTCTAAATCATATTTTTCATTCCTGAAGGTTATACTTACTTTCCGTGTCCGGAACACGGACCTTACCTTATATAAAATATAGAGTTCTTATGTAATGTAATTAAAATTGAGTTGAAATACTCTTTATTTCATATTCAATAGCATAGAACATAATTATCATATTACAATAACTCGTATAAATAACTATCTATTGTAACAACGAATTGAAAGTATAATTTTGTTCAGGTATAAATTCTTATTAAAATATTTGTAATAAAATTAGAAAATCCTAAATCTTATACGAGGCAAAAAGGTCCTCCTATTTTGACAAATCCTAAAAGTGATAGAATGTTTCTTATTTGAATGTAGGTACAACAATTTGTCTCATTTTTATCCTATTGCAAATGAATATATTTTCTAAAATAAGAAATATACTACGTAATATGGATATAATATAGAATGATAATTATGTTCTATTCTATTGAATATGAAATATGTACTCACAGTTAAAAATACTTGTTTTAAACTAGTATTAAGTATAGTAAAACTAGTTTTTTTTTATTTAAGATGGCGTTAATAATATTGGAGGTTGGTAGATAATTAATAGAAGTGACAATATATTTACAACGCAGATAACTATCCGTTGGTAAAAACTAATCTTCCAATTAGAAACATCACCATACCATACATAATTAGTTTCCAAAGAAAGGTCTCTTATTTTTTCTATACGAGATCTTCTGATATAGGTATTTCATTTTACATGACATTTTGCAATGAGCAAAATAATTCATACCATGCGACATAAAGACACATTGGAATCTCTCATTCCATAGTCTTTTTCTTTGGTACAATTCCACTAAAATTCTTTTAATTTATCATGTCTTGACTACCAACCTATATATGGACGTGATCCAGAAATGGCAAACTAACTGTTTCATATTTTAATAAAGAATTTTAATATTTCCACATGATTACATTTTACGACCAATGCATATTAAATGGGTGGATTGTGGCCAACGCTATACTCCTCACTGCCAAAGTCACCACAAAGTACTCAAATTTTGTATGGAAAACTTTCAGCATTTTAATGAAATGTGTTTGTTAAATTATATTGGATTTAAATATTTTAGTATGGAAACTTGATAATTTATTATTTACTGCCATTTTATGTAATTGATGTGCTTTTTTAGCAATTTAAACATAAAAATATCAAATTTTAAGATTCACGAGCTTAGGGTCACTTTAATATCCTACAAAATCTAATATGGTTTAAGCGAATAGGTGTTAGATATACAAAGTTGCAAAATTTAAAGAGAATATAATGAGCACTTTAGTCTATATTTGATAAAGTAGAATAAACACGTCGTACATAGCATAAAGTACATAGCATACACACAGATAAATTGTGATGAAACTTTCAGAATACAATCTCAGTATGAAACTAGTTGATAATCTGCAATAAAATAACCTTAAAAATTCGAATTCATAAATCTCCACTCCTTAAAAATGTTATTTAATCGTTTTTCATTTCCTATTGTAATATAATGTGTAAAAAAATGTAATATATGTAATGTGTAAAAAATATTTTTCTATTCTACAGTCGTATCAATTTTTGGTATTATATTTACCCGTATTATTAATACCCGTATACCCGTAATTTTTGGTATTATATTTACCCGTATTATTTTAAGGAAATATAATATGTCGTTATACCTACTATATTTTGCTGCATTTTTTTGAGTACGTAATAAACAACTTTTTGACAATATTTTATTTCTTTTAAGGATAATATGATTCATGAAATATTTATTTATTTATTTTCTTTGGGAAGCTACAGCTCATTTACAGTTTAATGATAAAAAAATATTTTTACATACATATTGTAAATATTCAATAAATTTGAAAAAAGGTTGAGCATACCTGTAGTAGATCTCGTTTTAGACATTTGCTCCGCATCATGCGATCATAAGTAACCGAGTGTTTGACGTGTTTAGGTGTGATCTTTTGTGACCCCTTTGAGGCTTACGTTTTTAATTTTTCAAATACATTCCTCGTCAAAGACGCCGCCTAATGAGCGGTTTCGGTTAATAGATTATTATTATTGAAGATGGCCGTAAACTTCGAGAAAATCGTTCTATATTAAAGCGATTACACATCATGTCATATTTTGCAAAATTCATTCCAGTACTTACATTTTATGATTCACAATATAAAATATTTAGTAGGTAGGTACTTATTGAAGGTATTACAAAA